>CM076574.1:990275514-990842335 GCA_034641835.2 Pinus albicaulis
GTTATTTTCAGGAATTTTACATGTCCTCCTTTACATTTTATTCATCAACATGAAATGCAAGACAAAACAAGGCAAAATAGAATATTCCCATTAGCTTGGGATAATTGGGAATATTACAGTCTTAGCTATGCTAGACTTCACAAAAACCTTTATTATGGAATGTTATTCCTCAGGAAATGGAATTGGTGTTGTTTTAATACAATAAGGGAGACCCATTTATTTTGAAAGTTATCGAATCAAAGGAAAGCATTTAGAGAAAGCTATTTATGAGAATGAAGTGTTGGAAATACTACATGCACTAAAGAAATGGCGACCTTACCTAATGGGAAGACATTTCAACGTAAAAACTAATCATGATAGTCTTAAACACCTTTCAGAAGAAAGAATATGTTCAGAAGAGTAGAAAAAATCGGTCACAAAGATGTTGGGTTATGAATTTGAAATCATATACAAAAAATGGAAGCTAAATTTTGTTTCATATGCACTCTCAAGAAAGGATGAGGGGGTGGAAGCATTTCTTTTTGCCATTTCTATTAATCAACTAGATTGGATAAATGAAGAAAGGGATGAATGGAAGAAGAAAGAAGAAGTGTGGACACTCATTCAAAAGTTAAAGCAAGATCCTAGTACATCTTATACATATAGTTGGAAAATTGATTCCTTATGGTACAAATATCACTCACATATTTGAAAGAATTCCCAGCTAAAACAAAAGATTCTTTTGAAATTGCACACTTCTCTTTTAGGAGGACACTTAGGAATTTTTAAAAACATACCACAGGGTGAAGAAATAATTTTTTTGGGATGGCCTTCAATATGATATTCAAAATTTTGTGGCTGAATGTTTAGTTTTCTAGCAAAATAAAATTGAGAAAATTAAGACCCCGAGTCTTCTAAAAAAATTATTCATTCGAAGTCAACGTTGGGAGGAGATTTCAATGGATTTTATCATAGGTTTACCTAAGTCCAAAGGAAAGAGTGTCATCATGGTGGTAGTTGATATAATTACCAATTATGTGCACTTTTGTGCATTATCTCATCCATTTAAAGCAAGTACAATAGCTGCTACATTTATGGAAACATTTCAAAAGGTACATGGAAATCCAAAGGTTATTGTAAGTGATAGAGATCCCATTTTTACTACAAATTTTTGGACAAAATTGTTTTCTTGTTTGGGTACTCAACTAGCTCATAGCTCATCTTATCATCCTCAATTTGATGGTAAAACTGAGATAGTGAATAAATGTTTGGAAGGATATCTTCTTTGTTTTGTATCTGATAAGCAAACATAATGGGTCAAGTTGTTACCTCTCGCTAAATGGTGGGATAACACTTACTTCCATACTGCAGCAAAAATGACCCAATTTATGGCACTTTATGGATATCATCCACCATCCATGACATCTTCTTTAAGAGAAAATTCTAAGGTTCAAGCAGTGGAAGATCACATCAAGCATGAACAAGAAGTTATCCAATTCTTAAAGGATAACCTAAATTTGGCACAAAATCAAATGAAACAATAGGAATATCAACATTGCAATGAGAGAAGTTTTGATGTAGGAGACTGGGTATTTTTACGGCTACAACCATACAAAAAAACGTCCCTCAAGCAAGTTAAGAAGGATAATAAATTATTGCCAAACTACTATGGTCCTTACAAGGTGTTGCAAAAGGTTGGTACTATGGCAAACAAACTAGAGCTTCCTACTTCTTCACGAGTGCATCCATTTTTCCATGTTTCATGCTTAAAGAAGGTTATAGGGGACAAACTTCTAGTTCAAACAATATTGCTAGAACTTGACGAGGAAGCAAAAATCATATTGGAACCTCTAGCAGACACAGAAGCAAGAACTTGACATCTACGAAATCAATCAATTTCAGAGTATCTCAACAAATGGAAGAACTTACCTACTGAATATTCTAGATGGGAGGATGAGAATTTTATACAGAAGCATCCAGAGCTACTCAAGCATTGAGGACAACACTTTTTTGAAGGAGAGGGGCATGTTAGGTCCCTATATTACTAGTATAGTCCCTTATAATTCTTAGTGTAACCCTTATTGTTATTGTTGTACCACTGTAACTCCAATATTGTTATTATTGTGCCCTTAAATTATTATTGTTAGGTCAGCTAGGATTATATTGTGACACCATCGACTCCTATATATATAGAAGGAGGTTTTGTCATTTGTATCATCCAAGAATTGTTCATTTATGTAATGTATTGGAGGTTTCCCATTCGAAGTGGCTAATTTATGAGGCATTGATCTCTCTTTTCTTCTACTTTTGGAGCTGGTTTCATAAGATTATGAGTCATGCCATCCTTGCAACATAGCTAATTATTTGCAATGAAAGAGTCTTTTAATCCTTGTGATTATAGGCATGTGCCTATATATCTTAAAAGGAGGACCATGTGATTTACCCTTACTTTTTTATTTATCATACCCATGATGCCGACATTTCAGACATATCTCTTTGTCTGCATATTCTCCTCTATATAGAATACAATCATTTTGACATGCATGATATGATATGTACTCAGCACCCAACATTTTCAAAAATTTCTTTGCCACTTCGCGACTACCGGCCAAGACATTGTCACTCAGAAGAACCTTATATTAGGTTAACGTATAGTTGGTTATCATGGACAGTATTAAATGTACATTAATGCCAATATAATTATTAACATTCATAAAATTGACCATTTCTAATGTTCATTATGTGATTATATTTCTCAAAATATAAGGGAGGGCTTAATGGTCAATTACCTCAAAATTTCAGAGAAACATCCATTCCACAAACCAAAATTTTCTTTTAGGTTGTACAGTAACATCATTGTCCCCAACTAGGTATAATTTGACTAACCGTGAGGTCCAAAGGGAAGGGTGGTGGAAGAAAATTTATGGATTTCAAAAAAGGTATCATCGATATGAGCATCATCCCCTAGCTAATCATCGTTTTATTTTGCATCTAAAAAAATTGTCTCCATGGTAGTTGTATCCCTTAAGTAATCATCCATACCAACCTCTATTTGATTTCCCCATTTCCAGCTTGTGAAGAACTACTATTGTTGTAGTCATTCCTAATTCGTGTAATATTCCAAAATGGGAAAACAACAATATATGAACAAAAAATTGGAAATAGCAGTGTAAATCAACACATCAACATTGGAGATTAATATGAAGTCATAACATTATGTATAAGAATAAAAAATCAATACAAAATAGTGAGGCATAAATCATATGCAATGAGGAAACAAGATTCCCATAAGCAATCACTACCAGATATGAGTTGCTCTTACAATAAAAAATGTCAGAGAGCAACTAAAGCGCAGTAATATTAAGCATAAATACAGCTGGAGATGGTACAATGATATAAAAATACTGATATAAGCCACAATAGATTCTAGACATACAAATCTAGGCACTAGATCAGCTTTCCATGACAACCCAAGAGGGTTTCCAGAAAATGCACACAATGTGCCAATGTAAGTTGTAGCCCTAGGGCTGAAGATATGCTGCAACAATAAAAATAAGAAGATATGGCTGAAGCTGCTGTAGAAACCTACAACTCTTTTCCAATATATCCTCTGGATGAAAGAATGCCTCCTCCACTGAAGAAATCACCTCCCAAAACAACTGTTACAACTACCCCTCCAAATCCTTTCTAAAATAATGTAGATCTGGACTGAAACTGCACTATAGGGGATAAATACTCCTTGGCCTAATGCCAAATATGTCAATAAATCCCAAGGGGCTTCTTTACAGGCCTTCTAGTGGATGGAAACCTTCCTCCACTGCAAAACTAGCTTTGAAGACACCCAAAATGATTCTCCACTACTGCACCTTGCAACACAACACAATATTCTATAGAAATTGCATTGATGAAGAAAGATGTAGCTTTGCCTTGAGCCTGAGTGTGGAAATGTAGTGCAATTTTCCTCTAATAGGCCTCTCAAGGAAAGAGATGGGATTCCTGCTCAGGAACACCTTGTGCTAAACAAAACTTTAAGCTCAACTAAATAGCTGAAGAATTCAAGAAGTGTAAACAGACCACACAAAAAATAAATAGAAAACATGCTCAATATGGCTGCCATCCTATTCCTTATATAAATTATGAGCTTCCTTGCCCTTAGCCCCACTCAATTAGGTCACTACCTCCATGCAACCAATCTCCATCCAAAACTGTGTTATTCCTCATTAATTGTCCACTCCTCCACAACAACATTGTTGATTTGGTCAAAGTTGACCTATTCAACATTATCTAGCTCCCGTTCACACTCAAAGGTGCTTTATTTAGTTGCTTAGAAGGTCTCCTTTCACACTTGAAGTGTTTTTATTACTGCTAAGGAGATTTATGGGCCTCCCTGCCCATTTATTCACCCACCTAGTGACAAAATAATCTATAATATTCCATTTAGCTAGAGCTAAATTTAAGGAATATTACAGTCCTCCCATCCAAAATGTTGCTTGTATTCAAGAAACTGTAAAGGTGAAGAAAAATTCCTCCCATCCAAAATGTTGTTTTCCCTAAAGTAACTGTAAAAGTGGAGCAAAATTCCTCTCCTTCTCCTCTTGTAGCCTCCTCATCAATATTTCCCACCATTGATTCATATATTCTACAAAAATTTTATCTCCCAATGGTCCCTTCCAAATGTGCAAGTTGGCCTTTGGTGGATAAACCAAATGGCTCTCTTCATGAGAAAATGGAAGGTCTAAATGGAAACCTTATTGCTGTCCAATGGCTTCTTCCAGGTAGGAGTAATGACAAGCATAGGGGATCTCATTCCCAATGAGAGACTCCCATCTCCATGCTATCATCAAAATGAAATGAATCACCTTCAAGCATGGTAATTAATAGAAGAGTTCCTCCCAAATGTTCATGAGAGGCATATCCCAAGTGCTCCAAACAATCATATAACTTACTTCATAGAGAAATAAGTGATTTATTGTAGTAGTTATATTCCCCATGGACACATCCAACCAATTTTCTTGCCCTCCAAACATGTTCCCAACAAGGATAAGAACATCATCAACATATGGAATCACAATCAAAGTCATGATAGTTGCCATATGTAGTAAAGGAGAAGGACAATGGTCCCTTATGTGCAACTAGCACAGTTTTGCTCCTAACTGCCATAGAATATGATATAACAAGTGTTCCTCCCACCACTTGTTTGTTGCCCCATTCTTTTTGAATTATTTGAGAAGGTGTATGATGGTTTGTGTTAATGAAGCATACCATGAAGAATACATCATCTCACCAACATATTCTAGGGAATGGTCAACGTCATCATTGCTCATGGCCCCAAGAAGCCCATGAAGCCAATAAGACAGAGTTCCCCCTCTTGGAGCAATGACCTGCACATGAGTGGTAAGGAAATGCAAGTACATAGTAAAAATATCATGATGCTCATAAATATAATCCTTACTATATACTTGGTTTAAATCGACGAGGTAGCTCATGGATGAGCTCCCTCTCCCACCCGATGAATAAGTCAGTGGTGATGATAACTCTTACCAAGAGTTATGTTTCTCCTCACCCTCCAAACAATCTACGCACTTCCTCATATGATAGTGCATCTCCTCTTTTAAGTCTTCCCACATGAATCACTCCAAGATAGTATGGTATGTTCTAATGAAACCAATGGGATTGGAAAGAAAAATCTCATAGGTTGCATGTAGTAGTTTATCCTTGAGCTTTGATTCTCTAGTCAAGTAGATCTAATCATGGAAATAAATGACTCCATCAACCACTCTATACATCCCATCTATCACTTCCCATCAAGAACCTTACATGTGAAGAGGTTCTTGGAATATTCCACCAATAGTTGGGACTCCCAATATGGATGTAGGCTTCCCAACAATGACAACGCTGTAGAAATTTGAAATTAAGTATCTGTCACATCATAACTCTCCTTTTTGACATGCTCAATGCCAAAGCCTCATGTTGGAGTAATGTTACCCTGGTTTTGCTACCTCTCTTGCAGTTGATCTTGCCCAAGACAATATTTGAGTTCATGGAAGTCAACATCCTTTTGAAAGGTATCTCTCCTCCAAAACTTCCATATTTTTGCCAATGCATGCAAGAGTGTTAATAACCTCTTTTAATATTCATAAATATTCCTAATGTGTGGAAGTATCATTTTCTGCTCCAAGGCCATGGAATGACCATTAGACACCATGTTCATGTCATCATAGGTTTCTAAATCATTTTTCAGCGCAAATAGTTGAGTGGAACATAGTAATGTCCATACCAGAAAATTGTTCACCCCTCCTTTGAACCCATCAAAGGTTCTCTGCGTTGTGCTAGCTCCTCCCAAGGCTCCTTCCCCAGCCAAATATATCAATGTTGCACCATGTTGAGAGAAATATTTATTCATCTTCCAATCAGGGGGTCCCCCCGGTGGAATTCCTCCATGTAAAGAGACATAAAAATCTGATGTATATTGTATAGGTGAGTGGACTGATTTGTCCCTCCCTTCACTGCATAAATCAGTCTCCTTCTTAGGCATATAAACGCCTTGAAATAAACAAGGGTTCATGCTCCCCATCCTTTGATGTTGATCTACCCTTTTTTCTCCTCCGCTGACCAAGGTTTTACTGCCCATCACTATTGTCACATGATTCTCCTTGGGAACCTTTTGCAAGAATGCAAAAGCTCCTCCACTAGAACCAATGGTTTCATACCCATCCCCAAGTGGTGATGGCTCTCCTCCTAAAGTGACAACGTTGTTACTTCCTCTATGCTCTTCCTCCTCATCAATATTTGAGAATACCTCACCAACAATGAGAGACCCTAGATCTTGGTATTCCCTTGAAGAATGAATCTCCATGTCTTCCTTTTGAGAAGAAAGCTCTTCCTGCAATGGGGATCTTGCCCTTGGAAAGATATCATACAAGTTTTTATTCTGCTCAATAGAGATCTGAAGTGGAGTTGGTATAATGGATCTTTTTGACTCATGCAAGGGTTTTGAATGTTTATGTTTTTCTAGCTCAATCAAAGATGTTTCAAATTGTTTTTCATCAAATATATTCACTAATTTCTTGGTGAATCTTGCACAAGTAACTATATTTGCATGATTAAATGAAGAGGATTCATAAAACCACCAAGTATGAGCCTTACCTTCAAAATTCATCAATGCTATCCTAAGGGCTTCATTTTCTGAAACTTGATGTAGATGCAAATATGAGTCTAGCTGATCTATCCAATCCTTGGTTGTGCATGTGGAGGACCCATCAAAATTTGGCAAAAAGAATCTACCTCTTCTACTTCTGTTGTGATTATTGTGTCTTATTTCCTCATTGAGTTGGAAAAACTCTTGGAAGTTCAAGTGCTCCTTGAATCTCCAAGATTGAGATTCATACTCCTTAAGATAATCACTCAAAATCTCCTCCTTTGCTGCAACTTCTTCCTCCATCTCCCTTGCAATAAATCTGGGCATAAGCCTACGATGTGGATCATAATGTGAGGCTGCATGCTTACACTCATCATGAAAATATCTAGGGCTTGCTTCATATTAAAACCCCTTTGGAGATTCCCTACACATCTCCCTTATCATCTTTTTGATATCTCCCTTGATGCTCGACATAGTTTGAAAAAGAAGCTTTGAGAGCCCCTCTTCCTCCTTTCCTCTAAATAATGGAGTCTTATCTTCCTCCCTTTTCTAAATCTCCTATTCTTCTAAGAAGATTCTACTTATGGTGACATATTTCCTGAATGCATAGTCTGAGCCAAGATTTTTCTCTGATATCACTCTAATATTCCCAAATGGGGAAAGTAGCAATATAGCTCATAAAATGAAAGCAGCAGCAAATATTTAACACATGAAACCAGGAAACCTATATGGAGTCATAACATTATGTATTAGAGTAGAAAATCAATACAAAACATTGAGGCATAAATCATATACAATGAGGAAACAAGCCTCCCATAAGAAATTACTCAAAAATATGAGCTACTGTTACAATACAAATTGTCAGAGAGAAACTACAACGCAGTCATATTATGCATAACTAAGGCTGGAGATGATACAATGATGTACAAATACTGATATAGGTCCCAATAGAGTCTAAACATACAGATCCGAACACTAGATAAGATTTCCAAGACAACCCAAGAGGGTTTCCGGAAAATATACATAATATTCCAATGTAAGTTGCAGCCCTAGGGATGAAGATATTTTGCAACAACAGAAATGAGAGGATATGGTTGAAGCTGATACCATTGTAATATTCCCAAATGGGAAAACATAAATATATGAACACAAAACTGGAAATAGTAGTGTAAATCAACACATCAACATTTGAGACTAATATGCCATAAAATTATGTATAAGAAAAGCAAATCAATACAAAATAGTGAGGCATAAATGGTATGCAATGAGGAAATCAGCCTTCCATAAGCAAACACTCCCAAATATGAGCTCTTGTTACAATAAAAAATGCGGGAGAGCAACTACAACGTTGTCATATTAAGAATAAATATAGCTGTAGATGGTGGAATGATATAAAAATATTGATATAGGCCTGAATGTATTCTAGACATACATATCTGGGCACTGGATCAGCTTTCCAAGACAACCCAAGAGGGTTTCCGAAAAATGCACACAATGTGCTAATGTAAGTTGCAGCCCTAGGGCTGAAGATATGCGACAATAATAGAAATGAGAAGATATGGTTGAAGCTCATGTAGAAACCTACAACTCTTCTCGAATAGATCCAACGGATGAAAGAATGGCTCCTCCACTGAAGAAATCACCTCTCAAAACAACCGTTGCAACTACCCCTACAACTCCTCCCTAAAATAACACAGATCTGGACGAAAAATGCGCTACAGGGGATAAATAATCCTTTTCCTGATGCCAAATATGTCAATAAAGCCCGAGGGGCTTCTTTACATGCCTTCCAATGGATGGAAACCTTTATCCACTGTAAAAATAGCTCTCAAGTCACCTGAAATTATTCTCCACTGCTGCACCCTACAACACAACACAATATTCTGCAGAAACTGTGTTGATGAAGAAATTTGTAACTTGGCCTTGAGCCTAAGTGTGGAAATGTAGTGCAATGCTCCTCCAAGAGGCCTCTCAAGGAAAGATATGGGATTCCCACTTGAGAAAACCTTATGCTAAACAACACTTCAAGCTCAACTAAACAACTGAAGAATGCAAGAAGTCTAAACAAATCACATACAAAATAATAATAATAAAACATAGTCAATATGGCTGCCATCCTCTTCCTTATATAAGTTATGAGCTTCCTTGCCCTTGACCCCACTCAATTAGGTCACTACCTCCATGTAATAAATATTCCTCCAAAACTGCATTATTCATCATTAATTGTCCACTCCTCTACAACATCGTTGTTGATTTGGTCAAAGTTGACCTATTCAACATGATCCAGCCCTTGTTCACACTCAAAGGTGCTTTATTTAGCTGCTTAGAAGGTCTCCTTTCACACTTGAAGTGCTTTTATTGCTGCTAAGGAGATTTATGGGCCTCCCTACCCATTTATTCACCCACGCAGTGACAAAATAATCTATAATATTCCATTTAGCTAGAGCTAAATTTTAAGAATATTACAATTGGTGAATCTGGATGTAGTGGGAATTAAATAGGTGGTTGATTCAACTATTCTTGGTATCGTTCCTTTCTGAATTTCTCTTCAATCAACCTTCTATTGATTTGAAATTGTTGTGAGATGCAAGAGAATATGGTAAGTAGGTCGCTCATCATCACTAGAATCTTAATAATTTCAAAAACTATATTTGAACACATCGTCTATTTTGATAAATCCCATGCTACCAAACACATCGTCTATTTTGATAAATCCAGAATCCTAGCTTGTTCCCTCTTTCATTCCAATCGGATCATTCTAACCTAAATTTAATAATTAATAATTTTAATTTTAACTTTAATCTTTAATCCTTAAAAAATTTAAATTCGTATAGCCTAACTTCAACCATCATAAAATATTCATTTTCATTATTCATCTCCTTTTAATCCGAAAACCCTCTCCTTCCTTTCCCTTTTTTTCATAGTTTTGTTTCTTTCATTTCTATAACAATTAAATTGATTAATCATAGATCATAAAAATTTGAAGTTTTTTTTAATGTCAAAATTGATGACAAATATAAATATAGATCACAAAAAATATGAGATCAAATGTTAAAGAGTTATCAAATTACTCTACTTTGCTTAACTGTAAAAACAAGGGTTCAACGCTTCCTATTAATTGCTCTACACAACGTAAAAGCGAAAAACAGAACCGCAGGGACAAAACCCAGAACCGTGGGGATAAACTGAAAGATGTTCGGGAGAGGTGGCGTTGAAATCGTGCATGTCGATGGGTCACTTAACGCCGGTTCCGAAGGAATAGAAATCGTCCATGAGGATGCGCTACATAATGCCGCACCAAACGGCTGTATTTGATTTTCCCGCTCACAGTGATGGCAGCAGCATTTCATTGTTAGCCGTTGTGACCTGGCGTCGTTGTGATGACGTAAGCAAATTTGGTTGAATTGGTCAAAATAACAGAAACATTCGCCATCCTTAAAGATTGAGCTGAATTATGGGTGAAATTTGATTAGTCCAAAACATAAAAAGAATTTGCAACTAGTTGGTGGAGGACAGACCTCAATGAACACGTTCAGCGAAGGAAGCTCTCATACGATTTTAATATAGAAGTGTCTGAATATCTAAATGATTAAGTTACAAACTATAATTAAAATAGAGTAAAAGAACGATTAAAACTAATTTATTAATAATATATTTTAAAAGAGGAATTAGAACAAATTCATTAATAATTTGATTTTTTAGAAATTAAGTGCGGGTATATATAGCATTATGGTAGATCGGTATGGAGGAAACCACTCAGATTAAGCAAATAAATTTACATATATGGAAATTTTGCGAGGATAGTGTAGCTACTGAGAAATTTCCTTGATGCATAGCAATTCATTTTTATTTTGTTTTGAATTTTTTTCATTTGATTTTGGTTTTGAAGATGAGTTTTGTTTTGGAATAGTAAGATTTCTAGAGATAAAAATGAAAATTTTTAATATTCCAAATTTCCTATTTCAAAAAAACTTATAATTTTATAATAACTTTAAAATAATATGGTTTAAAATTATGAGAGTTTATATATATATATATATATAACAAATAAATTTCATAATATGTTACATAGGTATTTAGGAAAAGTGAAAATATGCTACTTGTAGACCCATGGTGAATAATTAGAGGCATATCTGTGATGGTTAGCATACATTCAAAAATAAATTTTCTCATTATAAAAAAAAATGATTTTAAACTAATTTCTATTATCTCTTATATTAACGATCAATAAATTTTTTTTTTCAAAATATAATGTAATTAAATTATTAAATTATAAAAATAAATACTCACACAATCTACTATTTTTAACATGCTTGTATGCTATCTTAGTTAACACAAACTCTTGCTCTTACGTTGAAGTGTGGAACTGCTTCTGTAATATGGTGAAGTATAAAGGTGGGTATGAATCATGATTGGGAAAAATGTAGAGATATGTGCACTTAATAGAAAAATGAATTCAAGTATCTAATAATCTTAAAATTTTGATAATAAACAAATATATAATATTAAATGAAAGTACCAGTAAATGAGTTGAAAAATTAATAAAAAAATAAACATAATAGTTATTGTATTAAAAATAATAAATACATATGTTAAATATTAATTTGTGGATTTAACATATTAATTTGTGGATTACATTTTATAAGGTATAATTTTATTAATCATTCCATAGTATGACATGCATTATATATTTTTTCTTAAATAATAAAAAATTGTAATTTAATAAATTTGAAATTTAATTCACTATAATATTTAATATATTTGGATTTGAGAGGTATATATACAACTTTATGTTTTTTATATGTCCTGGAAAAAGATACACAAAACATGGTAATTTTTATTGGGAAATGCTAAATCAATATTGGTTAATAGATAAAAAACATTCTTGGCACCCAATAGTCTGTGATTATCATATTCATCTGAAGGTCCTTAAGCAAAGACAACATGTTGGACTATATGAGATAGAAGAACTCATCTATCCAACTCTTTTATAACTGTATAATGCATGATATTATGATTATTTCCATCTATTCAACATTTCTTTCTCTGTATACTAGAGCTTAATTTCTAACTTGAGTGGGAGGCACTAAGATTCCCTGCAACACATGATTTAAATGAATTGTTATTTTTACATTCAATACATTTACATATAACCAAAACTTAACCTCTTCCTCTTTTGTGTTCCTTTCTCTTCTCCCACTTTATTTCATACAATTATGAAGGAATAAAAAGTTTAAATGTAAACTTATGAGGTTCAGACAACGAAATGTTGAAGATAGCAAAGGAAAACTTGTAAAAAAATTTGGAGGGAATTATAAAGCCCAAATGAAAGGGCAGCTAATGGTATTACATTGACTTGTTGATTATTTCAACAAAACTTTTGATGAAACTAACAAAGAGAAAGAAACTATTCAAAATCAACATAAAGAAAAATGCCTCCACAAAAGAGGACGAGCAAAAAAAGTTTAGATAATGATATCGAATTGATTTGAATTGATTTGGAAAATGAAGTAGGCATTAGATTTGGCAATGATAGTTCAAGAAAAACCTTAATCTCCAATAGAAAAATAGAGGTAATAGGAAGAGTGGGGCCAATGAAGTACTCCAATATCATTGAACCCTTGACTAGAGATGAAGGGTTGGAATTATTTATAAAAGGAGCTTTTCAAGCACCATCATGTGTGTGTATGACAATGTGTGTAGTGACTAGCTGATAGTAATGGATTACATGGAATGCTTGTCAGTTATGATGATGAACCATTGATGGAGAAGCATTTTACTATCTTTTTCAGAGTTCCACCCATGAAAAGAAATATATATAAAATAAGGTATATATCTACATTTATAGTTATTTATTTATTTTTCATGTAAATGTCTATAGACATTTCTTTGTGAATTAATGTTGTATGAAAATATCTCTCTGATATTGGGTTGTATAAAATAATTCAATTATTTATGGGTTCATTACTTCTTTTTTTATGATTGTAAACTAATAAAAGAAAATAGTTTCTAAATTTAATTAATAACTAAGCAATTTTCATATGGTCTTAGATAGAGCTTGATGGGGTGCCTTATTAAGGAATTCCTTTTTATTATGTGACCAATTGAATTCCACCCTATTGAATGTTTTTCTTAGACATGACCATGATATATCATAGCTAATGAAAAACTTACAAAAGAAAAATTAATATCTAATCAACATAACTTTTCTTACTTACTCATGATTAAAAATAGGTTGTTGTTATTGTTGACATATGGTAAGTTAAAAATCATTTTTTTTTAGTTTTTTTTTTTCAAAATATAAATATAAATTTACTTTGAATTCCATTTTTTTCTTAAGTGGATTTGTTAATTTTTAAACATTTATAAATATTGTTGTGGACATTAGGAAAAACTAGCAATAAAACTATTGAAATAATGAAAGTAATATAACTAAATAAATGTGTAACTAGATTATTATGGAATGTTAATATAAGATGTTTAGTAAAAATTTTGTGTATATTAATGAAATATGGAATAAAACATTGTGTAAGAATAATCATTTTATTAATTAGATTAAAATTTATATATTTTTACATTTCCATCAACAAGTTTCATTCATTATAAAAAGTAGTTATGACATAATATAATCATCAAATATTGACTTGAAATATATGTGTGTGTGTGTGTGTGTGTGTGTTCCATTTATGAGAGATTAACATGGTTGAATGTGTAATACACTTAATCCTCACAAATTTGGCGAAAGAAGTGTAAACATATAAATAGAGAAATGTTAATAGTTAGAATGGGAAGAGACCTTGGAATTTGAATCTCAATGGACACTCCTATTCATGTATATATTTATTCCCACATTAATGCGAGGAAGAAAATTTGGATTTTCATTTCTAGCTTGACATGATATTAGAGCACAAGTCACAAATTTAGCCATTTTTTCCCTCTTTTTAACTCCTCTCTGTCACTCTTTCTAACATGCCAATGTTCTCTACCTAACATCTTTGAATTATTTTCCTATCTGCCTTACATTTTTTCATTCTCTTCTTGACATGGAAATCATTCAGGTGAAACCTCTGATGTTTTGAGCACTATAAGGGAGTTGTAGGTTTTGAGCACTATAAGAGGGTGCAACCCCTACAATTTATTCGATATTCCTCCAGTTGGTTTTTTCTTATATATATGTGTGTGTGTAGAGATTATATAACTTATGTGTTATATATCTAATATTCTCCTGATCACACACTATTTTAACTTCATGCACAATACATAATCGATTCCACCATTGATCATCACATGCGGAAATTATATCAATTGAAATGCACACATGAAACCATAAAAATTCACACACATATGAACACGGTGTTTAACGAGAAAGCCTGAACCTAGAAAACCCAACTATCTGTATATAATATATGTCATAGAGATCATGTAACAATCCTCATACAGAGATGATCATATCAAGCTCTCAGTACAATACAATCGCTACACACTAATGAGGCCCGATCTTGCAAATCCATGCACCAATCTTTGCCACCTGCTAGCCTGCCTCTACTGCGCAATTCCTATTGAAGAATGGCTATGAATGAACTCCAATTGCTCCAAGCTTCCTCATGCAATCCTCATAGACATTTCCACTGAGTGTTGGATGCAATCAATGCATCACTATAGTCACAACTGATAGTCACACTTGCTCTTTCACCTATCTCTCCACTGGTCTCCACTGAAACTGCCATGCACTGTAGTTAACTGATGTATTCTTCATTGGATTAATGAGTTATTATTTAGTGAATTAATTAACTAATTAATTCACACCACTCTCACTAGTGTATCAATCAGTTAGATTAGATACAACTAGCTCAACTGAGTCTAACTGAGTTAAACTAAATACAACTCCACCAACTACTTCTCCAACTCCACCAAACTCTGTCACATGAGTTCTAACTGAAGTTCTCCATGCATTAGCTCCAGTAAACCCTTAGGAATAGCGTAATTCCTTCTGTCAGCTATTGTGCCACATATGTGCACTTAAATGAAGTGCTCCAAGAGAATAAGTTAATGTTTAGAGTCCAAATATTAATAAGAGCTAATAATATTTGACATATCTATTTTTAGACTGGCAATCTAAAAATAGATTTTGCCCAATATGTCTAAAAATAGAAGTCCATCTATTTTTCCAACTTGACCAACCATCCACAAATAGAATCCTGCAACTCATAGAATATGATCGACATGTCTAAAAATAGACTTTGCGCCAAAAATCACCTGTGTGGGCTCCACCTAGTTTAGGTGATTATTTTCCAACTAGTATGAAGGATGATGTTTCAGGATGCCTCCTTCACTATTTCTTGTTGCAATATCCAACACTCCCTTTCAACAAGAAAGGACTGTATTTGCATGCGACATGCAACTCCATGCATTTGCCCTGCAACCTTTGGAAGCACTATGGAAATCCATGCATCTACTCTAAAACTCTTGCTGTAACACTTCCGAAACTAAAAGGATCCAAACAACTGAATCATTATAATGCATCTATCATCAAAGTCTTTGACTTCTATTGGTACCAACTGCACATGTCTTCAGGAACCGCTACGATGTTGAAATCTGCACCCATGCACTCTGCACTTGCTGTCAACTCTGAACCGTGCTCCAGTATTCGACACTGTCACTTTGATCTTCCTGCATCAATCCAACTAATCATGCTACTTCTACTCTATGGGAACCTTGTAGCCAGGTTCAATTCATGAGATCCACACCATCTCAATGAATCCTGCCCAGAAATCTCCTCTTGGGATTAATCATGCATGTCGCCCCACCTCTCACCTGGTGGTATAGCTGCATGCACTCCCTCTTCCCATCTGGAATGAAATTTCTCTGCATGAGTGGTTTCTCCCATTGGATGATCCACATCTTGTGGTTGCTCCACATCCCGAGGTTCACTCTTACCTACATGCAAATCTAGCTCCCTCTCAAGCTTCAATTGCATGGCTTTCTTGCACTTCCCAATAGTAGGAAACTCCGTAGAAATCCCATATACTTCAAGTCTGTAGAGATTCTTTGCTTGAATCACAACCTTCTTGAATTGTCTTGTTGCTTTGTACCGAAGGAAAACTTTTCCTTCACTAAAGACAACATCATACCCTTTATCCTCTAACATTGCAACTGAGATTAAATTCTTCTTTAAACCTGGAACATGCACAACATCTTGTAAAAGAATGAGTTTACCTGACTCCCTCTAAAAGGTAATGATACGAATGCCGGTTTCATTGTATCGTCCATTGTCGCCCAACTCAACATGCAACTGGAGATATTTCTCCACCAAGTCATGAAAAGATTGACATCTCCTGTCATGTGAAAGGAAGCACCACTATCAAAGTACCACCCCATCCCAATGCACGAGACACCATGCATGCGATCAATGAGAAGTAAAGCTCAAATTACGAGGCAAGAGCCTCACCAGCTGCAGCTCCAGCAACTTTCTTGTTCTTCTTCTTCTGTGGACAATTTGTGGTGAAATGCCCACGTTCGTGACAGTAAAAACACTTCACTTTGGACATGTCATGCTCTTTTCCATCCGCACCAGATTGAGAAGGTTTTTTCTTCCCCTTTACTTTCCTTTCTTTGGCAGCCAAAGTGAAATCCTCTTCATCATCATTCTTTGATGAAAAGCCATCCCTGGTAGTCTGCCTTATCTCCGCCTGCACATGATCCAACCAAATTCGCTGCCATCCTGGCGGTTTGTCCCGTCCATTGATAGAGTCTTCGTTGCTATGCCAACTCTTTAGAAGCCCAAGGAGTGCCAAGCTCACCAAGTCTTCTTCATCCACACTAACTCCTACACTCCCAAGCTCATCCCTATAGTGGAAAAACTTTGTCAAGTATACCGGAATAGTGTCATTCTTCTCCATTTTTATTTTCCTGAGCTTGTCTTTAAGTGCCAAATTCCTCTGGTCACTTATGATTTGGAACAAGTATATCAAAGCGTTCCACATTAAGAATGGAGTGGCTTTACCGTGAAGGATGGACACAATTTGGTCCTTCACACCTTCCAACAAAATCCTTCAACACTTTGCTACCTTCTTTTTCTATGTATCAAGTGCGGCTGCATCGCTAGAACCCGGCTTAGGAACATCACTATCGATGAACTCATTCAACCCATTATCATCCAGCACCGCCTCCATCCTGTCCTTCCATGCAATATAATTCGAGCTCCCATCAAGGGCATACTCCAATCGCAATCCATTGAAAGACATTTCAATGAATGCTCAACTTTGACACCAAGAAAACATTGTAGCAAATTCGAATTCCACTAGCACAAAACTCAACCGCTTCAATAATTGCAATATGCTCTGATCAATATCACTTCGATACCATGTAGAAATTATATAAATTATTTTTTATATATCTAAGATTCTCCTAATCACACACTATTTTAACTTCATGCACAATACAGAATCTATTCCACCATTGATCATCACATGCGGAAATTATATCAATTGCAATGCACACATGAAACCATAAAAATTCACACACATGTGAACACAATTTTTAACGAGAAAGCCTGAACCTAAAAACCCCAAATATCTGTGTATAATATATGTCATAGAGATCATGTAACAATCCTCATACAAAGAGGATCATATCAAGCTCTTAGTACAATACAGTCGCTACACACTAATGAGGCTCGATCTTTGAAAATCCATGCACCGATCTCTTCCACCTGCTAGCCTACCTCTAATGTGCAATCCATATTGAAGAATGGCTCTGAATGAACTCAAATTTCTCCAGCCTTGCTCACGCAATCCTCATAGGCATCTCCACTGAGTATTGGATGCAATCAATGCATCATTATAGTCACAACTGATAGTCACACTTTCTCTTTCATCTATCTCTCCACTGGTCTCCATTGAAACTGCCATGCACTGTAGTTAACTGATGTATTCTTCAGTTGATTAATGAGTTATTAGTTAGTGAATTAGTTAAATAATTAATTCACATCACTCTCACTAGTGTATCAATCAGTTAGACTAGATACAGCTAGCTCAACTGAGTCTAACTGAG
The DNA here is from genome assembly GCA_034641835.2 of Pinus albicaulis. NCBI lineage: Eukaryota > Viridiplantae > Streptophyta > Pinopsida > Pinales > Pinaceae > Pinus > Pinus albicaulis. The sequence goes on from CM076574.1 coordinate 990,293,684, forward strand.
TTAAACTAAATACAACTCCACCAACTACTTCTCCAACTCCACCAAACTCTGTCCATGAGTTCTAACTCGAGTCCTCCATGCATTAGCTCCAGTAAACCCTTAGGAATAGCATAATTCCTTCTATTAGCTATTGTTACACATCTGTGCACTTAACTGAAGTGCTCCAAGAGAATAAGTTAATGTTTAGAGTCCAAATATTATTAAGAGCTAATAATATTCGACATATATATTTTTAGACTGACAATCTAAAAATAGATTCCGCCCAATATGTCTAAAAATAGAATTCCATATATTTTTCCAACTTAACCAACCATCCACAAATAGAATCCTACAACTCATAGAATATGATCAACGTGTCTAAAAATATACATAGTCTAAAAATAGACTTTGCGCCAAAAATCACCTATGTGGGTCCCACCTAGTTTAGGTGATTATTTTCCAACTAGGATCAAGGATGATGTTTCAGGATGCCTCCTTCACTATTTCTTGTTGCAATCTTCAACTGTATGTGTGTTTGTGTGTGTTCTATCTCATCCTTACATAGTTTTCTCCATGCTATTTCCTAGGTTTATGAAACCCTCATGAAATTTCTTGTTAGTGGTAAATATACATAATTTTTCTACATTCTAGAAATTGTTGCTTGGAACTCAACATTGATTTTATGTACTAACTATATCATAGTGTGATTATCTAATCTCTAGAACCCTAAATTATCTCCATTAGATTTATATCCTAGTACATCCAAATTGAGACTCGTCAATCTTAGAGCCATCAATTTGAATCCCACCAATGTATGAAAGACAACCCCCTTGGCTAATTTGGACATTCCTCCAAGATTTCGTTAAATTTGAATGCTAGCTCATTTTTATCCAACCAACAGAAGTTGTTTAGAGACAAGTAAATCTTGCATCAAGGAAAAGTAGTGGGACTTAATCAATTTTCTCTTAGAGTGTTTCCATCGTGTGTGGAAATAAAATGCCTTGATCCATTTCTAGTTCCATTGAACCTACACTCAAAAATATTAAACAAAACATGGTTAGCTAGAATATAAAACCAAAGAAAAAACAATGTATGTAGTAGATTGTGAATGTTTGTAGCCATAGAAATCTAAAGTATCCAACAACATTCTGCATACAAGAAACCTAGCTTTATTAGGTTCCAATGGAAATACTATTTCACCTTTTATTTTTAGATTATTGAACAAAAGGGAAAATTACACACCCTTTTAATTTTTTAATATTTTCTTGTTCCTTCAAAATGAAACCAAGAACCAATACTCAACACTATTCTATCATAGGCTCTTTAACGTTAGTTTTTTAAATCCCACTAATTTTCAAGGGATAATACTATAGATTGTAATTTACCAAAATTAATGTGGAAATATTTGACAAACTCTAGAATGGGCCTTTTTTGTTTCTAGAGATATTAAATTTTAACATGATAAATTATTATTGCAAGTATTGTGATTATTGTGGTATGAACTAACAACTTTTCTAGAATGCATTCCCTCATCTCCATTGTTGCAATAGTATTAAATAACAATGATACCTACAAGGAATGGTTACAAAATATCAATCATACTCTCATTTTTAATGACTCATGGAAATGAATTTTTGATGGAGAAGGTGAGAAAATGAACCTACCAATCCCACATCAAACAAAGAGATATTAGTTTTGGATAAGAAGGAAAACACAAATTGTGCTAGATTTACTTCAAGAACAAACATAAGCATCTTGCCAATAACGACATTGCAACAGGGTAAAAGGAAAACTAGCACATCATGCAACATATCCTTACAACACAAACATAAGAAAATAACAACAATAACAACATTCTACGGTTAAAGAAACCTAATACATGTTGGATTTACTTCTACCATAAACATATGGATATTACCAATAACTTCATTGTAAGGAAAAATAAATCTAGCACCCACAAGATTTCTTCTACCACAAACAAAAGCACATTACCAATAATAACATTGTAATGTAAAAGAAATCTAATGCGCGCTATATTCTATTCTATCATAAAAAACCACATGAAAACATTGCAAGGTGAAAGAAATGTAGCATATGCTAGTTTTACTTCTATCACAAGCACACGCATATTTTCAACAACACTACAAGAAAAAAAAATCTATACATAAACACATTTAAAAAAAAAACAATGTAAAGCGTTAGATTTCCTTCTAGAATAAATAACAAGAATGTCAAAAATAAGATGGCATTGTGAAGAAAATATAACTTATGCTAGATTTACTTCTAGTACAAATTCACAAACATATTACCAACAACAACATTGTTGCGCAAAACAAATATAACATAGGTTAGATTTCGTCTTGTCAGAAAAAAATGTACATTGAAAATCATAACATTGCAAGGTGAAATAAATATATTGCATACAAGATTTCCTTCTAATGGAAACATAATAACATAAAAACATTGTAGGGTGAGAAAAATTTATCTTTTGTTATATTTACTTCTATGTAATATTCCTAGTTTAATACGAATATTCATTTTTGTATTGTTTACTTGTATAAGGAATAAAATGGTAAGGGAGATCAATAAAATGTAAAAACTCCATGGAATAAATAAATGCCCAATATGAACAAGGCTAAATTAGGGTTGATTTAATGAAACCCTTATGTGTGAAAAGGGTTTGTTAAAATTGATTGGATCAACAAGAACTTATCAACAACGATGTCTAAGTGCAATGTACCTCCCTTTTGGCCAGCGCAGATCTAGATGGAGGTTGCACATGTGAGAGGGCTTAAGTTTTGAAAGTGGTTTAGGGTTGTGCCCATCCTCATCTTATAAAAGGAAGGATAAGGCTCAAAGAAAAGGTTATTGTTGATGATTTTAGAAGTTTCTTGAGAAACTTGAGTTCTCTTGGCTGGTTAGCCAAAGAGAAGAGGATTTCCTGTTTAGGAATCCTCTCTCCTTCCATGGAGTAGCTCCTTGGAGGAGGATGTTCAGCTTTGTCCACTATCTGGCATTTTGGCCAAGCTTCTACTTCCAATAACAGTGCAAATCCATTGAGGGTTTGCTTGATTTTGAAATTTGTAGCAAGTGGAGTTTAGATATTTTCATATCTAAGGCATTTCAGTACTTCTTTCCAGCAGAGGATGTTTCTAATCCATTGGAAGGACTGTATTGGATGATTGGAACCTCATTTCAGATCTTGACATCAGGACATTACATATTTTTGAGCCTACATCGCAATCCATCTTCCTAGACTGCGTTATTTTCTAAGGAGGATTTGCAGGGTGTTTCAGCAATCTCTTGGGAGAGAGATCTTCGGTGTTGGGAAGTTCCCTCACTGTGGTGATCCAGGGATTGTCCAACCAATCCATGTAACTTCCAGATCTAATCTATTCATAAGAATGACATATTCATAAATTATGTAGTAAATCTACAGATCTACTGCATAAGAAGTCAGATCTACTCCATGCATTCCATTTTCTGCTGAAAACCCCTAGGGGTATGTAAAATAGGGAAAATCTAGTGTATGGATCTCATATAGATCTAATATTTTGTACAATGATCTGTTCTAGATCTGATTTTTAACCTAAAAATACTGTGTGCTTCATAAAATAACGTTTTTGGGCTTTTACACTGAAATACAATTGTTGCAGCACCTCTTAAGGAGGGTTTTTCTTCATTAAAGTCTTCATTCTTTCTCTTCTATTGCATGAGTAACCTTGTGGGTATTATTTTATGATGTATATATCATGTTTCATGTATCACCTTCAGAAAATCATGCTTCCTCAGTTTCAGTAAATTTTGAATATTCAAAGTCATGGGGATTGGGTGTTTTTCTTGACTAGTCGGGAAGGAGGAACTGTTTAACATAGAAAATATTATTTTTTTTGCTGAAATTCGACATGGGAGTCCCTCATAACACTATATATCAGATAAAAATTCTTTACCACCTTATTTTTATGCACATCTCTGATTGTACTCGTTTTAGGGCCTAAATCTTCACTTTTCACCACGCTTTGGTTCATAAAACATTGTATAAGCTATCATTGTAAGTTAAATATGTGTATTCATGTATATTTCACTCTTTTTAAAGCTTATTAATTAGTATAAGACCGTTATATAGTTTATAAGTTGCTGCAATCCCTTAGTTGGGCAATTTTCAAGGCAAGCTAGGTGTGGGAGAACTGTTTAACCCACCTAGTCATATTTTTTTCTGATCTCCTTTTGGAATTGAGATATATATTATCATATATAAGGGATACAAGAGTTGATATTAGTTTCTGAAGCACCCATCTCTAAAAAATACGTTTTTTAGGCTTGGCTTGCTGAGCAATCCCTCTTGGGAATATTAGCTCTCGACATAGTTCTATAGACAGTTTCTGCTAGTGGGAAAACTAGCCTTTGGATCTCATCCTATTTTCATAGGTTACATATCCAGTAAATTCCCCTGTAGTCAATCTCTAGAATAGATGCAGTTGTTGATTGTTAATGTTTTCTTGAAAAAGGATCTTCATTTGCCGGATTCCTGAGCAGTTTCAGATCTGGAACATTACGGTGGTATCAAAGCATGATATCTAGCACAACCTATGATATCAAGCTATCAAAGAAGAAAACAGAAGAAGAAATACAAATCTGATGGAGAATTTTGGTTACATTGAAGACACAAGGGAGAAGGGCCTGAACCCCCTTTCCTGGAAGATTACAGAGAGAAGAGTTTTCAAAAAATCTTCATGTATTGAAAGAATAAATTTGGGGGATGGAGAAGGGAGATCATGCAGATCCCTCTAATCTTAGAAGCCCTAGCATTCATTACAATGTGTGTGAGCAATCAGCTGCACAACTTGATTTTCAGCACTGTAACATGCCTCCTTTCTTGGCAAGTGAAAGAGGAGGAGGAAGAATGACGGAAGAGAAGACCTCCCTGCTTCTTTTCCATACTTTGGAAGGTATCATAGAAGATCTCAGGCAGATAGAAAAGGGAGAATTGCAGAAATTTCCTAAAGGGGGTTTGTTGATGAAGCAAGCCCTAGTTATTCACTTGAGGGGTGTGAGCATTCAGTCTCACATGCAGATCCACAACACAGTCTATTGCCCATGTGCATTGCAAGAAGAATGGAGGAAGCACCACTGCATCTCAAAGATATGACCTATGATTGGTGGTTTCAAGTTTCTGTTTCATATTGTCATGAAAATGTAAAAAACATATGAGGGATTCACTAAAGGATTAGTGAGGAGAGTTGATGAGAAGCCCTCATGTGTTGGCATCATAAAACCAAACACTTTGCATGAGTTGGAGTGAGCCATGAAACAAAATCCATTCCACATTTCCAAAGGGGATTAGCAGAGAAGGGATACCAACAGTGTACCATTAGAGGGAGAAGAGGAGAAGGAGGATCAACATTCCGGGGGAAGGAGCATGCACCCTCATATTTTGAGGAGGATTTCTGTACATAGGAGAAGGATTGCACTACATAGTGAAGAGAGGACCATTCACTCCTCTCATTCATACAGTCCATTCCCTATTTAGATGTCTCACTACAGGGAGGAAACCCACCCTGGAGGCCCTCGGATCCGACATTGTTGAGAGGCATCTTGTTTCTAGGTTCACCACTCTTGGATTCAAGGGAGGTGAATATGGGGAAAGCTGAATTTGGCATGAGGGATGTCAAATTAGCAGACAATAGCATGAGGAGAGCACCATATTGAAAAACACTAGCGCTGTCTATGAGGAGGAGAGATTGAGACTTCCTAGTTATGCACTTGGATGCATACTTTTCTTGGCTAGAGAATTTCACATGGGAGGGCATTCAGCATGACATATATCAGCATATGGAGAGATGTATAGCCCAATTTATGATGGAGAGGACCTCACAACCACTTCCCTACTCATTGGCAGTGAGGGAGAATTTTCAGTTGAGCCATTTCAGCTCAAGAGCTCAAGTGCATGAGGGAGAAGGTATAATTTCATATTTTGTATTGTACTTATTCTCCTTGTTTGAGTAGCATGATGTATCAAGAGTACATGTCCCTTCTTGCATATCATATGAGGATGTGCTTGCAGCAATTTGTAGCAACGAAATTGGCCAAACTTATGGTGGTTTGTGGAAGAGGCCACATGATTTTTGGGGTGCATCTTTGGCACCAAATTGTATATTCATGTTTCCATCTTATGATATCAGTGTGGAAGCAAACAAGTGGCTGGAAAAGCACTTGTTAATTTCTATTTTGAAGCGGGAAGGAGGTACACTACGTTGGTTCCATGAGAAGAGCAGTGACCCACTCTCTAGTTGTCAATTGGCAGCTTGTTTTCATGACATATTTCTTCCTTGTATTGTTGATGTTTGTACATTCACAAGAAGCACTAGTTTGAGAGTGTTGTATATATTTGGACAACCCGTTTGGAGCATGATTCTCCCCATTGTACATGTTTTATATTACAGGAGACACCATGGGCAAACCATGATTGCTACATTGCTACTTTCCTCTTCTTGTGGGGAAAACCACATGAAGAAATTGAAGAGGCAATTCATGGCTGAAACATTTGATGGAGTAGCTTGGGCCATTCTTGGAGGCCATATCATTTCAGCCCAAGGACACAAACAACTCCATCCTTGTCATGAGTGGAGAGGGAAACACATGAAAAAGGGGACAACAATCTCTCCATCCAGCCCCACTACATTGCACAAACCAGGGGTTGACCAATTATATGAGCTACTTAGCATAGCTCACTCCATTTGGATGATAGCATGGGTGTGGAAGTCACTCAATGGAAATAAAATTCCCCATGATCATCATCACTCCTACCTTGAGGAGGCCATTGAGCAGCAGGGAGATCACCACTTGTACCCTCCATTTTCTTACAATGTACACTTGCTCTTTTACACTTGGAGGAAATCATGGGAGGACAGATTTATTGCATACCATTTTCAGCCATGGTGGGATCCATTGATGAGGCCACAAGGAGAAGGAGGGGGAAAAATTTTGTCCTACCTTGCAGTTGCTTGAGGACAAGAAACATTTTGAAGGGGGGGGACTATACTATTCATAATTTAATAGGAATATTCATTTTTGTATTGTTTACTTGTATAAGGAATAAAATGGTAAGGGAGATCAATAAAATGAAAAAACTCCATGGAATAAATAAATGACCAATATGAACAAGGCTAAATCAGGGCTTCTTTAATGAAACCGTTATGTGTGAAAAGGGTTTGTGACAATTGATTGGGTCAACAAGACCTTATCAACAACGTTGTCTAAGTGCAATTTTCCTCCTTTTTGGCTAGCACAGATCTAGATGGAGGTTGCACACGTCAAAGGGGCTTAAGTTTTGAAAGTGGTTTAGGGTTGTGCCCGTCCTCATCTTCTAAAAGGAAGGAGAAGGCTCAAAGTAAAGGTTTTTGTTGATGATTTTAGAATTTTCTTAAGCAACTCGAGTTCTCTTGGTTGGTTAGCCAAAGAGAAGAAGATTTCCTATTTAGGAATCCTCTCTCCTTCCATGGAGTAGCTCCTTAGAGGAGGATGTTCAGCTTTGTCCACTATCCGGAATTTTGGCCAAGCTTCTACTTCCAATAGAAGTGCATATCCATTGAGGGTTTGCTTGCTTTTGAAATTTGCAGCAAGTGGAGCTTAGATATTTTTAGATCTAAGGCATTTCAGTACTTCTTTCCAGCAGAGGAGGGTTTTAATCCATTGGAAGGACTGTATTGGATGATTGGAACTTCATTTCAGATCTTGGCATTAGGCCATTACATATTTTTAAGCCTACAGCACAGTCCATATTCCTAGACTGTGTTATTTGCAAAGGAGGAGTTGCAGGGTGTTTCAACAATCTCTTGGGAGAGAGATCTTCGGCATTGGGAAGTTCCCTCACTGTGGTGATTGATGGATTGGCCAACCAATCCATGTAACTTCCTGATCTGATATATTCATAAGTATGAAATATTCAGAAATTTTGCAGTAAATCTGCAGATCTGCTGCATAAGAAATCAAATCGACTCCATGTATTCCATTTTCTACTGAAAACCCCAAGGGGTATGTAAAATAGGGACAATCTAGTGTATGGATCTCATATAGGTCTAATATTTTGTACAATGATCTGTTCTAGATCTGATTTGTAACCTAAATCTGTTGTGTGCTTTAGAAAATAACATTTTTGGGATTTTACAGTGAAATACAATTGTTGTAGCACCTCTTAAGGAGGGTTTTTCTTCATGAAAGTCTTCATTAACTATATTTTATTGCATGAGTAACCTTATGGGTCTGATTTAATGATGTATATATCATGTTTCATGTGTCACCTTTAGAAAATCACACTTCTTGAGTTTCATTAAATTCTGCATATTCAAAGTCATGGGGATTGGGTGTTTTTCTTGACTAGTCGGGAAGGAGGAACTGTTTAACATAGAAAATATTATTTTTTTTGCTCAAATTCGACATGGGAGTCCCTCATAATCCTAGATATCATATCCAACCACTTTCCCACCTTATTGTGAGGCAAATATCTAATTATACTGATTGTAGAGCCTAAATCTTCACTTTTCCCCACCGCTTGGTTCATAAAACGTTGTATAAGCTATTGCTGTAAGTTCAAGATTTTTATTCCTATCTATTTCACTTTTTTTAAATCTTATTCATCAGTGTAAGACTGTTATAAAATTTATAAGTTGATGCAGTCCCTTAGTTGGGCAGTTTTCAAGGCAAGCTAGGTGTGGGAGAACTGTTTAACCCACCTAGTCATGTTTTTTTCTAATCTCCTCTTGGAATTTGGTTTTATATTATCATATCTAAGGGATCCTAGAGTTGATATTAGTTTCTGAAGCACCCATCTCTGAAAAAATGTGTTTTTCAAGCTTGGCTTGCTAAGCAATCCCTCTTGGGAATATTAGCTCTCGACATAGTTCTATAGATAGATTTTTCTAGTGGGCCAGATAGCCTCTGGATCTCACCCTCTTTTCAAAGGTGACATATTCAGTAAATTCCCCTACAGTCAAGCTCTGGAATAGATCTAGTTGTTGATTGTTAATGTTTTCTTGAAAAATGATCTTTATTTGTCAGATTCATGAGCAGTTTCAGATCTGGAACATTACATTCCTACAAAGACATAAATATTTCTAACAACAACAATGAAGGACAAAAAAAAAACTAGCACATGTCATATTTCCTTTTAGCCTAAACACAAAGATGTTACTAACAACAAAATTGCAAGGTAGAAGAAATATAACATGTGCTTTATTTTCTTTTAACACAAACAAAAGCACATAGCAACATTTTAGAGTGAAAGAAATTTAGGAAGTGCTAGATTTATGTCTACCATAAATACATGCATGTTTCCAACAACAACATTGTAGAGTATAAGAAATACAACATGTGAAAAAATTTATTCCAAAACAAACACAAACAAATTTCAAATTGAAATAAATCTAACACGTGCTATATTTCCTTCTAGCACATAACAACATTGTAGGATTGAAGAAATCTAGTGCATGCTATAGATTTATTTCTATCACAAACACAAGAACATTTCAAGGTGAGGGAAACATAACGTGTGCTAGATATCCTTCTAGCCCAAACATAAGTTCATTTCCAATAAAAAAATTATAAGGTGAAAGAAATATATGTCTCTAAAATTTCCTTCAAGCATAAACACAAGAAAACAAGCACATTATAAGGTGAAATAATTCTAGTGCATGCTAGATTTACTTCTAGCACAAAAACAAGCATGTTGACAACAACAACATTATAGGGAAAACAAAATCTAACATGTGCTATATCTCCTTATAGCACAACACAAGCACATTATAAGATGAAACAAATCTAGCACATGTTAGATTTTCTCCTAGCACACACATAATAACATAACAACATTGAAGGGTTAAATAAATCTAACACATGCTAAATTTACTTTTAGCACAAGCTAAAGCATATTTCCAATAACAACATTCCAAGAAAATAAATCTAACATGTTCTAAATTTCCTTCTAACATAGTCACATGCATATTTCCAATAACAACATTGCAAGGTCAAAGAATCTATCATATTTCCTACTAGCACAAAAGACCAGATTGCCAGCCACAACATGGAGTTGTGAAACAAATCTAGTGCATTCTAAATTTACTTCTAGCTCAAACACAAACACATTGTCAATAAAAATGTTGCAAGTTGAATTCTGACACGTGCTAAATTTCCTTCTAGCAAAAACACAAGCACACAACAAACATTGCAAGGTGAAAAAAACTAACATGTGCTATATTTACTTTTAGCAAAAACTCAAGCCTATTTCCAAAAAAAACATTATCAAGTAAAATAAATCTAACACATGCTAGATTTCAGTCTATCATAAACAAAAGTGCATTGCTAATAACAACATTGTAAGATGAAAAAAATATAATAAGTGATATATTTCCTTCAAGCATAAAAAACAGTGGACATTGTCGATAACACCATTGCAACATGAAGGAAATCTAACCCATGCTAAATTTCCCTATAAAATAAAATAAGCACATAACAACATGGTAGGGTTAAAGAAATCTAGCTTGTGCTAGATTTACTTTTAGCACACACACAAGTATATTGCATAAAGGAATATTGCAGGACAAAAAGAAATCTATTTTGTGCCAGTTTTTCTTCTCTCATAGATAAAAGGCATCCTCAAAAGCAACATTGCAAGGTAAAATAAATCTAACATGTGCTAGATTTATTTTTAGTAGAAAGACAAAAATATTGCCAACAACAAAGGTGTATGCCAAAATAATACTAGGACCTATTAAATTTTCTTCTAAGGAAAACAAAACATAATGGAAATAATAAAATTACAAGGGGAATGAAATCTAACGTGTGCTACATTTCCTTTAGCACAAACAACCATATTATCAACAACAATTTGAAATTATAAAGCTTTCTAGCATTTGTGGGTTTTTCTCGATGAAGCTGCATAGAACATGTAGTAACAATTGTTTTGAACATGCAACCAACCATGCCAATTTACTCATATGTAACTCGAGGTTGGGTTCTAGTGGCTTGGTAGAGCACTAAATCATTTAACATAGGGGTCTAGCCAGATAATGTTGGACCTCTTTGATGGATCTCTAAATATGATCTTGAGGGGACATTGTAAATATTCTACATTTATTAAATATTTTGAACCAATGTAATATAATTGTGGAGAAGAGGCTTGTATATCTAACAATGGATCTTTTCGGTAGCAGTGTAGTGCAGATAAGCACTTGTTAATATGGATTTTTTGAGTATGACCTATTTCTTCTTCATTTTGGCTCTACACATCTTAAATTATAGAGAGTTTAATATGTTTCAGCCATGGGAAGGGGCGGATGGAGAGGAAGAAGGGTAAACATGTCAATATAATGGTCTTACAATATTTTGCATGCAATGGTACTATGATACCTATAATACTAATGGCCCCAATGATATTTCAGCTACTTCAAATAATTAGTAACTACTGGGTGGCATGGAAAACCCCTACAAAAAAATAAAAATGAGATTTCCCCTCTTAGAAAATCTGTTATCATTCTTGTTTATGCTGCTTTGAAATTAAGAAACTCTTTGTGTGTTCTTGTGAGATATATGCTTATTTCATTGGCTGGAATTAAAATTGGCAATCAACTTCTCAGAAATTTACAGAGGTGTATATTTTATGCACCAATTTCCTTTGATGCAACTCCATTTGGGTGAATACTGAATCAGGAATCAACTGATCAAAGTGCAGTGGAAACATTAATTCCAACACAACCAGGAGCTTTGGCTTTTGCATTTATACAAATTTTAGGGATCATTTCAGTCGTGTCTCTAATTTATTGGCATGTATTCATTGTGTTTATACCAGTGGGTTCAACTTGTATATGGTATCATAAATATTACATACCAGCAACTAGGGAGGTGGCTCGGTTGTCATTAGTTTCTATAACTCCAATAATAAATTTTTTTGGAGAATCAATCTCTCAAGCAGCCACCATTAGAATTTTTGACTAGGAGTCTTCGTTCATGGAGAGAAATCTCTAGTTAATTGACATGTATACTAGACTAAGTCTCCAGAATGTTGGAGCCAATGCATGCCTTAGTATTTTGATGGATTTTCTATCAAATATTGTATTTTCATTCTCTGTAATATTCCCAATGGAAATTTACAATGATAACAAAAGTAAGCATAGTAAAAAAAACAAAAATACAAAATTTACAACAAATTAAACACTAAGAAATATCCATAAACTACATTGAACTGAGCCATTCTATTAATATAAATGTTGGGTACGAAAGTAGGATAAAAAATCATGCACCTAGGCTTACCCAAGGCAAGCTAACAATGCGTAGGTGATGAAATCAACTATTCTAACATGCAATGTGGTTGTCACCAATAATATCTCTACTAACCCTGTGAAAAACTACATTGTTGGCTGTAAAAAATGGTTTTTAGGGTCTTCTATGGTGCTGAGAAAATTCATGGAAATTAACCTGAGGCTATCCTCTAATAACCCGTAAAAACCCATGAAGGAATTGGCCAAATGTTGACCTCATAATTTTGACCCAATTTCCCCTAGCTCCTCTAGTTGTTGGCCGCGTTGGGACCTTTGTTTGACTCCTCAAATCTACCAAGAAAATTCTTCCAAAATATTTATGAGATTCTTGTCAAAAACCCAAAAAAACCCAAAAAGGGCTTTCTCTAGTTTTGACGCTCCAAAATTGACCTCAAAATGATTGGCCCTCCTCCACATGCAAAAACTATAGCTTGCTGATCCACCAAAATGCTAGAAAATCCCCCACAGTTTTCCCCAATCCAATTCCAAACAAACCCAACTCCTTAATCCCTTTCACAATACAATTGTTGGCTTTGCCTCATCAGCTCCTCCAAGAGCCCTTGCGTACTTTCCCCTTTTAACATCATTGGGGTATCTGTAAGCTCATAAATCACTGTGCATGCGAGTCTAACACCTTCATGATATTTCTAGCTTCCCCTCAAATGGCTAAGATCATTATTTGATACCATTTTAATATTCCTAATGGAAATTTACATTGATAAGCAAACCAAGCATTATTAAAAAAACAAATACACATAATTTACAACACATTAAACACTAAGAAATCTCCATTAATTATGCTAATATGAGCCATTTTATTAATGTAAATATTAGGTACAAAGGTAAGATAAGAAAGCATGCACTTGGGCTTGCTAAAGGAAACCTAACAATGCCCAGGTGATAAAATCAACTACTCTAACATGTAATGTTGTTGTCCCCAACAATCTCTATGTTGACCCAATGAAAAACTACACTACTGAATACCAAAACTAGTTGTTATGGCCTAATTTGGTGCCCAGAAAATTCTTGGAAATTAACCTCAAGATCTCCTCCAATAATCCATGAAAACCCATGAAGGAATTGGCCAAATGTTCACCTAAGAATTTTGGCCTAATTTCCCCCTATCTCCTCTAGCTGCTAGTTGAGTTGGCACCAAACTATTAGAAAATTCCCCAAAATTTCCTTTCCTGCTCCTTTCATGCATCCCACCTGAACCAGAAATGTGTGGTATCCTCCTAGCTACCAAAGATGAGTAGAATTTACCTTCCTAGGGTGGCACTCGGGGTCCACCAAAGAAGAGGGTGACTTAGCCCCCATGAAAAACTGTGTAGTTCCTCGGCAAGATGGTGCAAGCCCCTACTCTAGAAATTAGTATTTTTGTGTAAATAATTCCTTCTCTTGTAAATCCTTTTCTTTTTTCCTGGAATTTGGTCAGGGAATCCTTCAGCGATAGTGTATCCCATATCTTCGGCACCACTCTCCAACAAGAACTGCATGGCTCCTTTCTTTTGTCCTAGCTGGACCATAAATTCATGGTATCCTCCAAGCTACCAAAGACTAGTATAATTTTCCTCCCTACAGTGGCACGTGGGGTCCACTGAAGAAGATGGTGAGATTTCCCTTTGGAAACCTCTGGTGCTAAATAACATCTTTGACTCAACCAAACAGCTTGAGCAACAATGTGTAAAATGAAAAATTATCAAAAGGTACACAATGCTACGTTCAACCCTCTATTTATAATTGTTGCTTTTCCTTTCCTTGTAGGTCTCTAATCAAAATATTTTTATCTCCTTTCCATAAAATCAATTTTTCCTTGAGGGGTGGCCCCCACATTGCATGAAGGTTGAGATTTTCTATTTCTACTAAGTCCCTTGTACCAATAATTTCTCGAATTCCCAGATTACAAAAATGGTGCTATGCTTGGCACTCCCCTAAGAAAAATCATTTATCCTGTTAAATGAAAAATCAAAATTGGGGATATTACTTTCTCTTTGGCATTCCTCATTCACTTGCCTTGAGATGTAATTAAACCAAGCATTACACGGTTGACAATAACATATGGTCTAAATCTAAACATGATACAAACCTTGGTAACATGACTTTTTTTTTTTTTGTGGAGACCAATATGATCTCAATGGAGAGAATAATGCAATATTCATGTATTCCTACCAAGCCACTAGTAATTATAGATAATTGTAGACCAAACTACAACTATCCATCTAAAGGAACAATAGATCTATCCTATCTGCATGTGCATTATGGGCCACATCTTCTGTTTCTCTTAAAAGGACTTACATGAACTTTCCCTAGAGGTACACAAGTGGAAATTGCGGGGCAAACATAAAGTGGAAAATCTACTCTTATTCAATCCATTTTTTTCATTGTGGAACTAACAACGGGATTGATGGAGTTAACATATCAAGAATAGGCCTCCATGAGCTAAGATCCAAATTAAGCATTATTCCTCAGGAACAAACAATGTTTGGGGCAATATAAGAAATAATTTGGATCCTAAGGAATACTGATAGGTTGATGAGATTTGCGAGGTTTTGGACAAGTGACAATTTGGTGAAATTATAGAGGAAAAATAAAATAAAATTGATTCCTCAATGCCTTAGAATGGAGGAAATTAGAGTGTGGGTCAATACCGACTTGTCTGTTTGGTTTATTATGGTGGAGGTGGGTCCCTTGTCTAACAAAAATGGATGTATCAAACACCAATTTTGTGTCTGGATTAGTCATGACCTTAAAATTGGATAGTAATAATAATAATTTACAAGCTTCAAATCACTCATTCATCCAATAATTTTTTCCAAAACTTTTTATGTATTGAACACATAAATAACCATGAAAAATAAAATCCACTCTTACACAAATTCATTAGAAGCAGCCCCTCTTCCACAAACAAACTCTGTTAACCATCCATTCATGAAATTCAAATCCACAAGTTTTAATCCATTACAGTTGAAATATCTCATTAAGAGGTTACAACCTTGGAAGTTCTTTACAACATGGTATGTTTATCCATCCCCATAAGGACTTTTGTAAAATTTGTGACACCATAAATGTCTTCTGCAAGAAGCTCTAGAAATTCTCCTCTGCAGCTTACTTAGAGGACACAATATTGTTTCAAATGCTATTGCAATTAAATTTTTGAAAACTATCTTGATTTGTTTGTTGTATGGGAAGCAAGTGATGCTTCATCCATAGGTTCAATAAATGAGATGTATTCATCCTCTAATCATGTAAGTACTATTCACATCCTTCTTGGAAAATGGTGTTGTATTGCTATAGATGGTAGTGCTTTAATTGCTTGGGATAAAACTATTTATAAAAAAGAATATTTAAAGCCTATATGTGTTGATATATATCCAATGTTTTTGTTGGAAAAATTTATTTCATACCTTATTCACCACACTATATACCTATGACTTTAGCCTTTTTACAAATTCTCATTCCAAACTCTTTCTACTAGCAGTTTTCAGGACAAGACCGAA
This sequence comes from Pinus albicaulis, assembly GCA_034641835.2. Lineage (NCBI taxonomy): Eukaryota > Viridiplantae > Streptophyta > Pinopsida > Pinales > Pinaceae > Pinus > Pinus albicaulis. The sequence continues at coordinate 990,309,471 of CM076574.1, forward strand.
TTCTTATGGCCATGCATAATAGGCACACTGGTCAACATCTCTAGCGCAACATCAGATAAATTTTTCTTTGACTTCTGAATCTGTGTGATATCCAAAATAAATCCATCATGTCATTTCCCATAACTCTTAATTCAATTCTTCCTAATATGCATGTGAATGCCAACATACTAAATATAGGGAAAGGCCCAAAATAAAGCATGCTAAGGTCTATCTGCAAATATGAAACACTTTCACCAAACTCCTCCAGTACCTTCAACATGTTTTGATCAAACTAAATACATGATTAGTTGATATATTTACTGCAACAAGGGAAACACCATAAAGACCAACTCAAATTAATTTCATTCAGGTGCTATGATTATGCTTTTGAAACATTAAATTCACTTCCATTCTTGTTTAATTGTTGTTGAGAAAGGAACCGCCCCTATAGTTCTTTCTTGTATTCCTTAGGAAACTCACATCAATTTCCATATTTATGAACCTTATCAAGCAATGGAAATCCAGTATGATGTGGGATGGGAAACATTTCCATCATTTCTCAACACCCATAAAAAGTTTTTAGTTTTAAATTCTTCTAAAGGATGCACATTGTTGAATATCATGCAACAATTTGTGAGAATAATCTCATTTGCACATGCATAAGAAAGAATTATTAATTATATAGGAGGACTGACTGAGATGAATTGATAAATTGCCCATGAATATCAAAGGGTAGAATTTAATTGGATATTCTCTTCCAAGTTTCCAACTTCTAGTTGACATCAAACAAATTGGCTTATGATCATACTTAGGTCAGCCCACCCTTAACTTATTTACTTCTAAGAATGTTTCTTTTTTGCTACCATTACTTGAATGACATGAAAAACTTCCTCCCCTCTCAGGAGTGTCAATGACAAAAACAACTTGTCTTTCAAGCCCTTTTTCTTTTCCCAATCCAATTCCAGAGAGGGCTCTCTCTATATGGATTACAATCAATCATAGTATAATTTTTTAGGCTAGGTATGAATATCAATAAATTGGTTTTAAATCTGTGGTTGCATGACGAAGGAAAATTCCAATGGGCATGGAGTCATAAGGATGTTCAGTAATCAATCACATATAAACAAAGAAAATTGAAACAGGATGAGCTAAGAAACCTCCTGGATCTTATAAAGCCATTATGGTATGGATGAGATTAATAAGAGTGGTGATATATTAACTTTAAAGCATTAAATATGCATTTTATATTTAATTTCAGAAAGAAAACATTAAGATTTCCTTAAAAATTCTTAGAATATTATTTAGAGTAAATTGTGTACATTATATTCTTGTAAACAATCAAGAAAGAGCATCCATGTGAAAACCAGAAGGAAATTTTTTTTGACAAAGATAGAAACATCACAATTTATCTAACACAAGAATCCTGAAATAATACATCCTCTACATTTATGAACTGATTGCCCCGAAATAAATTCCCCAGCTTACAATCAAAAGAAATATCTTATCCTTTTACAAAATCAACCCATCCTTACACTTTGAAACTAGAATATATATATAGATAAAAAATTTAAACTGTTTTCTAATTTTCTGGAAAAAAATATAATAAAAATCACAAAAATAACAATCAATTATTGACATTGGTTGCAAAATATTTTGAATTTCTTGGAGGTTGCTAGTTAAGTCTCCTCGGAATAGGCTCTTATGGTTTCTATATGCCACTTAGGTTCTAACGCTGCCTCAAAATATGGAAAGTTGATTTTATGATGAAGATAACCTAATTGAGCTAGCTCGACACATGAGAGGGTAGGTGTCTCATGTTTGTCTTAAAAAAAGGAATTTGTTCATGTTTATCCTCTTATTTCCACCTTAAACCTATTTAGAATCATGAATCTCTTGAGCTAATATTTCCACCTATTTATTTGCATATTTTTTTCCTTATTGAAATCTTCCAACGATCTCTTCATAGATTCATGATCAGTGCTAGAATTCTTCTTTCCCCAAGCAAATGGAAATGGTATATTATTTCCAGTTCCCAGAGGAACAATTGTAATTGGAGGATGGTTGGAAAGAATGATATCAATGACTACTACTAGCAGCAACCCTGCAATGTTGTCTCCTCCATTAACTATTATTTGCATATTTTTCCTAGTCATAGCTACAAACCTAAAGCCATGAACCTTCAGTATTTCTGTATGTCACAGAAGGTTAGATAAACCTAATTTTCTGCCTCATCTTCCAAATCAAATATTTGTGAATGATTTAAAATATTGCAGTATTTTTATAGAAGGCGTGCCCCAAACTAACCTGGAACAACGTAAATTTTGATTTTCCAAAATATGGATCATGGGCACAATTCTTGATCTTGCAAGAAAAAAATATCTTCCCAATTCTATTGTAATATCTTGGAGTATTTTGCAAGGTTTGTTCTTTCTCTGCATAGAAAAATCAAAATTCCTAGCAAGTATCTATGTCTCTGGAGACATCAAATTTTACAACAGATTTGTTTGACTTGATATCAAGACCACGAGCTACAACATCTGTCGAAAGAAGAACATGGTAAATCCCTGAGTTGAACTTTGTATAACCTCCATACAAGAATCCTGATGTCTATCTCTGTGAAAAAATTAAAATTTGAAACCATCGTGGATCAATTGATATTCAATCTTATCAACCTTTGATTTTGTTGATGCAAAAACTAGAACATATCCATTATTAATCATTTCAGGAAGTTTGCTAAAAAACCAAGGCATTTTCTCTGCATCTAAAGGAATTATATGGATATTTTGTGTGATTTCCTAATTTTTCCTTCTTATTTCCCTTATAATGACTCTTACATGCTCTAACATACTTTCCCTTTCCAAGCACTCCACTCTCCTTGGCATAGTTGCAGATAATAGAAGTGTCTGATGATCACGCCATATCTGATCCACAATAGATCTAATTTGAGGTTGAAACCCTAGACCAAACATCCTATCTTCCTCAATCAAGCACTAGGAAAGTTTCTCTCAGTATTGTTAATGCCTTCATCTTCAACATGTCAATCAACAGGCTTCCTGGAGTAGCAAATAATAGATAACAACCAAAAGTTAGTTTTTTCAATTGTTTGTGTTTTGAAACACCTCCAAAAACACGAAAAACAGATATTCCATGAGCTTTCACAATTTTTTTTTATTTTATTTCAGGGAATATTTGTTGAGCTAATTCTCTTGTAGTTGCACAAATAATACCAATTGGACCTTCTCCTTTATTATTTCTTTTCCAAAGAATCCAGGTCTACAATTTTTCCTTCAGTAACTTCTGCATCTACTGTTCTCGATACTTATCAAAGGTGGAATCTTTTATCAATATCTCCATATATAGCCACTCTTTATCACCATCTTCGCTTAAAGAAAATATCATATTTTGTAGGTTACTATTTCCATCTTCGTTAAGGGGAAAATATATTTGTGCTTTATTGAAATTCAAACATAGTAATTTTGCAAATCATATCTCAAGCAACATTTCATTTACAGCCTCATAATTTGTACTTGAGCCAACAACCATTTACCAGGATGGGCACATTCGATATTCAAATTCCTACACTTCGCTATAGGACAAGTTGTTGCTGCACGTAAAATAAAAAATGAACTCCTCCAGGAGTATGATGAGGGGTTTGTCATCGAAGAACCCTTGGGTCTACACCTCTCCTCAAACCTCAATTTTCCCAAACATACAAGAAAAATTATACTTGTGGAGATCATTTATGTCGCCCATGTATATACCTATTATTTAGACCTTGCTCTCCAGTTCAGGATATGTGAAATCAAGGAAAAACAAAAATACCGAAAAGTCGGTCTTGTGATAATGAAGGGACCATCAAGTTGTTATATAATTGCATTTAATAGGACAAGATTGATACTTCCTCAACCTCATTTTGATTCTTAAGTGAGTTCCAAATAATACCAATTTCTCTGCTCATCCATATCCCAAAGTTGTCCTCCAACCTCAAATGAGCACTGCTATAATTATAACTGTTTTCAGAATCTGAGGGAAAAATGGAATTTGAAAAGACTCATTCTTAGCCTCCAAATTCACACAATATTCATTTTTAGAAAGCTGAAAATTGTCATTATTATGTGTTTGACGATTCTTTTCATGATAATTTAGCTAATACGTTAACTCTTTTTCCTCCTATGCATCTCTAAAAATTGATTTCTTTTGTTCACAAACATCCAAAGATTCATATCTTGGCCCTATCATCCTTCTTTGATATTTTGGTGACTAGTAAGTGAAATTATGAAGTCTCTGATTTCCAAAATTTAATATTTGAATGCTGAAGCCCGCGACTATATTCTGCATTCCCTTATGGGCTCGCTTGTTACCTAGCACGTCTTTCCATGGGTGTTGGCTTTGGTGCCCTGTCTAGATTATACGGCTTGATTGTGGAATTTTTAGGTTACATACTTAGAGACTTGGCTTGCTGGCCCAATATTTTAAATGAAAACTTATGGTAATCCTATAAAGAGCTAAACATTTGTCATTGGTGAAGCTGGCACTATGAAGTAAGTGTTGAAAATGTGCCATTTTTTCAGGTAGACTCCAAAATGTTAAAAATGAGTGAATTCAATAATATATTGCATGAAAATTATAGAGTTATAACACATGCAAATTCAACTTCTTTTTCTTAAATGAAAAATTATTTCTAGAGGGTTCTATGAGATATCTAATAAAAATCAACTCTTTTTCTTTTTCCTTTTCACATAATCACACATCCAACGCCTATCAAAAAAAGGACTAAAGTTCCTAAAATGCAAACTACCTTAATTCATACTAGAATTCCAAAATAAAAAATTGTATGGAATATTCAAGGCAGACAAATGTGCACTTTCAAATACAAAGGCCAAAAATAGAAGCGAATATCCAAAAAAAATCTCTTAAAAAAAGAAAATTTAAACTTCAAAATAAAGGTTCACACACGTGTTTGGAAGATAAAAGAGGTCAAAAACCAAAATACCAAAGAAAATAAAGGTAAAAACAAAAAAAAATTCTTTTTCTTTTTAAGGACTTATGACAAAAAAAATTGAAAAATAATAGGCAACCATTCATTCAAAATCAAGATCAAGAAAAGAGACTCAAACTCCACTATCCATAAATAATCACACAGATGAGAAGGATATTTTGAATGGGAAACAAAATAACTTGAACAAGTTGATCTGAAACACACATAAAAGATTCAAGAGAAAAGAAACATTTCATAGAACAAAAATTTTCCACCAAATCAAGATTGGAAAGACTCTTCCAAAACAAATAAAAAGAAGCAAAATGAGCCACTTTGAAGGGTCAAAAGAGATATAATGAAAATATTAGGTTATAAACAAATTGAAAATCAACCAAATCTCCCAAAATCATGGAATAGTTAAAAACTTATTAAACAGGCTCTGAAACCCACCTTTCAATACAAAAAACTTAGAAAAACTCAAACTCTAGGTTGACAAAATAATTTTTCAAAAAGAGATGGAAAAAATGACAAAAATAAGAAACAATACCATTCCAATATGTAAATAACTTCAAAGAGCCAACAAAAATAAGGCAAAATCCCTAACACAAACTAGAATTGGAAAAAATCAAATTTTCCTATCTGTACGTGACTATATCAATACCTAACCATGTGTATACGTGATTGTATCTTAAGAAACTAGCGTAAACTTTGTACACAGGTTTCTTTGGAGGAACACACATATATATGCTTTTATCTATAATAAAAAATGCGTATAAATATAAAAGTAGGAAAAAAAATAGAGACCTGATCCAGAAGATCAGAATGATTGCAAGACTTCCAATGAGTTAACAAGATTGGAAAAATCAAGAAAAAGCATGAAAAACCCATATGAATGAAAAAAAAAAAACCCTTATAGGAAATACTTGACTATATTCTCCAGCATAGTCGCTAGTTCTGTTGGCGGGAAAAAATTCCTTAAGGTAAGGGTTGAAAACCTTAATAGAGTGAAAGAAGAGCATCAATAAGAAGCATCCATTCAAGCATGCAAACCCTATAAAATACCAAATATGGGTTAGAGAGAAGTACCCGAAGGTCCTACGTTTGATGTCGATCCCGTAGGGTTAAAACTCTCTTCTTCCTCCAAAGCGAGCAAACCCACAACATGATTAAAAGGAGCATATACATAGAAAGTAGTTCAAGGTGAATACATAATATACATTTCATAGCATCAAGTATAAACATTTAAACCATGAAATATCACATCTAAATCATGAAAAATGACAAATCTTCTTTATTGATATCAACAAATAGTATTGGAGAGATAAAACCTAATCCAAACACAACACCAATGAAGCCTTCCTCTGGATCCATCCAGCCCAAGCCTCAAATATCACCACTCAAGAATATGCAAAAGGATTCCATATAATTATGTATGAGAATATATGCAAGGAAATAGGGGTTTCTTATGACTGAGAGTGCAATAAGAACAAGGAAATTAGACTTTATCTGGGGACCGAAATGATTATAATGTCAATATCCTATCTCCTTGATCGTCTTTATTCCATCCCATGTGGTGTATATTTACCACCAGAAGTTGTAAGTGGGATACTATAGGTCGGCTTCTGATCAAACCCGTAAACCCCACCTGAATAATAGGATATTTTTTAATTTTTTCATATTTTTTAGGATATATGCTGGTTGTGTGTCATTGTACCTGCGTGCACATGCACTTTTCATAGGGCAGGGTCACGTATGGAATCCAATTTTTTTTTAAATATGTGATCACTTCTGTAAGGGGAAGGAGTGTCCAAGGCCATACATGAGCATCATAACTATAGGAGTGCTAAATTATGTTATAACAATTGGTCGGTAATTAGATGATGTCTACCATGTTTTACTCAAACTCATTTATCCGCATGGTTAGGTTGATACATTAACTGATCGAGTGACCAATATAGAATACCTCGGGTCTAGTTTCATCCATCCAGGCTGTGATTTCAAGATTAATACATGATTACAAATTATGATTCCTATAATCATTCGGACAATCATGTAATCATCGGTCCACGCTCTCTCATCAGTGGAAGAGACTAATTTATAATTGTACATGTAATATTGGCTTATATGATGAAAATGGGTATGTCTCACTCAACAATGATATCATGATGAAAATTTATTATAAAAAATGATGATCTTGACTAGTGTTTCTTGATCTAAACTTGCGACAATGTAAAGCACTTCATTCATCAGCCACTGCTTCTGACTTTGCACTTTAGGGGGAAATCTGTTACATGCCATTTTGTCACATCTATTCAATATGCCTACAAACCAGATCAATCAACGTCCATGAACATTTTTTCATAACCCATTCACAAATACTTAAGAATAACTTCTCCAAAAAGTCAGAGTTTTTGGGACAAATTGTTATTTTAGCCCCAACGCACATTGCCTTCTTGATCACCTATATTCATTGCATGTTGAATGTCTTTTAACTAGTGATGTTCAATACTTTGTGCTCCCTTCAACAGGTGTATTGATTCTATAAAATCAGGAAAATAGGAAAATATATTTTATGCTTCCTCTTAGAGAAGCTTCCATGGTACTTTTAAATATTTACCATAGATAGATAGCTCGAATTCCTTCTTGCGTAAAGTACTGAGTGGCGGGGGGTGTATCAGTATTTAAAACTTTCATAAGATTTTTCTTTTATACTGATTTCTGTATGTTACTTTATTTAAATAAACTTGCGTTGTACATGACTTCTGTGAATACAACTAACATATATCTAATAAGCTTCTATTTCAGTTAAATATTCATCAGGTTTTCTTAAACCAATATGTCAGTGATACCTGAAACATTAGATAAGCATAAAATAAGTGCAGTAAGAACAAAATAAATCATTATACGCGAGAAACACACATGAACACCAATATTTAAGGTGGAAACCCAACGTGGGAAAAAACCACCATTGTTTTCTTCTCTGTCTTCAATATTATGATTATGAAAAAATCTTACAATATTGTATTGGTGCAGACTCATACAAGCACACAAGCCCCCACCTACTAAAGGCTGCAACCTTCACTCGTTCTCCAACACCTACTGGAAGGGAGCTTCAACCCCCTAATCTCGTTTACCAGCACCCACTGGAAGGGAAATCCAATCCCCCTCTTTGATTATCAGATACTACTCACAAGAATATTTGAATCCTTTTATGAAGGCTCCAACCCTTAGCACCATCATGCACCACGTTTCATAAATTTTCACACTGGATCCACCTACTTCAGCACATAACAACTTGGAGGCTATTTTTCATCAAATTTTCAAACTGAACCCACTAATAACATTTAAGCCAAATAACATAACTCAAAAATGAAACTAATCACTGAATTGTTGAATAAAACAACCACTGAACCATTTAATCACTGAACTAATCAATCACTGAACCAATAAATCACTAAATAAAACAACCACTCAACCAACTCAAATCAAGCAAAATAGTGAGATCATTATAGCCAGAATATCGGAACTGAACCCAAAACCACTCCATCAGTATAGTGAATCAACTGCAACATTGATCAATCATATTCCATAATATGTATGTTATTTTTCTTAAACGAACCTACTATATACGTGATTTTCATGAATGCAACATGCGTACAGATCTTAACATATTAAATTCTTAAAAACTGTCAATATGATCCAAACAATGAATTGCACATACACATACTGAAACATTCTGTGAGATCATAGATTTTTGAACCTAAAACAATTAGCTGCATTATTACCATCCTCCAAAAAATCAACACTCAATAAATACATCTTCAGACACCACTACCAAACCTAGATACACATGAATACTTCATCAACAGACAACAGAAATACAACAATACTCTATAGACAGATCATACACATTATTTTGCAAAAAATCTAGTTTCATATGCACTTTCCATAAAGTATTTTTGTGTGTATACGCACTTTGTACGAACTAAACCTGTATATAGATCTCAACATACTACATAAAATATGTTCTACTTCACAGAATAAAACCAACATGTGTAAGCACCTTACCTCTATCAAACACATGTACAAATCTATAATTTCCAACTCACACTTGTGAAATTCATCAAAACTTCAAACATAACATATCATGTCATAAAAAACAATAACCACAAGTCAAAAAACCTTATGTAATTGATCCATAAGTAGATCATACAATCCATATTCAAATTAGGTCTAATGATCCTGATCCATGATTTTATTAGGTGCATACTTATTTCATATTAACCATTCATTAATATCCCATACCATAAAATAAAAATCCACATCAAAGTAATTATAAATGACTTTCACATATCCACACCCTAACACTTTTATCTTCTCCTTCTTGTATAGCCTGACCCTTAACCAATAGCATGTGATGAAACCACACTAGTATCGGTGGTAATCCTTGACAGGTTTAAATAGCCATTACTACGTTAAATATTATGGGTTAATACCATAGCAAAGACCCTTGGTATTTGATGAATCATAGTGCGCCAAATGTATGTTCCTTTTTTTCTTCATATCCACGTGTGTAAGTGACTTTGACTTATATAACATGCATATATTTCTTCAAATATTTTCCTTCATAATTATTTTTTCTATGAATTGAAAACCTTTGTCCCATTCTTATGTCACTTTGTTCCATAACTGTGTTAGCTCTGACCTGTGTACTCATCCTATCAATAAACACTTATCCTAGTACAAGTGGGTTGCCATCAAGGACAACACATACATCATAATTCCAACAATGTCCCCTTTTGACTTTATGGAAGCCACGTTGGTGTTTTATCACCACAACGTGTAGATACCCGAAAAATACATCAATATTTTCAATTCAAAAACCAAGATATTCTTCCCCTTTGACATCAAGGGAAAAGAACTAACCAATGCTCCCCTTGAGCACATGCTGAATATGTTGAAATATTTCCAATCAAGTACATGACTGTATGACTCATCTGAATATGACATTTCCTATCACCAAGGACTAAAACTTAGACCAACCACCCAATCAAGTGGGGTTACATAACATCATATTATCATCATGGGATTTCATACGAAAAATAATTGACCTTCAATAGCAAGAACATTACTAAGAATTACAAGAATTACATTATGGGTCATTACATAACCTTTATATCAAATAACATATATGAATTTTATGACCAAGACCAAAAGAATACAACGTAGCATCCTTTAACCAACTACATAAGTTTGTTCAACGATACTGCAAACATAATGACAACCATGCATCATTAGTAGTAAGGCTAATGCTCCCCCTAAACCTATGTTGATGCAGGAGAATCTGAGCATCCTCATTAAAATCAGAATCCAAAGTTGTGAAATGAGAAAATGTGGAAAATCGTTGTAAACTGGGGAAAATTTTGTTAAAACATAACTAAATTGATGGAACTGATAAGGTTTAATTAATTGTAATTATTTTCCATGTATGCATAACGATATATTTAATGGGTTTTTTTTAGCTATTGAGGGATAAAAATCATGGATCTTAGATGATCCACGCCTTTTCAAATTTCTATATAAAGAGTCTTCGTTGTGTGAAAAAAGAGAGAGTGGGAGAATACAATGTAACCACAGAAGAATTTGTGACTAAGGCTGAAATGCCTTAGACTGTAATCGAGTTTTGTATATAATTGAAATATGTGTTATGTGGATTTATATGCGTCTGAGTATTATTTACTTATATTTTAGATTTATGAGTTCAATTATGTATTATGAGTTTACTGATTGACCATAGATCACTATAAGGATCAATGATGATCCAATAATAATATTAGTTTATAGGAGCTATTGTATGAAGTATGGCGGAACCTCACATTTTGGTTAAAATCATGAATCTGAAGTAATGAGGTGGAAGCATGAGAGAATCCTGTGCGTTTGGAAAACCACATTACTAAGGAAGCGTGAGTCAAGGTGGAATGGTGAGGCGAGGTTGGAACTATGAGTCAAGTTGAACACAAAATGGGGTAATGGTTTCTAAATATCAGTAGTTGATATTTCACCCAACATTAATATGGGGGGCTGTATTTATTTTATTTGTGCGATAAAATGTGGTAATGACACATAGCCTCAAGAAAACCACTTATATCGCATGATTCCAAAAGGGTATCCATCGGGCTAGTTGGCACGCGATAACGCGATGCTTTTTGGATCAATTACTGGATCAACGACAGAGATATCAACATTATTTCGCATAATGAAATGAATAAGTCATAATTGCGATTTAAGTTGGAATAGTGATTGCAGCGATGAGGTAAGGATTCCCCTCGAAATTTGTATATGTTATGCAAGAGTATTTTGAGGTGGGACGTAAGTGGTTAATGTGAAAAGATCTGTTATGGTATCCAAGACAGAGGTCCCACAAGCCACGTAAGAGAAGAGCATTGTCCTTGGTTATATGGCGGGGTTATAATTAATTATAATTACTTTTTTGGATTAGCTGGATACCCCGCATCAATTGGAATGAATTGTGATTGTCGATCTCTTATAGATCTGATGGCAATCATATTTCAATGTGTGTAGACGTTAACACACTGGACGAACCTGACATGTTATCAACGTGAGTTAAGATATATCTAGGTTTCAGTCTTAAGGGTTCAAAGTGGGACCAATGTTTATTGGTCGAGATTTGTGGAAATTCACTGATTTGTTTGCTTCTGATATATATATATATGTGGGCCCATAACCCATAGTTCCATGCAATATGAAAAAAATTTCAGCTTTGCTACGCATTGGAGAAAGGTTGCAGGTTTCATATTGATAAGATGACAATTAAACTACCCTATAGCAGTTTAATTTTTCATCATATGCTACCCATTGTTTTCTGAACATAGAAATATATACGTGACTGTTTGTATAGGAATTCGCGTATATACACGACTTCATTTCATAAAATCCGGGTACATAAAAAATTTTCTGAGATATCTCATATACTTGAAAGAAATTGATCTACAAAGATATGAAACAGAGACTCCTCCTAGATTTTTTCTCAGATATTCAAATGCTTCTCGTGGAAGAGGTTTTGCAAATATATCTACAACTTGTTCTTTTGAGGTAACATACTCCAATTTGACCTTTTGTTTAAGCACTCATTCTCTTGTCACATTGTAATTAATAGGAATGTTCTTTGTTTTGGAGTGCATAATATGATTTTCCGAAATGCTACTAGCACTTGTACTATCACATTGGAGGGAAATGGGTGGAAAACACTTGATTTGAATATCCTGTAATGTCTGCATCATCTAAATAATTTGTGTACAATGAGATGAAACAACAACATATTCTTCTTTTGTAGAATATAATGCATTAGAAATTTTTTTCTTGCTGAACCATGATACCAATCGGGGCCCCAAGTAAAATGCACATTCGCTAGTGCTTTTCCACTCATCAAAATTTGTGGCCCAGTCTACATCTATGTAAGCGTGAAGAGTAAGACCTGCATATTTAGGATACCATAGTTCAAATTCTTGAGTTCCTTATATATATTTAAATATCATCTTAACTTCTTAAAGGTGTGTTTCCTTTGGATTTTCTTAGAAGCATCCAACAATCCCAACTGCATGAATGATATCTGGTCTAGTGCCTGTTAGATAAAGTAAAGTTCCGATCATAGACATGTATTCTGGTTGATTCACAATGGGATGTTCATCATGTGAGCTAAGGCTACATCCTTTCATCATTGGAGTAGATAATGGTTTGCATTCTTCCATCCCATATTTCTTCAGAATGTTCTTGAGATATTTTTTTTGTGAGAGAAAGATGTTATCCTTTCTTGTTGTACTTGTAAACAAACAAAATTTGTTAGTTTACGAATTAAATACATTTCAAATTTTTGTTGCATAACAAAAGTAAACTTTGGACTCATATATGCTTCATTTATTCAAAATATGATATCGTATACATAAACAAAAATTATTAGTAGTTTATTGTCATCTATTTTTGTGTACAAGTTGTTATCTATCATCCCATTTGTGAAACTTTTTGTTGAATTTACTTGTCAAGATGATAATACCATCCATGAGGAGCCTTTTTTAGCCAATATAATGCATTTTTTAGTTTACAAACAAGTTTTTCAACATTTACTAGAATGATCCCTCCTGGTTGTTCAATATACACTTCTTCTTCTAGATCTCCATTAAGGAATGCATATTTTACGTCCATTTGATAAACTTATAAATGATGAAAGCCTGAAAATGAAAGAAACATTCTGATGGCTTAAAGTATGGCTATAGGTGAAAAATTTTCTTCAAATTATATACCTTGTTGTTGAGCATATCCTTTGTAAACAAGCCCAAATTTATTGTTAATGACTTCTCCATTTTATTGCTAATTTCTAACCAACTCCCAAAATAGAAGAAAAGAGAGATCAACGACTTTGAGTGGGAAACCTCATTTACATTACATAAATGAAAAAAAAAAATCATGAAAAAAATGACAAAACATCCTTTCTCTATATAGGATTCCATCGAGTCACAATTTAATCCTAGCTGACCTAACAATAATACTGTAAGGGCATAATAATAACAATATGGGGACTACTGTGGTACAACAATAAAAATAAGGTGGGTGCACTAAAAACAATAAGGGACTACATTAGTAATATAGGGACCTAACATGTCCCTCTCCTTCAAAAAGGTGTTGTCCTTAATGCTTGAGTAGGTCTTGATACTTGTGTATAAAATTCTGATCCTCCTATCTGCAATCTTGAGTGGGTAAGTTCTTCAATTTGATGAGATACTCTGAAATTTATCGATTTCATAGCTGTCAAGTTCTTGTTTCCATGACTTCTTTAGGTTCGAATATGATTTTTTTGTCCTCATCAATTTTTAGAAATATTGTTTGAACTAGAATTTTTTCACCTATAAGCTACTTTAAGAATGAAACATGGAAAACTTGGTGGACTCGAGAAGATGCAAGAAGCTCCAATTTATATTCCATAGTACCAATATTTTGCAATTCCTTGTAAGAACGATATTACTTTGGAGATAATATATTACCCTTATAAGATTTCCTGAGGGACATTTTTTTGTATGGTTGTGGCCGTAAAAATACCCAGCCACCTACATAAAAAATTCTCTCGTTGTAATGTTGATTTTCCTGTTTTTTCATTTGATTCACTACCAAAATTAGTTGATCCTTTAAGAGTTGGAGAAATTATTGTTGATGCTCAATGTGATTTTCCATTGCTTGAACCTTAGAATTTTCTCTTAAAGATGATGTGATGGAAGATAGATGATATCCATAAAGTGACATAAATGGGGTCATTTTTGCTACATTGTGGGAGGAAGTGTTATAGCATCATTCAGCCAGAGGTAACCAATTGACCCATTGTATTTTTTCATCAGATATGAAGCAACGAAGATATCCTTCCAAACATTTGTTCACTATCTCACTTTTCCCATCAGATTGAGGATGTTAAGATGAGCTATTAGCTAGTTGAGTACCCAAACAAGAAAATAATTTCGTCCAAAAATTTCTAGTGAAAATGGGATCTCTATCGCTTACAATAATCTTTGGGTTTCCTTGTAATTTTTAATTGTTTCCATAAATGCAGTAACATTTGTACTCACTTTAAATGGATCATATAATGCACAAAAGTATGCATACTTGGTAAGCCTATAAACTACCACCATGATGACACTCTTTCCTTCGAATAGGTAAATCTGTGATAAAATCCATTGAAACCTCCTCCCAACATTGATTTGGAATGGATAAAGGTTGTAGAAAACCTGAGGTTTTAATTGTATCAACTTTATTATGTTGGAAAACCAAACATTCCGCCAGAAAATTTTGAATATCGGATTTCAGGCCATCCCAAAAAAATTATTTCTTCAGTCCATGGTAAGTTTTCAAAAATCTGAAGTGGCCTCCCGAGGGAGAGGTGTGCAATTAAAAAATAATATTTTGTTTTGGTTGGGAATTCTTACAAAGATATAAGTGATCTTTGTACCACAAGGAATCAATTTTCTAACTACATGTATCATATGTACTAGGATGTTCCTGCAGCTTTTGAATGAGTGTCCATACTTCTTCATCATTCTTCCATTCCTCCCTTGCTTCGGTTATCCAAACCGGTTGGATAATAGAAATGGCACAAAGCTATGCTTCTAGATCCTCATCCTTTCTTGAGAGCGCATTTGCAACAACATTTAGGTTCCCATTTTTATAGATGATTTCAAATTCATAACCTAACATCTTTGTGGCCCAATTTTGTTTCTCTTTTGAATATAGTCTTTGTTCCAAGAAGTATTTAAGACTATGATGAACAATTTTATCTTGAAGTGTCTTCTTATTAGGTACGGTCATCATTTATTTAGTTCATGTATATTTCCAACATTTCCTTCTCATAAATAGCTTTCTGTAAATACTTTCCTTTGATTGGAAGACTTTCAAAATAAATGGGTCTTCCTTCTTGCATTAAAATAGCACCAATTCCATTTCCTGGGGCATCACATTCCACAATAAAGGTTTTTGTGAAGTATGGAATAGATAAGATTGATGCTTGGCACATTTCCTCTTTAAGATGTTCAAATACCTTAGTTAATTCAGGAGTCCATAAAAATGCATCTTTCTTCAATAATGTTGTCAGAGTTGTTCTATTTTTCAATAATTATTAACAAAACTTGCGATAATACCCTATTAACTCGAGAAATCCTTGCAACTTATATATGGTTTTGGGGAGCTTCCATTCCTTAATGGATTTAGTTTTGTTAGGGTCTATCTTAAAACCCTCGTGATATACAATATGACCCAGATATTCCATCTCTTTTACTCCAAAGAAACATTTGGAGGTTTTTGCATATAATTATTTCTCCTCCGATAGTTTGACAAAATTGTAAACATGTTGACTATGATTCTTCCAAGACCTATTGTAGATTATTATATCATCAAAAAATACTAATAAAAAATTTCTAGGGAAGGGTTTGAAAATGGAATTCATCTATGCTTGAAATGTAGAAGGTGCATTGGTAAGGCCAAAAGGCATGACCAAAAATTCATAATGACCTTCATGAGTTCAAAATTATGTTTTCAGAATGTCTTCAGTCTTAATTCTAATTTTATGCTATCTTGAATGGAGATCCAACTTGGTGAAATAAATTTATCCATGTAATTCATCGAATAATTCATCAATCACAAGAATGGGAAATTTATCTTTAATAGTGAGCTTATTGAGCCCCCTATAATTCAGACACATGTGCCATGATCCATCCTTCTTAGGCACGAATAATACTGGAGCAAATAAATAACTTTGATTAGGTTGAATTATACTAGCCTCTAGCATTTCTGCAATCATATGTTCAATCTCGCTCTTTTGGACATATGGGTATTTGTAAGGCCTGATGTTTGGAGGAACACTTTATGGAATCAAATGAATAGCATGATCATGATCATGAATAGGTGGGAGTCCTTTGGGAGTTTCAAATAACTTAGAATTATTTCCCAAAACTTTTTGGAGATATGGAGAAATAGATGATTTTGATGTTGAAACTTATAGTGAGCATAATTTTGCAATAACACCTCATTGTTATTTCTTTAGAAGTTTTTTTGTGACATTAGAGCTTATTATATTTCCTAGATTTCCTTTGATACCCCATAATTCAACTTCCTTTCCTTCGAAAAAAAAATTCAAGACAATTTCTTCAAAATTAAAAGCTTTCATCCCCAAATACTATAACCATTGTATTCCTAGTAAAACTTCAACAAAGCCCAGTGGAATTGAAAGCATTGGACTATTAAATACATATTTCCCCATGGTTAGCTTGATATTATGGAACTTTCTAAATAAATTTATAGATGCTCCATTTTCCTCCATCACTTGACACTCTGTCACTGGGTATAGGAAGAAATTCAATTCCTTGGCTATCTTACAATGAATAAAATTATAGGTACTACCCAAATAAAAAAGCACTATTAAATTTTTCTTCCTGATATGTCCTTCTATCTTGAGAGTTTTAGGAGTGATAATTCTTGCCAATGCATTACACGATATAGTTGGATTCATTTCTTCTTCCTATAGGGTTGGTTCCTGGTGTATATCCTCTTCTTTTGAAGTTTCTTGTTCCTTTTCTTCCTCCTCTTCACAATCTATGTAAAATAATTTCTTCTCAGCACATTTATGATCTTTAGTGTATTTTCTATCAGAACTATAGCAAAGCCCTTTTTCTCTTTTTTCTTCCAATTGTTGTGTTGTCAACCTTATAGGTTGTGGGAGTCTAGGAGTAGCAACACTTCCATATTTATAGTTGTGAGTGGTAGGCTTCCTTGTCCCGATAATTTTCTTTCATTTCTTCTTGACAACCTTAATGACTTCTCCAATGTATTAGGTTCCGAAAGGAAAACCTTATATTGGATGTTATTCTTAAGAGTCTCTATGAAGAAATCAATCCTATGTTCCTCTAGAATATTATTTACCCTTATATTAAATTTTTAAAATTCCTCAATGTGCTCCATCCATGGAAAATTTTAGGGGCTAATATTCGCAGGTGGGCTAATTTTCCATAGTTTTTCCCCAAAAAAAATTGCCAGTTTCCATTTTTTTATAAAAATTATTCGCCCAAATTTTACAATATAAAATTATTTTACCTTAAAAATCGCCAAAATTATATAGACAATATATATAATATTATTAAAAAATTGAATAATTTTACAAATACATCAATACAATTTTTATAGTTTGCATATTATGGACTAGTGACATTCACCAATTTTTTAAACTTCAAGATAATTTTTCAACCTTAAAATTTTCCCTGGAGCCTCCATCATTGAACCCTTTTGTTTGAGATTTATCAATTGGCTAAAGAACGTGTTGCTCTTTGTATCCTCATAATGTGCTATCATTTCCTTCGTAAAAATGGACCAAGTGACTAGTGGTTCTTGAGAACAAATCCATCGATACCATAAAAACTTATTTTGTTCTAAATATAAAGTTGCAATGTGTACCTTTTGTGTGTTTTGCGTATTATGGAGCTCAATGTATTGCTCCATTTGTAGTATCCAAGTTATCGGATCCTTGCCATCAAAATTCATCATATCTATATTTGGAATACGGTGGGTCTTAAATCCAACATTAGAGTCTATGAAATCATGATTAACATTTATTTTGTTCTCATCATGAGTTTCCTCTACTACCTTTTCACAATTAGGAATCTTTTCTTGTAGCAACTTTGTTAAACCTTCCTTCAAAAGTTCCATGTATTTCTTCAAATATTCAATGTTGCCTTATATACCATCCATCGTAGCTTCCACATCATCCATATTAGCTTCGATGCCATCCATCTAAGCTTCCATGAAATTCTTTAAACCATCTATTTTAGCTTACACTCCTTTCTTCAAATGATCCATCTTAGCTTCCATGCCTTTCTTCAAACCATCCATGCCGCCTTTTCTACCATCCATACTAGCTTCCATGCCATCCATATTAGCTTCCATACCATTCTTCAAACCATCCATCTTAGTTTCCATTTCATTTTTTGTTACTCTTTGCAAGAGAGAAATTTGTTGTACTTGTTCTTGTAATTTTGATATATCATGTTTCACTTCTTCCTCTCAATGAGTCAAAGTAGAGCCTTATGAGGGCTTAATGGGTGTTTAATTATTTTTAGGGGGGATTTTATAACCCAATACTGATATCTATGCTTCAATATTCCCTTGAAATCACTTCAAACTAATTTTTCAAATAAGATTGATGAAATTAAAAAAACAAAATGCACACTTTTTTCTTGATTTAACTGATGTATCTCTCTAATTTCGGATCCCCAAGATTTTATGTTTGGTCCTTTAGTATCCCTTTGAATCATCTTTCCAATGCCACAGATCAGACCTGATTGGGATTGTTCAAGGAAATTGTTTTCCCAAACTCCCACAATGACCTAGTTATGGATTCGTTTGGTAGAGAAACTATACGATGTGACACGTGTCATTATTTACTCATTTGTCTCTGAAATTGATCTAGAGGAAGCTACAGTCTATTTAATTTTGTCCTCATTTTATAGAATTCGAATCCGATGCTTAGAGAGAGATTTATGATGATTTTCAAAAGCTCACCTCTTTGAGATGAAATTCGGGAGCTTCCAAAAACCCTGACTTCCACAGATCATATCTCCACAAATATTGTGAACCAAGATATAAAATTTGTACATGAAGTTCCTTATGATTTCTTCACAAATGGGTTTCTTTTTACCTTCTGAATCATCGTATAGAATGAGTTATAGAAAAACTTCCTCGATGACTTGTTTGATGTAGCGAAACCCTAGAATCCAAAGCTCTGATACCAAATTTTATGAAACCACCTCCAAAAATAGAATAAATGAGACATCAACACTTTATAAATCATCCACTTCGAGGAGGAAACCTAATTTACATTACATAAATGCATAATTCTTGGATGACACAAATGAAAAAACATGTTTTCTATATATAGGAGTCCATGGGGCCACTTTATAATCCTATCCAACCTAACAACAATAATGTAAGGGCATAATAATAACAATATGGGGACTATTGGGGTACAATAATAATAATAAGGGGCCTACACTAACAACAATAAGGGACTACATTAGTAATATAGGGCCCTAATAGATCACTATAAGAAGAATATCATAATTGAACCCAAAACCACTGAATTAATATACTGAATCAACTACAACCCTAATCAATCATATGAAATAATATGTATGCTAATTTTCATAAACCAACCTTTCTATATAGACACTTTTCATGAATGAAACATGCATACAGATGTTAACATACTAAATTTTGAACTATTGTCAATCTGATCCAGACAATGACTTGCACACAGAAATACTGAAACATTCTATCAGATCACAGATTTTTGAACCTCAAACATTTAATTGCATTATTAAAATTCTTACCAAATCAACACTCAATCAATTCAACTTTAGACACCACTACTAAACCCAGATCAACATGAATAATTCATTGACAGACAACCGAAATACAATGATACTTTATAGAGAGATCAGACATATTCTTTTGCATAAACCTTTGATTTCATATGTTCTTTCCATAATGCAGTTCAACATGTATATGCGTTTTTTACAAACTAAACCCACGTATAGATATTGACACACTGCATAAAATATACCCTAATCAAACTAAAACCCTCATGTGTATACACCTTACCTATTTCAAACATGCGTATAGATCTATAACTTCCAACTCACACTTGTGCAACTCATCAAAAATTTAGACATACCAGATCACGTCATACAAAACAACAAAAACATGTCAAAAACCCAAATTTAATCTATCCATAAGTAGATCATATAGTCCATAGTCATTGCAGGTCTAATTATCTTGATCCATGATTGTATTATCAGGTGCATACTTATTTAATATTAACATTCATTAATAGCCCACCATTCAATAAAACTTCAGATCAAAGTAATTATCAATCACTTTCACATCTGCACATGATTACACTTTTATCTTCTCCTCCTTATATAGTTTGATCCTTAGCTAATACCATAAGCCAAAACCACACTAATACCACCAGTAATCCTTGAGGGGATCAAGTAGTCGTTACTACGTTCAACATTGTATGCTAATACCATGGTAAATACCCTTAGTATTTAATGAATCATATTGTGCCAAATGTACACGCCTTTGTTTCTTCATATCCATGTGTGTACACTACCTTGCCTCATATAACCCATGTGTATTTCTTCAAATATTTACCTTCATAATTATTTTGTCTCTGAATTGCAAACTTCTGTCCCATTGTTCTATCACTTTATTCCATCACTGTGTCACCTCTGACTCGTGTACTCATCCTGTCAACACACACTTATCTTGCTACAAGTGGGATGCCATAAAGGAGAACACATACATCATAATGCCAACATTCCAATATGGGTTCGCACAGTATTAAAAATGATATTGCGATAGCCGATATTGCAATGTGATGGATAGAGGCGATGCAAAGTAGCGATAAAGTCAAGTGGGACCCGATCGCATATCACTCATCACAAGATCAGGACAAAGCATGATAAAGGAGTTGGATGTGATGTAGCTCAGAACCATTATTTAAAGAGATTTCAAGTCTAGGTGTATGTGATTTTCCTTTGTAAATCGCATTGGAAAGAAAAGGAGCCATATATCAAAGAACATTTGAAACACCGAAGTGTGATAAAGTGATAATACAGCCTAGTGGGACCCTTCGCACATCGCATATCAGGAGATCAGATGCACAAAGGCACATGGGATATTTGAATCACCGAAGTGTGATAAAGAGAGCGACACGATAAAGAACAAAGCTGAAGCTTAAAGCATTTCATGTCCGTCAGTATGTGGATTTTATTTTGTAAATTGTTTTGGAGAGAAAAAGGAGGACTATAACGTAAAAAAAAAAGGAAACTATGAATGCAGTTAGAAAGGCTCAGGTAAGGACACAACACAGAGAAAAAGGAAAAACTGAGTGTTTAGAAGAGCAGTGAAGGTTGAACGCTGTGGGCACGAGAAAAAGAGGCAGAGTCGGGAAAAGAAGAATATAGTGGCACCGTTGAAAACAAACAGCTGGGTCAAGTTAGGCCAAAATGAAAATTATGCACAACTGTGTTGAATATAATAGAAGGAACAGAAACGACTCTGACACCAGTAGAAAAAAAAATGCACAACGGGCAAAGAGATGAAAAGACTAAGTGAAATATTTTTTCTGTAACTGTAAATGTAAATTTATTAATTATTTTTATTGTATGTGATGCAAAGGCAAGTCTCCAAAGGCAAAGAAAATATCCTCTGTAATACTAAAATGTATACATACTGTTATATTATTCTGAATGGGCTAGATAAGAAAATGAGAAGGGGGAAGGCAAAGAGTCATACTTGTTCATTTCTAATTCCCTGTGGAATGCAAATAGTTATGAGGTGATATCTATAAATAATGTTACCAACATACGCATAAAGATTTAGAGAA
Organism: Pinus albicaulis; assembly: GCA_034641835.2. Lineage (NCBI taxonomy): Eukaryota > Viridiplantae > Streptophyta > Pinopsida > Pinales > Pinaceae > Pinus > Pinus albicaulis. The sequence goes on from CM076574.1 coordinate 990,331,421, forward strand.
CTACAGAATGGATGAGAGAGGAAGAAGAATGTAAGAGAGCTGCAGGAGTTTAGAGAGTGTAAGAATAAGGAGGAGCAGATAGAGAAGTTGTGAAGATTCAAAGATGATATGAGGTAGATATGAAGCCTGGAGGACAACAGTGATGAAGGAACAGAACAGAGCTGATAACCAAGTAAATCAACATGTGTTTTCATGGTAGTGTGAGGAAGTTGGTGCTTCCATATCAAGTTGTAGCCTGATAGAAGTCCAGTTGTAACTGGCTAAGGTAGGAGCCTCCTGTAGGTTGTAGCCTACAGAATGCAGATGGGAGTTGTAGCTTCCTTGCAAGTTGTAGCTTGAAAAACTAAGGTAGGAGCCTCCTGTAGGTTGTAGCCTGTAAAACATAAATGGGATTTGGACCTTTCTTGCAAGTTGTAGCTTGTAGAATTGAGGTAGTAGCCTCCTGTAGCTTGAAGCCTATAGAAAATCAGTGATGAGAGGGAGTTGGAGCTTGCCTTTGCATCACAACAATAATAAGATGTGGTTTTATCCCTTATGGGTTTCCACTTATATCTATTTTCTATGTGCATGATGATTATATGTTGATATTTAGTATTTAATCTGCTTAATACCTACTGCTTACTTGTTAAAATTGTTGTTCCATTATATATTAAGTTGATCACGAAATGAAGATGTAAATAAGTGTAAAAGAAAGTTTTACAAGACCATGACCACATTAAACTGATTCACCCCGCCTCTCAGTTTAACCAAGGTTCCAATTGGTATCAAATCAGGTTCATTCTGTATTATTTTAAGAACTGGAAGGAAGATCCAGGTCCCCAATATGTCTAGTCTAGAAGGATGCTAAACAAATAAAGCCCCTTTGTTTACTGACACAAATTATGCCTTCTGGAAAATAAGAATGAGGACGTACATAATGTCTCTAGTAATAGAAGTTTGGGCTACATTGGAATTAGTATATGCCCCAAAGGGTTCTTACATAGAGAAAGAGGCCAACCAAGATTTTATAGCTAATGCAAAAGCCATGAATGCACTCTTAAGTGGTTTGTGTGAGGCAAAATTTATCAAAGTAATGCACAACAAGATTTCTGAAGAAATATGGGATACATTAGAAAGTATGCATGAGGGAGATAAAAAGGTGAACGCTTCCAAACTGTAAGTCTATAGAGCCCAGTTTGAAAATATCAAAAGGAATGAAGAAGAAGATGTTGCCAGCCTCTTCTTAAGGGTTGTAGAAATTGTGAATAACATTAAAGCTCTAGGATAAACCATTAGAGAATTGTGTAATTGTATAAAATATATTGAGATCTTTACCATCCAGGTTTAACCCCAAGGTTTTAGCCTGTTGAAGCCTCGAAAATCAAGTCTTACAACAAGGGGGATACCCACCCGGTCTGGACCTTGGTTAACAGCTCCTTTTCCGTTTGGGGTAGTGGGTCCGACTGGGGATAATGCGACTAGTTTCCCAATATGTGTGTGTGTGTGTTGAGAATAGATATTTCATTTCTAAAAAAGGTTCCTAAATGAAATTCTTTTATTCTATTTCTAATCTAATCATATGCAAATTATATTCTAATTTTAACAGAAATATCTAATTCTAAACTAGCCCAGGATGTAATTTTGTTTATGTGATCTAAAATGATTTCGAATAACAATCGATAATAAAGATTATTCAACTGCTATAAGAAAAGAATTCAATAAAGATAAAGCACTTCATATAAAAATTTAGATGAAACAGTTGTGAAAAACATATCGCATAATAAGCTATTCATACATTAATCATAAATAAATATCTATCACCGTACAAAAGTGCCAAATGATAACTTAAGAATTCAAGCATCAATGTATAAACAACTGAACATAAATATTACTTTAACACAGAAGCAGAAATAGTTAACAGATAAAATTACCATTTATAACTGGTTCTACTCATGAGCTAGAAGCAATAATGATTTATCTCTTCTTAATCCAACATCTACTAAGAGTACAGAAATGCAACATCAGTAGCAGATATTAAACGCAGATATCAATAAATCTCGTTCCATTCATTCATCAAAACCTCCTCTGAGGGTGCAGAAGTGCATGTTCTGAGAACAAGTTTTTTACAAATTTCAGGACCGTTCTCTAAATTCATGAGAAGGGTTTAAATACTACTAACTAAGTCTAAAAATAGTTTATTACAAAAATTTAGGATTCGGTTTAAATGACCGTCCTTTTTCTAGGAAAGAAATAAAGTAAAACTAAAACTAAATCTAAAACTAAAATTAACAACTAACTAATTATGAATCTAATCTTTGAATTTGCAAACATCCAGCATTGATTTGAGAAGAGGAGGCTGGCTAACTTCAGATTTTAATTGTCCCGAAAAAAAAGAATCGGCAAGTGTTGGCGCGATCTTCTCAGTAGAATTAATGATGCAATTAAGAGAACTGCATTGACTGTGTGGTTTTACCAGACATGTCCATTAAGAATCCCAATTTAAATTTGTAAATCCTTGAATTGATTTTGTCTTTTCTTTAGCTTTATGTTTCCACTCTGTTTGCAATTGCTGTGCTTGTGGTAGGTATCCTGGAATAGTCTCTGAAATCAAATTAACTTTGTGAAAATTTTCATTTACACAATCAATAATGTTGCTTGCTGCTGTAGCTGCTTCCTCTGCTGCTTTTTCTACCTCTCTGATCTGTGCATCCCAATTATTGAAGAGCATTTCTTTATGACTATCATTGATGATTGGTGCTCCTGCTCTTTTTGCTTCCTTCGTCTTTTGCCATGCAAAATAATTAGTAACTCTTTCATTAGTTAAATCATAATCATGTCGTAATTCTACGACATGATTAGTGATTTTATCACTTTCTTGATAAAATGAGTTCCATTGTGAAATTTTTTGGCATAATATATCTTGTTGTTGCAGTACTTGATTATTCAAGGAAATAGACTCTGAGATAAACTCTGTAAGCTTGGGGTCATATTTATGCATATCTTGCATAATCTATATTTGTTTCTCTTTTTCGTCCATGATTTTCTGATATCCAATTTGCATTTGTTGAAACTCTTGCTGTAACTTTTCAAATTTTATCTGTGCTTCACTGTTAGCATGAATTTGTTGCAATTGTTGTTGCAGAACTTGTATTTGATCTTCTTTTTCATTTAATAATAGTCGTACCTCAGATGCTTTGTCAATAGTTGCGGAGGCATAAGCTCCTGTAATCTGAGATAATTTAGTTATATTTTCAGTTGGATCCGTAGTAGGATCTTTCCATAAAACATCCAATTGTTCTGCATCAGTAGAGAGCACACTTTCTAATTTCCTCTTCTTCCTTTGCTTCCTTACTACTGCTTTATGTTGTGGGATATAGAATATATCCAGAGGAGGAATTTCCTTTATTTTAAGTACAAGCTCAGAGGAGGGAGTAATAGGTATATCTTCTATTTCTGTGAGATTGCCACTTATTTCTGTAACCAAACCTTTTGTTGTTTGTATAGGAGTTTGTATGTTCTATCCTTCAATATTAATCAAATCATTAAATGTTTCCCATTCTTTATCTAACTGAGTGCTGATGGATGGTTGTTGTACATTAAGAGGTGGAAGACTCAATTGTGGAGTGGTTTAAGTCTGTTGTTGTGAAAGCTCTTTTGATTGAGCTGTATCCTTCACTGAGCCTTCACTTTTATCATTATCAGATTTTTTAGAACGTTTAGAAGTTTCTTTGCCAGACTTTGACTTAGACCTTTTTGTATCTGAGCTGCCATTGAGACTGACACTAGGAGTTGGATCCCTTGCGGGTTCCAAGCGCAAATTATCCAAAGGAAAAGTGGTCAATCTTCTTTCTCTGTATATTTTAAACTCTTGAAATTATTCTGGGGAGAACTTTGTTTGAGCTAAATGCAAAATTTCTTTAAATGAACATTTTTCTTGAAACATATCATCAAAAAGATCTTCTTCTCCAGAAAATACTCTTACTTTGACTACAGCGGTGAAATCCTTGACAACACCATATGGATCAAATAGCCTTCTCAGAAACTTAAAGAATTTTAAACATGTAATATTGTTTACTTAAACGCATGGCCAACATCAAATAATGAAAATTCTCCGTAGGATACAGGAAATTGTGGCCAGATGGCCTTCTTTTTATCCTTTAATTCTTTTTTCAAACCTCCCTCTCCACAGGTTTGATATGAAATTTCCCGAGCTATGAGTTTATCTGGAACATACAAGGGTAAAACATGAGGAGAAGTAAAGCTTCCAAAAACCCTCACATAGGTAAACAATTCTTCTCGAAACCATCTTGCGACAGGGAGAATGTCTACTTTTGCTTCAGGGGATAACCTTGGAGCATCTTTATTATACAACACTCTGTACAGTGGCAACATTATGCCATGGAAAATCTTGAAAAAATGAGGGATGAACTTTGATTCCCACAATTCTTTGTGATAAATGTGAATGGGTGGGGGATCTTGAATTGTCCATTGCCAACCCATTAAAGGGAACTTAGAAACAAAGCAGATTGAATCCATAACATAGGTAGATAGATAAAAAGGAGGATAAATCCTCAGAGAGACAGTCCATTTAGACTGGTAATTGAAAATAGTCGTGGCTAAGTTATCAAAAAATATTTTAGCCCAGTCTACAATGGTAGCGTTAACAGCAGCATTCAATAAGGGAAGCCATTCAGGAAAAAACTTATTAATGTCAGGGTTTCCAAAAAGCCTACATAGCATAGCAGCAGCAAAACAATATGGAGAAGTGAGTGAACCAGTACTGTACATACCGTGTTTATCTTTCTTTAGTGGTTCATCTCTTCTGGACCATTCCTTGGTGCATTCTTCCAAATTTTCATTTTCCTTGGCAAATTTCTCCATAAATTGTTTGTTGTAAGTTGCCTGAGGCTCCGGCAAATGATACATAAGCCTCAAATATTCTGGAGTAAATGACCCAATGAGCTCTTGACCTTGAGTTTTAAACTGTCTGTCCATAATATCAGTGCTATCCAGCACCCATTTGACCATGTATGTATACGAAAGAATTCTAGGTCTTGCTGCTATCTAGTGCAAGAATGAACAAGCCAGTTTTGTAAGAGATGCTTCAGAAGAATTACTTGAGCCTGTAGTTGCCGCAACATCCATTACTCTTGGTTTTCTTCTTCAAGAAAATTAAACATACCCTCCCAAGTGGTGATACCAGCATCTTTGTTGCAAGCAGTGTCTGTGTACAAGGATGCCATCTCTTTACTTTCAGAACTCGGAGCTTTCTCTTTCTTTCCCATAATACTCTGAATATTGCTTTGTATAGTCTCCTATTCTCCGTGCCTGCGGTTTTACGAATTAAGTGAGAATAATGATATGAGAAAGGCAACGGGATAGTTTTAAATGCTGAAGGCGTATGAAATATATTATTTTAACGTGAAATAACCTTTCAATCAAAACAAAATCCTTTTCATTAATAATTGACAATCTATTCATTAATTTGACATCCAAGCGCATAATGGATATCGATTTATGGAAAGATTTTTTTCGTACAACGAGCTTTAAGAATCTGCAATAATGCGATCTGCGATTTACTTTGCAATATCGCAAATCGCAACTTTCGTATCATCGCAATATCACAAATCGCAACTTTTGCAAATCACAATCTCATAACATCACGAAATTGCAATATCACGAAATCGCAATATCGCAATATTGCAATATCACAAAATGTAACATATGAAAAAATATCCGTTAATATATTTTCTGCGATATGCAATTTGGGATAAATATTTTAATGCATAGTTTTTGGATCGCGCTATCGCAATTTAGAAGATTCTACTTTGCAAAAGATATCTTTTACTTTTTTGCGATGGATGCGATATTTTCTTCAAAGAAAGGTTTTATTCTAATCTATCATAAACTTAAGTTTATTTTAAGATTTTCCAAGGAATTTTCTTAAGTTAATGATAGTTAGTTTTATTGAAAATGAAAACAAACACCAATAAATTTTTTGGATTTTTAAACTAAGGGTCCCCACTTATTTAGTATTATTACTAATATTAAATAAGAAGGGGGGTTGTTGCTGGCCACAACAATTGGCGATTCACTTGGAAGAACCAGTTATCTCTACTTTTCTTTTGAATTTTCTAAACTTTTCAAAACAAAAAATTTTCCAAAAAATCAAACTTTATTATAAAAAGACAAAGTACATTATGTTTTAATCTATAAATGATATTTCATTTCTTCTATGTTCAACTTTGACTATTCACTTCCTCAAGCTAGTCCTTGTATCTACATCAGTCATTGCTTGGTTTATAAAGATAAAAATAAAAGGCTTCTCTGTAAATCAGTTTCAAATATGCTTATTTTTCGTAGGTAGAGCCACTGCTGCCAGAAAGCATCTATAGCCTCAACATGGTTACCTGTTACCCAGCAATGATCCTGTGTCCCACTTAGAGAAATATACAATTTTCAAAGAGAAATCCATATTCACACTTATTGCTTTTATTTTCTTTTTACCCTTAAAGAACAATTTCTTGGTTTGGTAGCCAATTTATGACAGTTCCATTCACTTGATTTATAACTTTGTTGAACAAGTTGGCTCGTGATGAGACCCCTTGCCTTTTGATTTCAATAATCTTGAGTCACTGCCCTATTGTGGTACGAAGTATTGGCAAAGTCAGCAAGCTATAATATCTATGATCATGATAAGTCGGCTCGTGATGAGAGCTATTACTATTCAAGTTAAAAGTGTATCATTGGATTATTCCTTGAACATTTGTAATTTTCTAAGTGGGGAGGAATTCATTGTTTCCTTAAGATATTTCTGGACGACAATAATAGAGTTTTTTGGAAAGAAATTTTTTACAGAGAATCTTCATTTTGTTATAGATAACTTTCATTGAACTGATACAAAACATCTTCCTGCTAGACGTCGATTTTTATCAAAATTTACAAAGTTGAAACTAATATCATTTCTAGATTTAAAGCTTTTAACTGTATCTTTGAATAATAATGATCAATATTCTAAAAAAGAATTCTATTTATAGAAGTGAAGAAATAAAATTTAAAATAGAGAATTTGTATCTTTTTTGTGAATTCCAAATGTAACCATTTAACAACTGGTTTTATTATGACAATAAAGAAAAATAATCTACAAAACAGAAGAATGATCTCCCATGGAAAATATTTTTTGAGGATCTGTCCATTAACAGGTAAAGAATCTCTTTTTCCTGTTAAATCTTGTAACATAAAAGTAGATGGACCTAATATCTCTACAATTTGGAAAGGACCAAGCCACATTTGCTGAAATTTTATACGTTTTCCTTTTTCTTCATGAGCCTTGTCCCATTTTAAAACTAGATGTCCTATCTGAAAATCCTTTCTGGTTATCATGTTTGAATCAAAAGAAGCTTTAACTAATGCTTGATGATGAGCATGAGTTACTTTGGCCTTTTCTCGTTTTTCTTCTAACTTAATTATTTCCATCTGCCTTAATTGTAAAGAAGAAATTGGTTCTTCATCAATATATTGGACTAAGGCTAAAGAAGGAATTGTTAGATGAGTTGGAAGAACCACTTCTCTCCCATAAAATAAATTAAAGGGAGAAGTGCCAATAGAAGCCTTCTGCATTATTCGATCTGCCCATATTGCATATATTAAATATTTATGCCAATTTTGATGATTTTGATCAATGGTTCGCTTAATAATTCTGATTAAGTTTTTGTTTGTTGATTCAGCTAACCCATTTCCCTGTGGATAACAATTGGCAGAATATTTAAGTTTAAAACCTCTCTTGAGCGCAAATTCAGTCATAGCATTACCAGAAAAATGTGATGCATTATCAAACATTAAAGAAGAAGGTAAACCAAACGTGGTGATTATGAATTGATCTATGAACTCGATGATGTGTTCAGCATTAGCTGTCTTGAGAGGGACTACTTCTACCCATTTCGTAAAATAATTAGTTGTTGTAATGATATACTTATGTTGTTTAGAAGAGTGAGGAACGATCTCACCTATTATGTCCAATCCCCATTGATCAAAAGGCTGCTCAATGTTGACTGGTTGTAATGGCAATGATGGTTTCTTTTGTCTTCCGGCCGCAGTTTGACAAATTTGACATTTCTTTGCATAGCTATGTGAATCTTTGAATAAAGTGGGCCAGTAATAGCCTGCACGGAGAATTTTATGTGCAGTTGCATCTCCAGCATAATGTCCACCTGTTGGCCCATCATGAAGTTTCTGCAAGAATTTTTCAGCTTCAGATTTCTCAAGACATCTAAGAAGAACAGAATCATAATTCATTCTAAAAAGAACATCATTTACAAGATGATATTGTTTAGCCTTCAACCTTAGAGATCTTTTCTTGGTGTGATCGAGATTTGGAGGAGCATATCCATTCTTCAAATAAAATATGATATCAGCATATAATGATTCAACATCGTTTAGGCTTACCTCATATGTTTGTATTTCTTCAGATGGGTTTTCATAAATAAGCGATGCTCCAGCTAGTATTTTGCAAAAAACTTAACCCCTTACAATATTTTCCGGTTTTATTTCTACATCATATTCTTGTAAGGAAGTAACCCAATTGGCTCTTTTCTCACCCACATCTTTTTGGACTAAAAGATTTCTTACCGCTGAAAACGGTACTATGATTTTTGTATGGGTTTTGAGTAGAAAGGGTCTGAAATATTTAATTTCTTTGAAAATAGCATAAGCTTGTTTCTCCACATCTGAATAATTCAACTCATCTCCTTATAAATTTGAACTGAAAAAGGTAATTGGAGCTTCTGCTTTGTCTTGATTTTCTTGAGTGAGTATTGCAGCATAAGATTTATCAGAGGCAAATGTGTACAAAATAAAAGGATCGGAAAAATTTGGAGTTACTAAAGATGGAGCATTAATAATTTCTTGTTTGATCAGATTGAATGCCTCATATTCATCTTTGCCCCATTTGAAGTTTGAATTATTTTTAATCATTGCTTGTAAAGGAGATAAAATTCTCGAAAAATCTGGCACAAATCTCTTTACAAAATTAATCTGGCCAAGAAAAGATTGCATAGTTTTCTTGTTTTGAGGTAAGGGTATTTCAGAAATTTCTTTGATTCTATCAGGATCAATATGAATTCCAGATTTTGATACTATGAATCCAAGAAGTTTTCCTTCACTTAATGTAAAAAAATATTTTTTCGGATTAAGTGAAATCCCATATCTTTGACAACGTTGGAAAATATGCTTCAAATCTCTAAGATGATTGCTTCGTTTTTTGGAATATACAGTTATATCATCTAAGTAAATTACCACTGATTTGTTAACTAATCCCTTGAAAGCAATTTCCATGGCTCTCTGAAATGTGGCACCAACATTGATCAGACCAAAAGGCATCTTTTGATATGAATAAGTTCCCCATTTGGTTCTAAATTTATTTTTCAATTGATCATCAGGATGAGCCAATACTTGGTTGTAGCCAGAGAAACCATCTTCGAAAGACATTAATTATGATCCTGCAACTGCCTGTAATATTTGCTCCATAGGAGGCAAAGGAAAATTATCTTTTTGGCAGGCTTTATTAAGATTTTGAAAGTCAATACAAATTCTAATGTCTCCGTTCTTCTTCCTAACAGGAACCATATTGGAAACCCATTTAGAATGTCGAACGGGAAAACTAATTTTGACTTTCAATAACTTATTGAGTTCAGATTTGATCTGATTTTCTAAATTAGGATGGATCTTTCTCAATTTTTGTTGGATAGGTTTTTCATCATTTATGATTGGGATAGTATGTTGGATGATAGAAGTGTCATAAGTTTTGAGTTCATCATAGTTCCAAGCAAAGACACTTTTATATTGTTTCAAAAGACGAACATACGCTAATTTTTCTTCAGGAGCTAGGCCAAGGCCTAGATTGATCTTCTGTGGTTTGGCATCAGTTCCTAGATTTACTAATTCATAATTCAAAGTCGAACTTTGCAGTTTTGAATTGGTAGATCTTTTAAATCGATATTTCAAATCATAAAGGTCTTCTAACTTGATTACTGACTTTGGAATAGCATTATTGGTGCTATTTTGGAGCAATTTTCTGTCATGTTGGTCTTCATCAATTATCTGATTGGTGTAAGATCCTTCAGATGTGAGAAAATTTACAATATCAGGGTCATCATTGAAAATCCTCCAATTGGTAACGTTATCGGGAATCGAGGGTCTAAAGATCAATTCGATTGAAAATCGATCAGGACTAAATTCTTCTGCATGAATGAGCTTGGAAGCTACGTTAGCTAGGAAGTCTGAACTAGCATTCTGGATTCTGGGAATTGATGAAATATTAAACGCTATAAAGTGTTCAGTCAGATCTTGGAATAAAGATTGATAATGCTTTAAATGACCTAATAAACAATGTATAGTATTGCGTACCTGTTTGATTACAATTTCAGAATCTCCGAAAACTTGTAGATATTTGATGTCTAATCTGATTGCTTTGTATAATCCTTGGACTAAAGCCTCGTATTCTGCGGTGTTATTAGTGCAATCAAACTCAAGTCTGCAAGTTAGCATAATTTTGTTTCCCTCTGGACTAACCAATACGCATTCTACTCCTGCTCCTTCATTAGACTTAGAACCATCAAAAAATAATTTCCAAAATAAAGATTTATTTATAGGAGTATCTACAAAATTAATGCATTTAGAACTATCTGTTTGAGAAAAAATTTCTATTTGAGATAAAACAGAATGTTCTAAATAAGGTGAAGTATGAGCATTGAAATTTCCTAAGAAAGAATCAACTAAGTAATTGCCAATGATATTACTGATGTATGCAACTGGTTCATTCTCTCCTTCCAGTTCTGTTACTATGTATTTCTGATGCTTTTCTCGTTCAACCTTTATCCGATTTGGTTTACCATTGTAAGGAAGCCACATATGTGACCAATCAGTTGTAAAATATCCATGAAGTTTTTCTGACCAATCTCTGCTAAGAATTAAGCCATAAAATTCTGGAATATTTGCAACTAAATTATCAATAACTTGACATACCTTTGGATTCGATGAGAGCCTTATGGTAACCTAATTTAATTCGTCGATCACTTCAACTTGCAATCGATCTAACTGGACTATGCACACAACAGATTTTTGTGGTTGAATGTTCAACTTTGCACATACTGATTTTGGTAGAATACTAGATGAAGCTCCAGAATCCACTAAACAATTATGAAAATTTTTATTGAAAACTTCATAAGTGAGAAGAAATGGAGGAGTATGAGATCTTGACCTTCCTCCAATTAAAGAGATATTTTCTAGATCAAATTTACTAATCGCATTAGCTGGAGGTCTTCCCATCTCATTGGAAGCTTGAGAAATTACAGGATTAGGCAAAGGTTTTTCTGGTACAACATGTAATTCTTTCAAAAGTACCTTTTGTTGGTGCTTTAACTTGCTCAATTCATAAAAAGTGATGTTAGCCCTAGTCTTCTTCATGTCTTCTATGATATTATACTCCATTTCATCTAAAACAATCAGTGTTCTTGATGGAGTTGATGAATCTGTCTGGACTGGGTTGGTTTGAATTGCTTTAGATGTCGTTTTCTTAGGTACAACTTTATCCTTAGTCAATGAGCTTGCGCTTTTTGACTTAGGAGTAGGTTGAGGAGGATCAAGTTGATTTCTACTTCGAGTGCTAACTGGGGATGCTTCTTGATCTTCCTCATCTGGGAGGATAAAATCCCACATACCTTGTACTTCTACAACTTCTTCTTCATCAGTAGTTTCTTCATTAGCAGTTTCCTCTTCCTCTTCTTCTAATTCAGCATTAGTAATAGCATTTGGTGGCTTTGGATCAGTTGAAGGGTTTCTTCTAAAAGGCTTGAAAGACTTTTTAGAAGATGTTTCTACCACTTGTTTTTTAATGTCAACCATTTCGTTAGACATGGTTTTTAAAACTTTCTGTAATCCTTCTAAATCAAATGGATCTTTTGATTTTTTTTCTTTGGGTCTTCCTTAAAAGTGACCTACTTGGATTTTTGTTTTTCTATCACATTTTTCTTATCTAGGGCTATGATATGTTTCTCTACTGCTATTCCTTCCTTCATATTTTCTGCTAAAGTTGTTTATTTAGCCCTATCAACAAATATTTCTATGTTTTATGGTAAAGTAGAAATGTACCACTCACTTCGCACTTCTTCACTAGGCTTGGAAGCAGTAGGGATTTTATTTAACAATTTATTGAAATGCGAATTGAAATCCTTGACAAGTTCTTTTGAGTTAGCTCTAAGATTAGATAGATCATTGATCAATGTCGCTGTAGACCTGTCATCACCAAATTTAGTCAAAAATTGATCTTGAAAGATATCCCAACTAGTGATGGATCCAGATGGTAATGAGAAATACCATGATCCATCTTCCCCTTGTAGGGTATAGGGAAAAAGTCAGACAACAACATCTTCATTAATAACTCCATTTAGATTTATGGACAGCATAAAATTGTTTATATGTTCTTCTGCTAGCATGCCTACTTCAGGATTAAATTTAGGCAGCCATTTTTCAGGATGGGCTGGTAATTGACTCAAGGGCGTAGGCATTAAGACTACCCCTGGATTATTCCATGGCATTTTGGCCATCGCTGAACTACTAACAGAGGAAAGTGCAGAAGATGATGTTTCTGATTGGGAAGATGAGGATATTATAATTATAGATGATTGAGAAGGCGATGTGGAAGTTCCAGTGGAGTGAGGGACAATAGTATGAAGTGGAGGGGTGGATGGTTGACTTCGCGGTGAAGAGGTTGAAATGGATGATAATGATGAAATAGTCTCGCTATCAGACCCTTTAGGTGATTTCCTTGCTCTTTTTCTTGTAGGTAGAGGTAACTCAGTTGGCTGAATGCTAAGCTTTTCACTCTGTAATCTGGTGAGGGGATGAGCAGGGTTATATTTCGAAGTCACACTGCCTTGAGATTTATCAGATCTTTGAGGTGATATTGAAAATCGCTGAAGTTTATGAATCAAAGATTCAAATTTAGGAGGTTCAATAGAAGATTCTTCTGAAAAGTCAGGGTTTGTAGCAGTGTCTATTCTTCTTTCGACTTCTGTCTCTAGATTTAAAAATTCTATTTGCGATGGAGAAGTCGGGGAAGATGGTGAGGGTGATTTACTCTCAGAATGGTATTTGGATTTTGATTTACTTTCGATTCATAGTTCGTGGCCCTCCTTATAGCGCCAAATATGTTGAAGCCCCGAAAATCAGGTCTTACAACAAGGGGGATACCCACCTGGTCCGGACCTTGGTTAACAGCTCCTTCTCCGTTTGGTGTAGTGGGTTCGACTGGGGATAATGGGACCAGTTTCCCAATGTGTGTGTGTGTGTTGAGAATAGATATTTACTTTCTAAAAAAGGTTCCTAAATGGAATGCTTTTATTCTATTTCTAATCTAATCATATGCAAATTATATTCTAATTTTAATAGAAATATCTAATTCTAAACTAGCCCGAGATGTAATTTTGTTTATGCGATCTAAAATGATTTCGAATAACAATCGATAATAAAGATCATTCAACTATTATAAGAAAAGAATTCAATAAAGATAAACCACTTCATATAAAAATTTAGATGAAATAGTTGTGAAAAACATATCGCATAATAAGCTATTCATACATTAATCATAAATAAATAGCTATCACCATACAAAAGTGCCAAATGATAACTTAAGCATTCAAGCATCAATGTATAAACAACTGAACATAAATATTACTTTAACACAGAAGTAGAAATAGTTAAGAGATAAAATTACCATTTATAACTGGTTCTACTCATCAGCTAGAAGCAATAATGATTTATCTCTTCTTAATCCAACATCTACTAAGAGTACAGAAATCCAACATCATTAGAAGATATTAAACGCAGATATCAATAAATCTCTTTCCATTCATTCATCAAAACCTCCTCTGAGGGTGCAGAAGTGAATGTTCTGAGGACAAGTTTTTGACAAATTCTAGGACCCTTCTCTAAATGCATGAGAAGGGTTTAAATACTACTAACTAAATCTAAAAATAGTTTATTGCAAAAATTTAGGATTCGGTTTAAATGACTGTCCTTTTTCTAGGCAAAAAATAAAGTAAAATTAAAACTAAATATAAAACTAAAATTAACAACTAACTAATTATGAATCTGATCTTTGAATTTGCAAACATCCAGCATTGATTTGAGAAGAGGAGGCTGGCCGACTTCAGATTTTAATTGTCCCGAAAAAACGGAATCGGAAAGTGTTGGCACAATCTTCTCAGCAGAATTAATGATGCAATGAAGAGCACTGCATTGACTGTGTGGTTTTACCAGACATGTCCAGTAAGAATCCCAATTTAACATTGTCAATACTTGAATTGATTTTGCCTTTTCTTCAGCTTTCTGTTTCCGCTCTATTTGCAATTGTTGTGCTTGTGGTAGGTATCCTAGAATAGTTTCTGAAATCAAATTAACTTTGTGCAAATTTTGATTTACACAATCAGTAATGTTGCTTGCTGCTGTAGCTGCTTCCTCTGCTGCTTTTTCCACCTCTCTGATCTGTGCATCCCAATTATTGAAGAGCATTTCTATATGACTATCATTGATGATTGGTGCTCCTACTCTTTTTCCTTCCTCCATATTTTGCCATGCCAAATAATTAGTAACTCTTTCTTTAGTTAAATCATAATTATGTCGTAATTCTACGACATGATTAGTGATTTTATCACTTTCTTGACAAAAAGAGTTCCATTGTGAAATTTTTTGGCATAATATATCTTGTTGTTGCAGTAGTTTATTATTCAAGGAAATATACTCTGAGATAAACTCTGTAGGCTTGGGTCATATTTATGCATCTCTTGCATAATTTGTATTTGTTTCTCTTTTTCGTCCAAGATTTTCTGATATCCAATTTGCATTTGTTGAAACTCTTGCGGTAACTTTTCGTGTTTTATATGTGCTTCACCGTTAGCATGAGCTTGTCGCAATTGTTGTTGCAGAACTTGTATTTGATCTTCCTTTTCATTTAATAATAGTTGTACCTCAAATGCTTTGTTAATAGTTGCGGAGGCATAAGCTCCTACAATCTGAGATAATTTAGTAAGATTTTCAGTTGGATCCATAGTATGATCTTTCCATAAAACATCCAATTGTTCTGCATCAGTAGAGAGCACACTTTCTAATTTCCTCTTCTTCCTTTGCTTCCTTACTACTGCTTTACGTTGTGGGCTATAGAATATATCCAGAGGAGCAATTTCCTCTATTTTAAGTACAAGCTCAGAGGAGGGAGTAATAGGTATATGTTCTGTTTCTGTGAGATTGCCACTTATTTTTGTAACCAAACCTTTTGCTGTATGTACAGGAGTTTGTATGTTCTATCCTTCAACATTAATCAAATCATTAAATGTTTCCCATTCTTTATCTAACTGAGTGCTGATGGATGGTTGCTGTACATTAAGAGGTGGAAGATTAAATTGTGGAGTGGTTTAAGTCTATTGTTGTGAAAGCTCTTTTGATTGAGCTGTATCCTTCACTAAGCCTTCACTTTTATCATTATCAGATTTTTTAAAATGTTCAGATGTTTCTTTGCCAGACTTTGACTTAGACCTTTCTGTATCTGAGCTGCCACTGAGACTAACACTAGGATTTGGTTCCCTTGCGGGTTCCAAGCGCAAATTATCCAAAGGAATAGTGGTCAATCTTCTTTCTCTGTATATTTTAAACTCTTGAAATTTTTCTGGGGAGAACCGTGTTTGAGCTAAATGCAAAATTTCTTTAAATGAACATTTTTCTTGAAACATATCATCAAAAAGATCTTCTTCTCTAGAAAATACTCTTACTTTGACTACAGCGGTGAAATCCTTGACAACACCATATGGATCAAATAGCCTTCTCGTAAACTTAAAGAATTTTAAACATGTAATATTGTTTACTTCCTTAAATGCATGGCCAACATCAAATAATGAAAGTTCTCCACAGGATACATGAAATTGTGGCCAGATGGCCTTCTTTTTATGCTTTATTTCTTTTGTCAAACGTCCCTCTCCACAGGTTTGATATGCAATTTCCCGAGCTATGATTTTATCCAGAACATACAAGGGTAAAACATGAGGAGAAGCAAAGCTTCCAAAAACCCTCACATAGGTAAACAATTCTTCTCCAAACCATCTTTCGACAGGGAGAATGTCTAATTCTGCTTTAGGGGATAACCTTGGAGGATATTTATTATACAACACTCTGTACAGTGGCACCATTATCCCATGGAAAATCTTGTAAAAATTAGGGATGAACTTTGATTCCCGCAATTCTTTGTGATAAACGTGAATGGGTAGGGGATCTTGAATTGTCCATTGCCAACCCATTAAAGGGAACTTAGAAACAAAGCAGATTGAATCCATAACATAGGCGGATAGATAAAAAGGAGGATAAATCCTCTGATAGACAATCTGTTTAGACCGGTAATTGAAAATAACCGTGGCTAATTTATCAAACAATATTTCAGCCCAGTCTACAATGGTAGCGTTAACAGTAACATTCAATAAGGGAAGCCATTCAGGCAAAAACTTATTAATGTCAGGCTTTCCAAGAAGCCTACATAGCATAGCAGCAGCAAAACAATATGGAGAAGTGAGTGAACCAGTACTGTACATACCATGTTTATCTTTCTTCAATGGTTCATCTCTTCTGGACCATTCCTTGGTGCATTCTGCCAAATTTTCATTTTCATTGGCAAATTTCTCCATAAATTGTTTGTTGTAAGTTGCTTGAGGCTCCGAAAAATGATACATAAGCCTTAAATATTCTGGAGTAAATGACCCGATGAGCTCTTGACCTTGAGTTTTAAACTGTCTGTCCGTAATATCAGTGCTATCGAGCACCCATTTGACCATGTTTGTATACGGAAGAATTCTAGGTCTTGCTGCTATCCGGTGCAAGAATGAACAAGCCAACTCTGTAAGAGATGCTTCAGAAGAATTACTTGAGCCTTCAGTAGCCGCAACATCCATTACTCTTGGGTTTTATTCTTCAAGCAAATTAAACATACCCTCCCAAGTGGTGATACTAGCATCTTTGTTGCAAGTAGTGTCTGCGTATAAGGATGCCATCTCTTTACTTTCAGAACTCAGAGCTTTCTCTTTCTTTCCCATAATACTCTGAATATTGCTTTGTATAGTCTCCTGTTCTTCGCACCTGCGGTTTTACGAATTAAGTGAGAATAATGATATGAGAAAGGTGACGGGATAGTTTTAAATGCTGAAGGCGTATGAAATATATTATTTTAACGTGAAATAACCTTTCAATCAAAACAAAATCCTTTTCATTAATAATTGACAATTCATTCATTAATTTGACATCAAAGCGCATAACGGATATCGATTTATGGAAATATTTTCTTCGTACAATGAGCTTTAAGAATCTGCGACAATGCGATCTGTGATTTACTTTGCAATATCGCAAAATCACAATATCGCAAATCGTAACTTTCGTATCATCGCAATATCAGAAATCGCAACTTTCGCAAATCGCAATCTCGTAACATCGCGAAATCGAAATATCGTGAAATTGCAATATCGCAATATCGCAATATCGCAAAATATAACATATGAAAAAATATTCGTTAATATATTTTCTGCAATATGCGATTTGCGATAAATATTTTAATGCATAGTTTTTGGATCGCGCTATCGCAATTTAGAAGATTCTGCTTTGCAAAAGATATCTTTTAATTTTTTGCGATGGATGCGATATTTTCTTTAAAGAAAGGTTTTATTCTAATCTATCATAAACTTAAGTTTATTTTAAGATTTTCCAAATAATTTTCTTAAGTTAATGATAGTTAGTTTTATTGAAAATGAAAACTAACACCAATAAATTTTTTGGATTTTTAAACTAAGGGTCCCCGCATATTTAGTATTATTACTAATATTAAATAAGAAGGGGGGTTGTTGCTGGCCACAACACAGCCATAGAAGAAACAACTGATTGGGAAACATTGACCATGAACCAATTACTTGGAAAATTAACAACCTATGAGATGAGACTTCCACAGAGGAAGTCAAATGTGAGGGAAGTAGCCTTTAAGATAGAGAAGAGAAAAGAAGAAAAAGAAGATACATGCTCCTGCTCTGATGAAGAAAAGGCAAAATTTGTCAAAATATTGGATAGAGGCTCAGGCAAGTATAAAGGTAAACTTCCATTTAAATGCTTTAACTGTGGAATATTTGGGCACTATGCATCTAAGTTTCCTCTTAAGAAAACAAAGAACTAGACTCAAGAGACAGAGAAAACCATAACAAATAACTAGCAGAAAGGGAAGAGATTCAATAGAAGATCATTTTATGCTTAGCAAGATAGTAGTGCATCTGAAAACTCAGATGAATCCACAAATGAAGAAGGAACCTTTGAATTTTTTTTGATGGCCAAGGAAGACTCTGAAGGATTCCTTCTAGAAGATGAGGAAGAAGGTGATGTAGATCTTAAGGGGGAGCTAAGAAGTGCCCTGGAGGAAATAGACAAACTTAAACTCAAGTGCAAAAAAGAGAAAGACATTCTCCTCAGATCTCTAAAAGAGATACCAAATTCAGAAGACCTCATTCAATTGAAAGTAGAACTTGAAGAAGCTAAGAAAGTGGAAGACATTCTGCTAAATAAAATTAAAGATAAACATTAGGAGCAAGAGAAATTGGAAGGAGAAGTGGTATGCCTGAGAAAGAAACTAGAAAACACCCAAAGGGAATTGTCAATGAACACTCCTCGAATGACAAGCACTGAACAATTGGACAAGATTCTAAATGCTCAAATGTCTCCTCTCATAAAGGTTGGGATAGGATATGATGGAGAAACCAGTAAGTCCAAGATAGAAGATAACAAGAATATCATTTTTGTAGAATTTGTAAGGGATAATGAAATAGCTTAAAAAGTAACCACACAAGCAGAATCCATCAAGAACTTGATGTGTGATGAAATAAACAGAAACAAGCAACAACATCAAGAGACAAAGAATGAGAGGAAGAAGCTAGCAGTTGCAAAAAACTCAATTGTTCCTAAATATGAATTGAACAAGTTTGGAAGATCTCAAAGGAAATTATTCCCTCCTATAAGAAATGTCACTTGTTTTTCCTGCCACAAACTAGGACATATTGCTGCATACTGTCAGACAAAGATAATTGATTTCAACTAGCAAAAGATGCATAAATTGAAAAGACTGCCTCAAGCAAACAAATGGAGAAGACAACCCTACATCAGGTACACTAATCATTTCCATGGGTATTGTTTTAGTTGTAAGGGGTTCAGCCATAAAGCCATGGAGTGCAGAACGTATGGACAAAGACTGATGCTTAAAACCCCAAGGAGATTTATGAAGAATGGAGATATCACTCATACACATAATCCACCTAGAAATATAATCAAATGCATTGTATGCCATCAAATAGGACACATGTCTTCCAAATGTCCTCTCAAAGAATGTGGTCCATCTTCTCAGAAAAGGTGCCAAACAAATAGCTACCTATAGTGGAAAAATAAGTTGAATTAGTGTGACCTGGCTCTAATAGCCCAAGATCAAAAAAGCCAATGGTATTTGTACAGTGGATGTTCAAAGCATATGACTGGAGATCGAAGCAAGTTTGTAACCTTTGATGAAAATAAATCTGGGAATTTAACATTCAGCAATGATAAAGCTGGGAAACTTAAAGGAAAAGGCTCAGTCAGTTTGAATAATGGAAGAGGAAAAGCTCAAGATGTACTATTTGTTGATGGGCCGAAAGCCAATCTGCTAAGCATCAGTCAAATGTGTGACAAAGTCTGTGAAGTCCTTTTTAGAGCCCAAGATTGTGAGGTAAGATCAAGCACCACAGGAAAGACCTTGATCAAAGCTGTTAGAACAAAAAGTAATGTCTATATAGTGGAAGAAGAGAATGAAGCATGCCACATAAGAAAACTTGATGAATCATGGTTATGACATAAAATATTGGGACACCTAAACTTTGACCACATCATCAGTCTGAGCAAGAAGAATGTAGTCAGAGACATGACAACAATAAAGAAGCGTTCAAAAATCATATGTAAATCCTACCAACTAGGCAAGCAAACACGCATATCTTTCAAGACCAAAGAGATATTATCTACAAGTCGGCCTCTTCAGCTTGTACACATGGACTTGTGTGGACCTTCAAGAACTAAAGCACCAAGCGAAGAATATTATTTCATGCTGATAATAGATGATTTTCCCAGAATGACGTGGGTAGCATTTCTCAAATATAAATCTGAATCACTTGAGAAATTCAAGATATTCAAGGCATTGGCAGAAAATCAAACAGGATGCAAGCTAAAGTGCATCCGATCAAACAGAGGAGGTGAATTCACAGACTATGATTTTGTAGACCTATGTAATGAGCAGGGGATAAAACAACAATTTTCTATTGTAGATACACCTCAACAGAATGGAGTGGCAGAGAGGAAAAATAGGTTAGTACAATAGATTTCAAGAGCTATGATGCAAGAAAGGAACATTCCCCAAGCCTACTGGGTAGAAGTAGTATACACAACTGTTCACATTCTCAACAAAGCTCATCTAAGACCAAATTGTGACAATACTCCTTACGAATTATGTCATGGTAAACCAACATCAATCAAGCACTTTAGAGTCTTTGGAAGGAAGTGTTACATAAAAAATAATGATGAAAAACTTGGAAAGTTTGATGCAAGAGCTGATGTAGGAATATTTTTAGGATATGCATCCAAGATTAAGGGTTACAGGTGCTACAACAATAGACTGCACAAAATTGTGGAAATCATTGATGTAAGATTTGATGAAGATCTACCAAACAGAACAAGAAGCACAAGTTTCATCAATCCTGCAGATGATCATGAAGTTGAGAACCAAGATAATGATGAACATATCAAGACAACAAAATATATTGAATTAAACTCAAAAGGTCCCTCAAGACACACTCAAAAGACCATCCAGAAGATCAAATCATTGGGGACAAGAGTGTGGGAGTCCAGACAAGAAGACAGCTTGCTGAACAGACAAAAGAAGTATACCTAGCCATGCTATCTCAAATAGAGCCAAAGAAGTTCGAAGAAGCCATCAAAGACAAAAAATAGGTAAATGCTATGAATGAAGAACTAGAACAAATTGAGAAGAAGAATACCTGGGAGTTAATTCGAAGACCCACTGGGAAAAATTTCATTGGCACAAAATGGATATTCAAGAATAAGATGAATGAATAAGGGTAGGTAATCAGAAATAAATCCAGACTTGTATGCAAGGGGTATTCTCAAATTGAAGGACTTGACTATGATGAAACATTTTCCCCTATAGCCAGAATGGAAGCAATCATAATGATTTTGGCCTTTGCATGCTATCATGATTTCAAGGTATATCAAATGGATGTGAAGTCTGCCTTCCTGAATGGAGATAGAGGAAGAAGTATACATGGAACATCCTGGAGGATTCTCCTTAATAAATAAACATGAATATGTGTGCAGATTAAAGAAAGCCTTATATGGACTGAAACAATCCCCTCGTGCATGGTATTCAAGGCTGGACAAATACATGCAAAAACAAGGTTTTAAGGGAGGAGGAGTAGACATCAATCTCTACATAAAGGCTAATCATAATGAACTCTTGATTGTAGTATTGTATGTGGATGACATCATGTTTGGTAGCAACAAGTATGAGTTAGAAAAAGGATTTGCTGAAGAAATGAAATCAAAATTTGTGATGTCTATGATTAGAGATCTCACCTTCTATTTAGGACTTAAAATTCAACTAAAGAACACATGAATATTCATTTCGCAAGAAAAATAATTAAGAGAAATGTTGAAAAGGTTTCAAATGAAAGACTGCAAACCTATGTCAACTCCCATGATCATTGGATGTAAACTATGTGCTAATGATGGATCAACATAGGTAGATCAAAAAATTTACAGATCCATGATAGGAAGTCTACTATACCTAATTGCTTCTAGACTAGACATTATGTTGGCAGTAGGACTTCTGGCAAGATATCAAGTAGCACCAAAACAAAATCATTTACTTGCAATCAAGAGAATATTTAGATATCTACAAGGAACTTCTCATTATGGCCTATGGTATCCAAAAGGAAAAAACTTCACATTGACAACATACACAGATGCAGATTGGGCAAGCTGTGTGGATGACAGGAAAAGCACAAGTGGAGGTGCATTTTATTTGGTAAAAATTCTAGTGGCATGGCTAAGCAAGAAGTAAACTTCTATCTCTCTATCGACAGCAGAAGAAGAATACATAGTAGTAGCAACATGTTGCACACAAGTAATGTGGATGAAACAAACTCTCCAAGACATGAAGGTAAGCATTGATGAACCCATTTCTATCAAATGTGACAATACAAGTGCAATAAGTATATAAAAAAATCTTGTACTTCATTAAAAAACAAAGCACATCCCAATAAAGAACCACTTCCTCAGAGAACAAGTAGCATAGAAATTAGTGAAGTTGGAATACGTACCAACTAAGGAACAAACAATAGACGTATTCCCAAAACCTCTTGCTAAAGAACCATTCGAATATCTAAGAGACAAACTAGGGGTAGTGCCTACAGATGTTACTCTCTAACATGATCAGAAAAAAAAGGGGGGGCTGCATACAAGAAACAAGATTAGAGCAAAAGACAATATCAGACAAGAAAGCATCATTCTAGGGAGAGAGAAGTCAATAAATTGTTTCCAAAGAGATAGAACAATGGAGTAGTGTATGGAATAGGTCCTCAATATTAGAGGAAATGAAAAGATACAAACTACATTGGTAGATGTGCAACCCTTTTTCATTCATGTCAAAGGGGGAGGAAAATCATGCAAAAGAAGAAGGGGGCTTCTGAAAAACAAGTAGAGGAAGTCCTAGAGAGTATTGCAATCAATGCCAAAGGGGGAGACTATTGGAAATATTTTCATTGATGGAAAAGGAGCAGAAAGGAGTAACAGTAGAACTATCAGTGATAGCAGAGGCAACAGAGGCAGCATAGGCAATAGAGGCAGCGAAGGAAACAGAGGTAGCAAGGGCAGTTGAACAACGAAGGCAACATAGGAACTACATTAAAATTGGCAGAAACCAAAGAATTTCCATCATTTTTGAGCTATGGGATTACTAAAGCTGACTTCCTATAAATAATTTCAACGAAATATTATAAATTCTGTTGTGTATACACATTGAAGTGAGATCCAGACTTTGAAGTTACATTTGGGGGTTTTTGTATTTACAAACGATTTTAAAAGCTCAGAAAATGAATAATAGAGGTTAAATCATGCATGGAATGAATTCCAGAGTGGGTCTGAAGACTGGTTGACATCATTAAAACAGAACTATGGAGTAAAGGAGAAGTCATAGTGCAGTGAATAGAAATCGATGGTTTGTTTGAACAAAGCATACGGAGGAACTATAATGAAAGAAATTGGATGTGGAATTGGGAGTCAACGACAAAGGAGAACAGTGGACAGTTTCAGAAAACAACAGATGGTTTTTGTGCAACTTTAGAGTGGTAAGTGGTAAAAGTTGAAATGAATGCGATAGCATTAAGGCGTTGACACGTAGCAACACAAAACCGCCTATTTCGCGTAGGATCAAAAAATTTATCCATTAGGGCTGGTTAGCATGCGATAACGCGATGACCATTGGATCATTTTAGGATCAAATATGGAGACTCAACAGTCGTTGACATAAAGAAATTCTCAGTTAACAGGAGGAATGAGCGCGGTTAATGTTGATCTGGGATCAACGGTACCGTGGGGGCAAAAAAAACCTGATAGTTAACCCAAGAGGGTGCCTTCGCAGTTGACCCGCCCATCGAGCATTGACCGCAGATCGACGGTTGTCATTCACTGTGGTAGTACAAGCCTAATGATCTTTCCATACCGAGCAGTTCCTCTACTGTACCGTGAATCTAAGTTAATAATGCAAGCGCCTTTTGATGTCTAGTGCCATATATAATGTAGGGCCAATACTTTTGTTGACATGATTTGTTTTAAAGAAAATAATAGATAAAGAGTGGAATGATAAAAGGTATGGGACTAGTGTCATAGAGCGGGATAGCATAAACAAACAGACGAGATTAAAGGAGATGCAATGCGATCGCATATCGCAATCAGGGTAGGAGAAAGATTGCAAAAACACAGTGGTCACAGGAAATCCAAAGTGCGATGTGATGACATGGGGATGATTTGGCAAGTGATGTGGTAGCTGAAATGGAACTAACCCCACAAATCACAAATAAATCAAGATGACATGGCAAGATGACGTGGCAGTGACATGGCGATGATGTGGCAAGGTGACATGGCATGATGACATGGAGATGATGTGGACCTGGGCCACATATCGCAAATCACAAGATCGGAGGGGTGAATATCGTAAGAGAAAAGAAGCGATGTGATGTGCTAATGCGAAGTGACACATGGTGACACATTGCAATATCACACATCAGCGATGTGAAGGCCATCGCATACCACGAAGTGGTGATGCGATTCGATGTGATCGCATATCGCATATCGCACATGATATGGGTCTGCACGGTATGAAAAATGATATTGTGATAGCCAATATTGTGATGCGATGGATAGATGCGATGCGAAGTAGCGATAAAGGCATGTGGGACCCAATCGCATATCGCTCATCGCAAGCTCAGGATAAAGCGTGATAAAGGAGCCGGATGTGATGCAACTCAGAACCATTATTTAAAGAGATTTCAAGTCTGGGTGTATGTGACTTTCCTTTGTAAATCACATTATAAAGAAAAGGATCCATATAGCAAAGAAAATTTGAAACGACGAAGTGCGATAAAGCGATAATACAGCCTGGTGGGACCCTTTGCACATCTCATATCGGGAGATCAGATGGATGAAGGCACATGGGATATTTGAATCGCTGAAGTGCGATAAAGAGAGCAGATGCAATAAAGAACAAAGCTGAAGCCTAAAGCATTTCAAGTTCGACAGTATGTGGATTTTATTTTGTAAATCGTTTCGGAGAGAAAAAGGAGGACTATAACGTAAAACAAAAAGGAAAGTATGAACGTGGGTAGAAAGGTTTGGGTAAGGACCTGACACAGAGAAAAATGCAAAACCGAGTGTTTAGAAGAGTGGTGGAGGCTGAACGCTGTGGGCACGAGAAAAAGAGGCAGAATCGGGAAAAGAAGAATATAGTGTCACTATTGAAAACAAATAGCTAGGTCAAGTTAGGCCAAAATGACAGTTATGCAGAACTGTGTTGAATATAATAGCAGGAACCGAAATGACTCTAATAGCAGCAGAAAAGACAATGCACAACGAGCAAAGAGATGAAAAGACTGAGTGAAATATTTTTGTTGTAACTATAAATGTAAATGTAATAATTATTTTTATTGTATCTGATGCAAAGGCAAGTGCCCAAAGGCAAAGAAAAACTCCTCTATAATACTAAAATGTATACATACTGTTATATTATTCTAAATGGTTTGGAAAAGAAAATGAGAAGGGAGAAGGCAAAGAGTCATACATGTTCATTTCGAATTCCCTGTGGAATGCAAACAGTTATGAGGTGATCTCTATAAATAATGTTACCAACATATGCATAAAGAGTTAGAGAACTGCAGAATGGATGAGAGAGGAAGAAGAATGTAAGAGAGTTGTAGGAGTTAAGAGAGTGGAAGAAGAAGGAGGAGAAGATAGAGAAGCTATGAAGATTCAAAGATGATATAAGGCAGATATGAAGGTTGGAGGACAACAGTGATGAAGGAATAGAACGGAGCTGATACCCAGGTAAATCAACATGTGTTTTCATTGTAGTGCGAGGAAGTTGGTGCTTACATATGAAGTTGTAACTTGATAGAAGTCTAGTTGTAGTTGGTTAAGGTAGGAGCCTCCTGTAGGTTGTAGCTCGCAGAACATAGATGGGAGTTGGATCTTCCTTGCAAGTTGTAGCTTGCAGAACTGAGGTAGGAGCCTCCTGTAAGTTGTAGCCTGTAGAACATAGATGGGAGTTGGAGCTTCCTTGCAAGTTCTAGCTTGTAGAATTGAGGTAGTAGCATCCTGTAGGTTGGAGCATACAGAAAATCACAACAATAATAAGATGTGGTTTTCTCCCTTATGGGTTTCCACTTATATATGTTTTCTATGTGCATGATGATTATATGTTGATATTCTGTATTTAATCTTCTTAATACCTATTTCTCACTTATTAAGATTTTTTTTCCATTGTATATTAAGTTGATCACAAAATGAATATGTAAATAACTGTAAAAGAAAGTTTTACAAGACCATGACTGCATTTAACTAATTGACCCCCCCTCTCAGTTTAACCAAGGTTCAACAATAATTTATGGACATTGGATAAACCAACACTCCCCGTGTGTTTTGTGACATGGACTAACTGCCTCTCATTGATCCTTATCTCTGGCGATGTGATCGTTGACTAACACCTATGGGTTTTGCTCTAGCGGCAATCGTGATTCCCAACAAGTGGTATTAGAGTGTAGGTCATGAGTTCGATACACACCCAGCTCACGTTGGGGGGGAGATTATTGGAAATTGGATAAATAAATGCTCCCCGTGTGTTTTGTGACATGGACTAACCGCCTCTCATTAATCCTTATCTCTTGCAATGCGATCGTTGAATAACACCTGCGGGTTTTGGTCTAACGGCAATCGTGATTCCCAACAGGTTTCTCTCTGAGCTTTCCGTTGGAAGATAAAATATGTTTTAAATGGAAGAAATAGATAAATATAATATACTTCATAACATTTACATATGAATCATGTTATATCATGATTGAATATTTATTTATTTATATTATCTACAATTTCTATATGCCTAAGTTTTTGTTCTTGGTCTAATGTTTTAGGAAATCTCCAATTGAAGCAAAAAACATGGTCCATTCAAGAAATGCTCTGTAGGCATGTGAGAGGAATGTTATGCTTCCCATAATTTATTCCATGATTGGTTTTAATTCATTTCAAAATTTATAATTTTTCTCTTTACATGAAGTTATAAAAGTCCCTACTATTCAATTCTTTTCATTGGATTGAGTTTAATATGATTTTGGAATCATTGAAGTTGTTGATTTCAATGCAATATTTTTTTTGAAATCAACAGAAGTAATCAAACATTTGAAAAATTATATCGTTTCTTGATATTATGATAGGTAACCAGTGTTTAAGTATTGTTTAAAATACAAATATAGTTTTTGTGGAAATTTATCTAAGTCAAATAATGTGATTTTATGTTATTCCAAACATTATGTTTCCTTTGTGTAATCCTAAACCTCTATTTTTTATGGAAAATGTTGGTTTCTACAACATTTAGTAAACATCTACATGAAAATCCATACTTTTCTCATACTAAATTATTTTGTATTGAACATTGACATTGGTTTCATTACCAAAATTGAAAGCATTAATTCTCTCAAGAATCTCGAACATATCATTAAATCATCTGATGTTTCCATTAGTAAGAGGAGATATTGTTGCAAAAATTACACTTTAGAAAGTTCCATATGTCTTCAAACATGTAGTCGATATAGCTCATAAGAACATATAAACAATACATAATTATCTTAATATGGACCAAATCCTTCTAGATGCTTCTGAACTAGTTTTTTCTCTTCCACCTTATCACCATCTGCAACTCAATGATCTCTCAAATATATGATCTTCATTAAATAACTAGTTATTGTATCATTTTTTCCCATGTCAGTACCAATTCTCATGGTAATATGCTGTGTGATTTGAGGATGTAGAGATATGTTTCTTCACTTGTTGAATTGACACATAAACAAGAAAATAAACCTTAAGCTATCTTAGTATCTACTATATTCAAGACAATTTTCTCTCTATAGTACAATATGAGTAGGTAAACATACATATTTATAGCCATATTTTTCTTCATTATGTTACATTATCCATCACTGAATCCAGAATAACAATTTCCCTTTTATGCTTGGTCAAATCCTTGGGATCAATTGGAAATTTTCTACACAAGTGACCAAAATTTCATGTCTTCCAAAATATTTTGTAGTGTTCACTTCTATGGAAAAAATTTGGAAATCCCCTCCAACATGTGACAATCTCAGAGGTTGTCACTATTCATTGTTAAACACCATGTTGAAGCACACACATGGTGTATGAGGAAGATTAGCACACACACAAGAGAAACAACACACAATGAAGGATAAGCGTGAGGCTTTCTTATTTTCCATTATACAAAGATGTACATTTATAGTACAATGGTGTGACTCTTGGTTTCATATTCCAAGGTCACTTGGACTACATTGTGACTTTTCGCATTCCACACCTACCCATGGAGGATTAAGTGTTCCAACATCCCCCCTTAATCCGAAGGGGTATGTGTGAGTCCAAGAAAATAGTTGTAATACAAATATGCAAAGTATACATGGCAGCACTTGGGCTGAATCAACTCTCTGAAATGTTGGAAAAAAGAGGTGGTTTTAGGATGACCACAAACACTGGAACGCAAAACTTGTTGCAGTTCCCGGAACTCTTCCAAAATTGGCAAGAAGCTGAAGGCTTCTGCTAGAGGAATTGTCCCTCATAAAAAAGGGAGACCTTCGACCTAAAAGAAGGGAGGTCTACTACCTGTGGTGGTTTTAGGTTGTCCACCAACCAAAGATGATGGTTTTAGGTTATCCACCAACCGAAAATGATGGTTTAGGTTATCCACCAACCAAAGATGATGGTTTTAGGTTATCCACCAACCGAAAATGATGGTTTTAGGTTATCCACCAACCAAAGATGATGGTTTTAGGTTATCCACCAACCGAAGGTATGCTCATGGGCATTCGTATCTCTGGCTACATCTCTAAATCCGGAATGACGAATTGTGGCTCAGGCTCGCTTGAACTGCTGGCTACAACTCTGAACATGGAATGAGAGATTGTGGCTCAGGCTCGCTTGATCTGATGTCGAAGCTTGTACATGACCACCATTTCCCCCCCTGTCAGGGACAAGGTGAGATGATGGCGAAAACTCAACTGCAAGTTTGCTCAATATCCGTGAACAAGTTCTCACATGTGTCTTAAACATCTTCTTGGCTGTTGATGCCCATTGCCAAGAAGCGATCCATCCAAGATGAATCTTGGTTCTTGCAGGAGGCTTGTTTCTGAAGCATCTGTCTGAAGAATGGGTGTGCCGACCACAGTGCTTGCATGGATGAAGATCAAAACAGTGATCTTTCATATGGCCAACTCGATCACAGTGTTGGCATTTCTCAATCTGTTGTGGAAGCGGAACAGGATCTGGAACAGCTGCAGGTGAACTGTCATACAGGAATCCGGCACTCTGAAATATGATGGGCTTGGTGTAGTCTGGAATATGAAAGGACACATCCTTGTCATATCTAGGACCAGTTCAGTGCTTGTTGTGGACAAGCTCTTCCCAAGGTCTGATGATGGGCTTGAGAAGTGCAGGTTGAACTGCTGCATCTGCATGTACATCTGCTGAATGTCGATCAACTGCAACTTTGCTAACTTGCTGCTGATGGGAGTCTTTCTCAATCTTTTGAACAGAAACAGGTTCAGAATGGTGACTCTTCTGCTGAAGTTCTTCTTGCTGAAGCTAAGATTCCAACTGCAAAAAATCAATCTTTTCTAGTGCATCTTGTAAACAAATCTGAATATTACAAAGAGAATTCTTGCTCATTTTTATCACATCATCAACATTTGAATGAATGAGGTTACTCAACAACTCTAATGCCTCATTGATTTTAGCCATTTCAACAACAGAGGCTCAAAAAATGAAAGGGTGTCGGCTACAACCAAAAATGCACCCGTTTACAATGTGATTTCTTTCAAACAAATACAAATGACTCCAGAAATTCTCAAAGTACAAAATGTGCTCCTCAAATGATGGAGGGAAATCAACAATCCAACAACTCAAATACTGATTCCAACTGCGAATGAAGAGGAAAATTCCACTCAAAATACAATGTCAGCTCAATACATATCTCTGCAAAATATTTGTAAATGTGTAGCTGAAAACACTTGTGCAAGAATCTTTTTATGGCAGCTGAATTTTCTTCTTCAAATAACTGTTTTCAATGATGGCAAACTTGTCTTCAACTGTCAAATTCTTCAAAAAATCACCCTCATATATGCCACAAATCATAAAATGTAAAATCTGCAAATTTCAGTCCATGTGCTCCTCATATGTCATTTTCCATCTCATTTCTGTTGTTCTTGTCTTCTCTCTTTTCTCTCTCTCTGCTGTTTTTTTTTTTTTTTAAATTAATTAAAAAATAAATTAATAGGAATTAATTAAAAAAGAGGGAAATGGGATTAATTTGAAAAATGGGAGGAATATAAAAAAGGACGGAAATTTATAAGAAGGAAAGGGGGTTATTAAAAATTAAAAGGGGAAATATTAAAATGGAATGGGAATTTTTTTTTATTTTTTAATTTTTTTTTAATTTTTTTAAATGGGAATAGTTATAAATGGAGGGAATAAAAGTCGAATTTAAAAATGGAAAGGTGGGAGAATTTTATATGGGCGTTATTAATGATATGGGCGGTATTAATTTAAAAAAAAAAATTAAAACGAGATATGATAAAATGTAATGAAGTCAAGGGGGGGCCGTGGTAACGCCGTCAAGCCAAGGAGAGGTAACGGGAGTCGAAAGGCGAGGAGATCGTGGAGTTTGCAAGCGTTGGTAGAGGGTATGGGTAGCAGTTGAAACGACAAGCGCAGGGAGGAGGGGCCGGCGGTGGAGTAGGGTGGGTGTGAGGAGTGAGCAGCGTGTGGCATAGAGCTGTAACACTTGAGTGGAGGGTTTGAGCTGGCCGTAGGCTGTAGAGAGGTTGACAATGTAAGAGGGTTGGAAGGTAATGGCATAGGTTGAACTGTGGGCAGAGTGTTGGGAGCGTAGGGGGGAGTAGATAGGTTGAGTGGTGAGTTTGAACGCTAGAGCGATAAGGTATCTGCATTGCAGTCGAGCGTTGAGACTTGTTGTGAGATTGCAGGGAGGCGGGTAAGGGTTCGGTCAGCGAGGAGAGGGTCTGGTGCAGAGTTGTTGTGTGGGGACGTAAAAAAAAATGCTGGAGTGATAAGGGTGGTATAGCGAGCCTGCAGAGGATGGCGCGGGGTTATGGTATAGCGAGCTTTGGTTGAGAATGGCGGTGTATTGACGCAGAGTAGAATACTATATTGGAGTATTGGCGCGGAGTATGAATGCTGTGGGTTGCAGAAGTAAGGGGAGGCCGAAAGGCCAATATGCAAAGAAAATATTTTTGTTTTTAATTTTTTTTTTTTTTTAATAAAACAGCAGAGATGGACAGAACGTGTAGATTTTCTTCCAGCAAAAATTGAGACTCAAAACTTCGAAGCAGCAGCAGGAAATTTCGTCAAAATGCAGGATTTCAGGCAATATTACACAACAGCAGATTGCAGAGATTGTAGAAATAGGAGAATAATTTGCAGAAAACTCAGAAATCTTTCAGTGAAAACTTAGAAATCTCTCCAGGAGCCCAGCAATTTGTAGAAATTTTTCAATGAAAACTCAGAAATTTTACTTGAAAACCAAAAAAATTTCTTCAAAACCTCTTCCAGCAGCTCTTCCAAACCAGAATTAAAGACAAAAAATGCAGAGAAAAGATCAAAATTTAGAAAACCTTCAGATGCACAATGCTGCCAATTTCTGAACGCTGCTCCTCCTTCAAACCAATTTCTGAATGCTGCCAAGTATTCTGAATGCTGCTCCTCTTCAAAACACTGCTGCAAAAATCTCTGAGTGCTTCATATGTGCAGTTCTGCTCCCAATTTCTGAGTGCTGCAAAAATGCCAAGAATTTTTGCAGATATGAAGGCCATAAACACAAATGGCTCACTCAATTTGGAGCAGGGCCAGAAATCGCCCGCTCTGATACCATGTTAAACACCATGTTGAAGCACACACATGGTGTATGAGGAAGATGAGCACACACACAAGAGAAAAAACACACAATGAAGGATAAGCGTGAGGCTTTCTTATTTTCCATTATACAAAGATGTACATTTATAGTACAATGGTGTGACTCTTGGTTTCATATTCCAAGGTCACTTGGACTCCATTGTGACTTTTCGCATTCCACACCTACCCATGGAGGATTAGGTGTTCCAACATTCATCATTGAAAATATTAAAACAAACTCATCGTAGAAAATATTAGGAACTTAGATCAATCACAACCTTCCAATCATTGAAATAGTGTCGAAACATATTAGGCATCTCACCCATCAACCTTTATTAGGTATATACTTGTTCATGTTCTAAAGCTATG
The DNA here is from genome assembly GCA_034641835.2 of Pinus albicaulis. NCBI lineage: Eukaryota > Viridiplantae > Streptophyta > Pinopsida > Pinales > Pinaceae > Pinus > Pinus albicaulis. The sequence continues at coordinate 990,363,659 of CM076574.1, forward strand.
GATCCCACCTTTGAAACCCTCCAACAACCTCCTCTTACAAGTTGTAATCCTATCAATACATATATTCCTATAAATTTTTGGAAACATTATTTTATACCATGCTAAGTAAAATTTTCACTCAAAAATTAACCCTAAAATCTAGGTAACTTTAAAAGCTTGAGTCCTATCAAAACAAAAACCTAAGAATTTGAAAATGAATATTGTAGAAAATAATGATAGTGACAAAAAAATATCAACTCTCAATCACATTAATCTTCGTTGAACACAAGAAACTAAGAATACACTACCATATCTCAAAACCAGAAACTTGCTAACCAACATAGCATCTAACTCTACATCTTCATTATAGACTAGGAAGAATATGGAAGATACAATACAAATAAACACATGAAGTATCTCTTCATCTTATTGTGTCAAACCCTAAAATTATTTTGGACACTATTTTATTTTAGTTCCATGGATAAGTGTGGCAATAGAGGTGTTATGTTTCATGCCTCCTACAAATCTATTCCCACATATTCTCATGCAAGTGCCTCGGTTGGCCTACGGATGTATTAACTTATTTTATAATATATATCTTTCCAGGATTTTCAAGATAGGGGATGTTTGGAGCTCAACACAAAAAAATTCATGGGACAATGGGGACAGTGATGCATCCCCGAGATGGCTAGAGTGCACCCCTGAAATTTTAAAGTAATTTTGGGTTTAGGATGGAAACAATATCTATTATATTAAAAAAAATAAAAGTTAGGATTCACCCTAAACATAATAGTTTCTTGTAATAATTATAGGCTATACCATATATGCTATAGTGTCATGCACAACCCTTACACTTTCTTTAAATATTCAACTCATTTAATCACCATTCAACCCCTATGTTTGTGGCATTGTTACATGTGATGATACAAAATATAGGTTTGTTTTATGTTTATTTTTTTCTTTGATTTTCCATGTGGAAATCCATTTTTCAAAGGCTAATATAGGATCTTACAATGCATTCAGAATATATTATTAAAAAGGGTCACTGTTAATGAAGTGGACTTACAAGTGGCTTAGAGTTCACAACTGAGAAGTATCTCTTTTGTCGAAATTAATCAAGGGCTTGCATGAGCAATTACATATTTTCGCATGACAAACCACATAGGCTCAAATAACCATGATATATATTAAAATATAGCAGAATGAATACATTAATGTGCAGACATCCACTGACATAAGTTCCACTTTTTATCATACCAATAACCAAAGCTATGATTTATCATTGTACAGTATCATGGAATCAACGATTATGGAGTTAACATAACATCACACCTCATGAAAACTTATTCAACTCTATTAGCTTGGAGAAATTTATAGATTATGAACCTAGGTCATCATCATAGTAAATGCTCCAACTTACTACAAGGTTACAATTTGATGAATGGAAACTATTGTGTATGTCTTCATTGTGGGTTATTTTTTTATTTTTTTGAGGATTTTAACTAATTATTAGTTTTTCATTTTCTCATGCATTAATCATAGCCATTGATTAATGATTTTATTATAATTAACACATTCATATTTATTTCTACATATAATATAAATTCCAATAAAAAGCTGACATTAGTCTTTACCGAGTATATCATAGACTATTGAATTTTTAACAAGGATGCAAACTAGGTTAGTATATTTTTCTCGAGAAGGAAGACATTATATATCAATGCAATGTCCTAGTATATTTTCATGTTCATTATACATAAGGAAGGGAATGTTATAAAAAAATCACAAGCATGCATCATGTATAGTAATCCAATTAGTTCCATATAAACATTAAAATTGTTGATCACTGAAGACAATCAAAGAGTATGAAAATAGTTTATATTCATAATTAAATCCCCATATTTCCACATTTGATAGATATTTTAGAAATATTAGGGAGATGGAAATGCATTTCGTGGATACTTGAATGAATTTTGAAATTCTAACTTGTTACATCTAATTATTGAGGTCACATTTGAATGTGTAATTTAACATAGGGATACTCGTGCACACATAAGTGGATCAAATCCCACCCCAATGTCCTCTTTTATTCTAATATTTTATCGAAGGATATTATCTGGAATAGTTTGGTGAACAAGTTTTTTCCCCAACAATTTGGCTGGAAGTCTCTGAAGACACATTATAATTGGTCTCTTTGTGGAATAAATGAATGAATTGTATCTGGTGTAGTCATGGCAACATATCTTTCAAAGTTACTGATTCTCCGGAAATTCTCATTCCAATTAAAAAAAAAAAGAACAATTTTTTTTTTACAACAAATGACCTAACTATTTTTTTGTTTCTATTTCAAGAGAGGGTTTATGTTGATGTTTGAAAATGTTACCTTTTACCTCAAAATAGGTCCAAAATTATGCCCCTTTCTTTCATATTATCTAGTTTTCTTGGATTCATTTAAATACTTGGAACTTGCCTTATAGTCCTTTTACCTATTTCTCGGTGAAGCAGGATATATTTAGCTGCCGATCTTGGCCAGGTTTTATGGAATCTATCCACATGAGAGTGTCCTTTTAGCTTTTTTCATCTCATTTTTCCTTCCTTTTTGTTAAGTGGGATATATTTACATGCTAAAATTGACCATTTTTGTGGCATATGTCCACATCATAGTGTGTTTTAGGATTCTACCATGTCATTTTTCTTTATTTTATTCACTTCTCTCACAAAATATTGGTGTATAACATTTTTATTATTATAAAAAAATAATTCTAAAATTATTCTATGGTTGATAACAATAAGGATGATATCAAAAAAAGGAAGATGATGCAAAAATATTTTGTGTATCTATAATTTTAAACTAATTCATGGCCTGCTAAATAGAAATGATTTTAATGTCATAGTGGAAACTTGGATCTTATTTATATATCAAAATGTTATCATTTTATTGATTTCAATTTGTAATTTTATATGTTGGATTGTATATTATGAGCCTAGTTTCTGGAGGAAGAGTTAATATATTCTACTTGTTTGATGTGTGCAAGTTTTTCTTGAAGCTGCTAGTGCTGCATGCAAATCCTCCTACTGGTGATCTAGCCATTTCCTTAATGAGAAGTTAGTTGGATAAATTTTATTTTATCACTTATTTTGTTCCATTAAAATCATATTAGTGGGAACACATGTAGTTTATATCTTGGTTCTATCTCGCAGTATCTAGCCACCTACTAGAGAGGGTTTGACACACACACACTTTCAAATATCGTCCAACAGTTTAGTAATATAGGATATAGCTCTTTCTTGGATTCCAAAATTTCGATATTTGTATCCTTTTGTGGATTTTGGGCCTGAATATCATTCCTAAGCTCAAAGTCACAAATATTCATTACAGGCTCTTCCTCCAGCTTACTTTCCCTAACCGGTTTGTATTTACTATTCTAGAGGGTTCCTTTTTTTGTGTGTCTATAATTCCAATAGAATTTTCTGAAGAGATGAAAGAATATATTGACTAGGAATTTGGTATAATACCACAATATTCTTGGAATATGGTTTATAAGGTATCCAAAAGCACACTTTGTGAACAAAGTCTCTGATAATAAGATTCATTTGACAAGAATAATAATGTGAAAATAGGAAGGGATGTATCATTTCACATTAATTAATATTATTCTTTATTCCAAAGGAAACTTCGCTCTTGGTCTTGATTCACAATCACACATCCTTTGAGAGAGGCCAAATAAGAGTTTTAATGGCTACCTCCATCCAATCCTAGATAAAAGTCTTCCAAACTATCATCTTGGATTTTAATGCCTCTTATTTCTCATTATACAACTCGATGTGATCCTTCCAATAGCTCTCATATCGTGTATCACAACTTATGTCCAATTGAAACCTTGTTTTATTGGTGGAAAGGGTACCCGTCGAGGAATATTTTGAGAAATACTTCATAGATAAAGGAGTGGAGCGCACAACGTGAAGCTAAATTTTAAGTCTTAGGGACTTTGGATGGGAAAAATACCTTATTTTGAAAACTAATGATAATATTTTATGAACGTTGAGCTCCTCCCATGGTTTTCGCACCATGGTATTGTAAATGCAAAAATTTATAAGGAGTATATGATAGAAGTCATAGGAGGTGATATCTAATACTTGATAATAGAATAGACTTGGATTTAATGTTGTTTTGAGTTTGTATGATGTGGTTTGGGTTAGAGAAAAGGCTCATGTAGCTAAGTGCACAAAAAACTTAGGAAGTCTACAACTGAGTCCGCAGACCCATGCACCTGAGTGTGCATGGTAGAACTAGTTGTATTGGTAATATGTGAGTACTAATGAAAGAATTTTGAAGAAAAATCTTTTTTATTTGTTCATATGTTTCATTTAATTGTATTTTATGTTTATCCATGCTAAGTTAGGTTTTAACTTATAATTTTCATCGTGAAGTATTATTCATGATAATTTATGTTGTTTTATGAATGATCAATTATAATCACGCAGTCTGCAAGTTAGTTCAATAAAAGTGTTTAACTATGAATGTATAATTAGTATATCTTCTCTGTGAAGTTTTCATAGAAATATAAGCCCTAAATATAAAATCCATTATCCCTCTGGATATAGAAACCTGGTTCTAGCATACCCCTATATTTCCTTGAGTGGGACTTCATTTTGCACAATAGATCGTTGCCAAAAGGGCCAATAATAGTGGGTTTTGTTGGCTTCTGCAGCAAAATATGAACCTGGGACTTAGCCCCATGAACTCAAAAAATGGTTCTATTGCCAAGACCAGGATATGACTAAGGGATATGTGGATGTGGCATTCATGTAAGAAAGAGATTGAGGATTGGGTGGATCTAAAAGAATGCGAGTTTGTTGTGCAAGAAAATAGAAATTCATGAATATCTACTGAAGAGTGGTTACAAAAGTATATCTTTATATATTAGCCCAAGAATTTTTTTCTCGTTGTTTGCTAGTTAGTTGTATGAGTGGTTATCAAGACTAGTTGATCAAATGACTCGATACAATAATAATCCTATTGTGTGGACTCCTAAGATGATCAAGAAATTGAAAGGGGCTGATAACGAGATCCTAAGGGTTGTTGATATTTGGATTGATAGTATCCTTGGAGGTTTTATCACTAAGTTCACGATCGATACTTATGTATCTTATATCAAATCAGAGCACAATTTTTTCAAATACCCTCGAGGTAAGTACTAATGCTAACTAAAGTTTTGGATTAAGATGTTATTATGTGAAAAGGGTGTACTACAGTTGTAACTAGATTGATATTCAGAGGAAGAGAAACTGGTACGACGTGAATAGATAAAAAATTTAGGACAGATTGAGATAATTACGTTGAATATGAATATTGTCCACTATTTGTATCTAAGAATGAAAAAAGAGAAAGAAACCTCACTATCGTTAGGAGTGTGTCGATAAAATCTGAAGACCATCAGAGCACTGCTGGAATTCCATGATCATCCACTCCTATCACAACCCATCACAATTTTGTCCCTCCACATCCACTTCCCCAATTTTCCATGTCCCAAGCACCAAACATGCCTATTTTAAAGGGATCATATGACCCTACGAAATTTTTGTTTGTTGCAGAAGCAATATGGAGATTGCAGAACATTACTGGAGAAATATCAAGAAGGCATAGTTGGTCACAATGCTTTAGGATAGGGCATTGTCCTGGTACATGAAATTTACCACGATAAACCAAAATTTCACATTAGCCTAGACAAAGGCTGCAGTAAATTTTGAATTCAAGAAACCTAAATCATAGTCTTAGTGTATTACGAAGATCAAAGAAATTAAGAAATTGTTCACTAAAAGTGTGTGGGAAGTAGATAAATGCTTTAAAATGCTGGTAATATAGATCATATTTGAAATCCATGATGAAAAACATAAGGAATCATTTATTGTTGTGTTGTTTCCTCATCTCATATTTCCATTATTACAACAGAATATTGTAACCCAAGAAGAAGCGCTGGAAATTGTGATGAAGCTTGAAGCTTCATCGATAGCTGATAACATAATAGGGATTCAATAGATCCAAACACACTTGGAAATATTACATATGGAGCTACAAGATCTAAAGAAGGGAAAGAAGGTTCGATCTGATATGTGGTAAGAAGTATGGTGTATCAAGTGGAAAGAGCAAGGTCACTATAAAGATCAATGCCCTTTGTTTCGAGATTATTTGGGTGTCGGGATGCCAAGTCTATTAAGGCCTGAGTCAAGCACTGGACCAAGTGTACAACCAAATGTATGGTGTAGAATATGCGACGTTATAGGCCAACACTTCACATATTACTATCATCTACTGCAAATTAATGTCAGTTCGTCGAAGCAATTGTTTTGTAATTACTGCAGTTCGATGGGACATGGTGATAAGTATTGTCGAAACTATGATCTAATGATGTAGAGTCCTTGAGCATACGAAGTACAAGAAAAAGGTCATGAATATATAGGTTTTCCAACAGTGCACCGAGATTTCCAAGACTAAAGGTGTGGCCAAGGAGGAAGCGCTGGATGAGGTTAGGGAAAAATCATACGTTATAATTGTGACCAGCCTGGGTATTTTGTTAGGGATAGCTAGAATATTTTTGCAATCTCATGTAATTATTATCATGCATTTGATCATGAAATCAAATATTTTCCCACTTTATTCACTAAAATGTAGGAGAAGAATAATCAATAGCCAACTTAGAACATAAAAATGATGCGGGGTAAACCGCATGGGGAAGATCCAAGTGTTAACATAGTAACATGTAGCATTATAAATACCGGGGAAGACCGTGAGGAGGGAAAGAGATTTATGGAGGACACAACAATCTGGATATCTAAAGACAAGAATGTTGGGTTCAACGTACAACACGAGAGATGAAAATTCATGGAATCAAAGAAGAAATTTACAACCCCTGGAGATTTTCCATCAACCATGAGGAGACAACTAATTCCGCTGAAGACTAGACCTAAGGAGATTATTCAAATTAAGGAAGTTAATCCATCAATTCTGAATTATTTCTTGCAGACATGTATGATGTTAATAAGGCTTCAGAAGGTTGTGGAAGGGTTGCAGAAATTGATATATAACTACATTGGCAAGGAAGAGTCATATCTAGAATAACACGTAGTACATAAGGTCTACAAAAATAAGAAGAGAAAAAACATAGATATGCAGTTGAATGTGCAAATAGGAGATTATGAGATGGATAAAGTAATCCTTGATCTTGGATTAGATGTCAACATTTTACAAAATAGACATGGGAATAGATGGTGAGACCTAAGCTGCAATGGTCACCGATTCAGGTGAGGATGGAAAACCAACAGAAGATCATTCCTATGAGTCGATTGCATGGAATCAACATAGATATTGAAGGAGGAATTGTGATGTCTAACTTTGAGGTTATTGAGATCGTTGGAAATAAAAATATATATCCTGCATCACTTGGATTTGATTGGGCTTATGGCATGGATGCTATAATTAACCACAAGAATAGACAAATGGTATTTGAAAATAATGGTACCTGGGTCGTGGTACCTTTTGACCCTTCTGAACGTGCGCACTATAAAAAACCCGTTTAGCATGAATATGGTGGTCTTGATATTGACCAGATCTATTAGATCACTACGCTTGATGAAGGCTTTATTAATCTCAGTGCTAATGGAAGAATACGTTGGGAATGTGATATTTCATGTGTTTTAGACTTCGATGAAGAATTCGATAAACGGTATAATCACTTGTGTGAAGTATCTACTAAGTGATGTAACCGAGTTACCAAATCACAACACAGTGTCACATGGGAGGTGTGTGACTTGGAGTTTTATGATGGAACTAGGAAGTTTGTCTTATTCGTGAACAAATTTTAGCAAAAGGTTCCTGAGGAACAATGTTATGAAGCTTTGGGCTTCACCTTAAGGTCCACTCTAGCTCAATGGTGGGGCACACACAGAGAAAGCTTAGGAGGATGGATGGATTTTTGCAGGCTGATAAGACTCAGGTTTGGCCATGTAGACACTAATATCATGAAGAATTACAATGGTATAAATTATCCTCGCAAGATTTTATCTCATTGGACCATAGCTTATGGTGAAGAACCTCAACAAGAATGGGTGCATATCTTCCTTCATTCCTTGGATACGATACCTCAACAATGGTATATTGAAACAAATTTGTGGCATGGTACAATAGATTGCTATGAGATGATGGAAGGCTTATTATTCAATTATAGCTTCGCTGATGGATGGTATTGTATTAATGATGCCCTTCAAGAAGTCAAAGCAGGTGTATTCTGAATTACCATTAAGCCAAGGGCTTTGGTACAATCTGATTAGGTTGTGCAGTTTGACCAAGCATGAAAATGTCACAATATGGTTGTGGAAGATGATGAGGGAGACCCGCACAATGTTAATATTCCTGATTTAGAAGGGCAGTAAGACTGGGCCAAGGAGATGCTCCTGACGAATTTCATCCAAAATGTGACCATTGGAACATGAATAGTTGATTTGACAAGGAATTTCACGTTAAAAGGAGTGGAAGGAATGTATTTAATGGGAATATCTTCATGGATCTTCTACCAAATATGCATTGATGAGGCATATCTGAAGGATATCATGGTGTTTGAATTTGAATTTTCTATAAATGAGGCATCTCACTCCAGCTTCAAACACTTTGCGCCCTAAGTTTTATAAGTAAGATTTGAAGACTGCAAGAAAATTGAGTGACCTATTACATGTCGGATTACAGTTTTGAATTATTTAAAGAATCATTGATCAAAGAAAGACTCACCCACAAAATTCGGCTAGGGTTAGATCACAAAATTATAACTACGCCAGCTACAAATAGGACCGAGTCGAGGTCACCTAGGAAGTATACCACTTTGGGTGCGACCCCATCTAAAAAGTTGAAGAAGCCGGTGTTGAGAGTGTTACCCTAAAACAATATTCCCAAGGAACAAAGGGGTACAGGGGCCCAAGACTGATAAAGCCATGGTGTCTAAGTAAAAGAATCAGAGAAAGAATAAATTGCACCAGAAGAAATTGATATAGAGGTAAAACCTATCTTTAGGTTGCCCCGTATATTTCGACATGGAATACAGAATCTACGAAGCCTACAAAGGATCTATACACAGTAAAATATAATATCTTTATGCCATTATTACTAGATGAAGTGCCAATTGAAGAGGATTTATCGGGAAAAATTCCCCATCTAGAGGACTAGGAATTTAACGATCACAACAATTACCCTCATCTCGAGCCTAGTAGGTATATACGCTCCACTACATATGATGATACCAGAGTAACTATATTGGAATCGATGAACTAGGTGGTTGGTTCCTAGGATGCGAGAATATTGAACATTTTGTATGTTCGGCACTTCAGGCAAAGTATCATCAACACAATTTGTGTACGCCAACTACTGGCCTTGGTGCATGATGACTTCTTATGGCTAGGGAAGTGGATTCCTATTGATGTGATGCTGATAAGGAAGATCACGACATTTCCTTGTTTTGGATTAGACCCCATAGAAGCATTTGTGGGAAAATATCAGAATAAGAAACTCACGGACCAGATGAAGAAATATTATGGTCTAACTAAGGGAACCAGGGGTTAGTCATTTAACTACATCAAGAATCTGTTAGTGCACTTTGCTACATACATTTTGGTTGGAAAATTCATGCAGAAGAGCCACACAAAGGAGGTTTATGCACCAATGGCGTATTTGGCCGCATAGCGCATCAAGGGATTTTTCTATAATTAGTTAGACTAATTATGAAGTGAATGCCTAGTTCACTACCAAAAAGCTCAAGATGAGGGAAAGTAGTTCCACTACATGTGGATATTTTTCCTAATTGCCTTGATGAAATTGAGGGAGGCCAAGGAGTCGTAGATCTCCTATGTGGACCATGATATCTACGAGGTTGTGTTGTATGCCTCTTTGTGGCATTCAAAGGAGCCAACCAGGATCATGGTGGAAAAATTATTTTGGGTTCGCTTCGAAATGACTTTGCACATGGTGATTATTCAAAATACCCAACTATCACCAAGTATTTTGAGAAAATATCAGTCGGTCATGGAGTTCGAAGGAGATTTCTACCATGTTCATATGTAGGTGAAGAAGGACCTTGCTGGGGTATGGTACAACTTATTGTACTTGATGAAAGGGGAAGATGTTGCAACCATAGTTATTGAATGGTTGAGAAATTGGCTAACCCGGCCAACTAGAGGCACACAAATGGAGTAGGTAGGAATGAGTGCAGCGAATTCCACTAGGAATATGGGGAAGAAGGACAAGAAGATCACATTTTTTATTAGAAAAGAGACCGAAGCGGTGCTTCAGAATGATACGGAGGTTATGAAAATAGGAGGGGGAGATGGTCATGACGATGATACAATCATGGATCCAGTAGAAACCCCATCCCCTTTTACTACTAAGAGGAAACATCCATAAAGCAGAGCTAAGCATAAAAAAGTGATGTCCAATAAGTCTACTAGCCCGGAAGCAATGTTCCTCAATGAGGGGGACCTCGAGGAGATAGGAGATACTATGAAGAAAATCATTGAACACCTATGGGGTAACATCAAAGACCAGTATAGGAAGGTATTATCAGAGGTCAATAAGGGCTTAAAAGAGTTTTAGGTTCAGACAAGCACAATGCAAGGAAGTGTGAATCAAGAAAGTGTGACACAAGCAGGTGAAAGGACGATAGAGCTTGAACTGACCATGACCATTGATACCCTAACAATGTTGATCCCTGCCAAAAAATTATTTTTTTATATTGCAGAGTAGTTGAAACAGGAAATGCACTAGCATAACACACAACTCAACCTTTTTGCCTTGGCGCCGCAGAAATTGCACGAGTCTCACTAAGGATTAGATGAAGAATTATAGATCAAAGAGAATCACACCCTATTGGTGATCTGAATGGAAAGTGGACTACAACCATTGTATTCATCCACCCATGGTATTTATCCACACATGGTATTTTGAGTGACATATATGCATGCTATTCATGCACCCATGGTATGTATCCACCGATGGTATTCATCCACACATGGAATTTACCCATGGTAGTGTAAATGAAATCTATCCATGGTATTCATCACCCATGGTATTTATCTATCCATGGTATTTTAAGTCATATATTCCCATGGTATTCAATCAAATTGGCATCCAACTGAGGGAGATATCATTGATTTAAAATCAACAGTGTTGTAGAAATTATTCTGACGAAAATTCATGGATGAAGACTCTCCTCTCATTTTTTAAAATTTTTTGGTGAAAAAATTCAGAGAAATAATTATAGATCTAAGCTCCCCTTGAAAAATCACCTAATTTCAAAAAAAAATTGGTTGATTCGGAGAGAGGACGAGGGAGTTACCACTAATTTAAAATCAACTATTTTTTTATAAATTTTGTGACAGCGGGAGAGTTGCAGTGCGAATTTGAGTTTCTAGAGTCTTTAGATAACGATTTCAATCACAATAGAAGATGCATATTTTTCATTGTATTTCCAAAAATAGCATATAATAAACATTATGAGCTATATAGATTGATTTATTCCCATTTTAAACCTGGATCAACATTTGGAGTGGGTTCCCTTTGGAGACATGCCCTCCCACCTTGCTTTAGTAGGCACCTTCTTAACATTCATAAGTTTTAGAATAGAAGCATTCAACTTGTATTTTTTGGAGATGTTCCCTCCCACACTGGGCTATTTAAGCACCTTCTAGTCCATCAAAAATCAATACCATGATTATAGGTCAACCACACAAAATCCTTCTCATCGAATTCCATTTTCTAGGCCACACAGTGTTAGTACCATAGTTGGTCACAAGAATTAAATGGTTTCTCTATCCTCGGATCTTCATTTTTCATGGTTATTGGTCATCCACAAACCCACACTTCATCGATGTCCATTTTCTAGGCTTCACACTGTTAGCATTAGAGTTGGTCACAAGAATTATAGGGTCTCCCTATCCTCAGATCTTCATTTGTCAAGGTTATGGGTCACCCACAAACCCACACTTCATCGAAGTCCATTCTCTAGGACACATACTTTCAATATAACATTTGATCACAAGAATTAAAAGATACCTCTATTCTCAGATATTTGTTCGTCATAGTTATGGGTTAACCACACAAAATACTTCTCTTCAATGGCTCTTAATATTAGAAAAAGGCTTCCTAGGGGGGAACTTCATGCAATGGGGACCATTTATTCGTAAGGAGGGAGGAATGATCCGAATGGAAAGTGGCCTACACCCATGGTATTCATCCACCCATGATATTTATTTGCACATGGTATTGTGTTACACTGAAATTTGTCACCATGAAATTTTAGTACTCCCTTGAAAGTCCACAATATCACAGTTCCCAAAGTCAAGCCTTGAAACTAAGAGAAAAGCTCATAAAAGCCTTAAAACTCTGGTACTATACTTTCTCCTAGTTTTGCCTGCGATCCCGCACCTTTTGGCTATAAATCTTGCGGATCCAAATGCACTATTTATTTATTAAAGGTGCGGACCCCTATAAAATATTAAAAAGGCGCAAGTAAAATCTAGAAGCTTAGTTTAAGTCATTTTTGGAAGCTTCTAGAAACATTCCTACGGTGGAAAGATCGCTCCTTTCATGTTCATGCATCCCATCCAATAAGGAGCTAACCCCTTGATGTAAGGAACTAATCCCTTTGAAGGAGGATTATATCCCTTCTTTTTTTGAGCTGTAACCTCCTCTATTGCACTATAAAAAGAGGCATAGGACAGCCTCAAAGCATTAAAATTACAAGACAATTGATGAGTTGAAGTTTTGGTATTATTGGAGGCAAAGTCCTATTGAAACTTAGACCCTTTTAGCTGAGATTTCATGTGGGAAGGATTACATTGCTGTATGTATCTTGGTTGGAAGAGTGAAAGGCTAATCAAAGTAGAGGAAACGCCTATTCCAGACTCGAGGAAGACCTATACAACATCAAGGCGGAGACGGTTGTAAGGCTCTTCTTTATTTAAGTTAATACAAATGAATCCGTTTTTCTCAATAAGCTGTCAATTGATTAGTTTATTTTATGGATTCCTTGATCACCATAATAGATATGATTTATGAATATATTCTATCTAGGTGCTATTTGATGTTTGCTTGTTTATGATTGCATATCTTTGATGGGAACTCTTTCGAGCGACTGAAGGAATACTACTACAAACAAGAGTTGGATCAAAGGTAGGATCGTTAGACCTTTATAGCATTTAATTATAAATTGAAATATATCTAGAGAAAGATAGTTTTATTTGTATTTTTGTTTCTAGCTGTCTGTAGAACACTTGGGAGGTCTGTCTTGTCTGCAAGAAAGACTAATCCGTCCAACAAAATGGCGACTCCACTGGGGAAGGATTTGGAGCTTTGATTTCTTTTAATTTTGACTTTGAATTAGTGTTTCTTGATTTTAATTGAATTATATTGTCTTGGGTGGTTTATCCCTGTAGAATCCCTGAGAATTTTTTGAGAATTTTTGGTTTTTTCTCTTGTTTTCTTGTGTCCACTCTTTTCCTTTAGAGACAGTGCGGGCAGTTCCACACTTTTCCTGTACCCACAGTGCATGACCGCACTGGATTGCACTTAATTCTGCGGACCCTATCAAAATTTTGGAAAATTCTTAAAATCATTTGTTTTGGATTAGTTTTTAGGTTCTCAGTGATTACCCAGACTTGTTTCTTCTATCAGGAAGCCTTGATTAAGAGTTTATTTCAGTACTTTTAGTTTTGATTGATTTTCTGAATGATTTGCATGTTTTAATAATTTTTGCTTTGTCTTTATCCTTCTCAAAGATTAGAAACCTTGGTCTACCATTAGATCACTGGTGTTTCCTTGATTTCTTATTGAGTCTAGCATTTTAGCAGAAATTGTTTGTGAGATTTAGATCCCATTTTTCTCCTTTGCACATCTTTGAAAAAACTTTTGTTAATAAGTTTGGAATTTCACTTACAAAACAAAAATTGGATGTTTCTTCGAGTTCTTTCTTATTGAAGTAAAGAATTTCTTAGTTGAATCACAAGCTAAGTAAGACATCCTTAAAATATTTGAAGTTTTAATTCAGATTTAGTCTTTATAATTTTTAGATCTTAAAATTTGTTTTTTAGTTTTGAGTGCTTTTTAGAATTGTTTTTTCTTTTGAAGAAAAACTTGGTTTGTAGTTTTGATCTTGAAAAAAAGGGATTTTTTTTTTACTGAACATAGATCAGTTTGAGTTCTCATTCAAATTAGATTTCTTTTCATTTATTCTTACTTGAAGAAAAGATTTGTTTTTTCGAAAATTGCATTTCTCAACTCTTCCTTAGCCAGAATTTATTGAAAGAAAATGAATTTTTTGTCATTATTAGACGCATTTTTAGTATGTTTTGAGTCAGGTCAATATACATCATCAGTTTCACTCTCATACCTATTCTCTTAAGAAACAACTCTTAAAATCAACGTTTAATTTAAAATAAATCTAGTAACTTTTATATTTCTAGGGCTCTTTTCACCGATATAGCTTAGGCTAGTGTCTTGGAGTAAGGAGTAATTAACTCTCCAAGACAATTAAAACAAACAAGTAGTTAATCTTGCGGTAGGAAAAAATCCAATAGTCGCTTGTATGCTCTAGGAAGCTCCTCTTAAAGGAGTTAAGCACAAGGTCATATCTAAACCAGTGGGATAATCATTTCTATCTCATTGGGAATGATACAAGATATGCACGTATTAACAACAGTAAACCTCAAATAGACCATTTTTGAGGAGCCTGGGGTCACTTGTCGATATACCTTGGATTATGTGAAGGAGCCTTCAAGGGGATTGAGCTTTGTTACTCTGCTCTTGTGCATATGTCGGATCATAGACTGTTCCCCTAGGTATATAGTTCTTGTTGGTAACCATAGTGACCATAATCTTACGGTTTTTTCCTAAGGTGACGATGGAGGAAAGATCCCATTGTACCTGGAGTAGACGTCGACTACACTCAGTTGGACTCTCCGGAGGGTTATCTTCACTTGAGATGGTTTAAGTGGAGAAACTTGCACCAGCCTATTTCATTAAGAAGGTTGTCGGGGTAACTGTTCCAACCGCCCTTTCTGCATTAAATACTACGATGTTGGATTTCATCACCAACTAGTGTTTTAGTGTTGGAAGTTACTGTTTGTGTGTGGATTGATCTCTTACATTTTTTAGCCGTGTGATTTGTTTGTTTCCTTAGTGAATCTAAGAGTTTTCATTGAAATTTTCATTTGATTGCGTGTGATTAAAATTTTTAGTCATGGTTGAATTACCAAGACAATCTCGTAGACTTCAGGGGAAGCCTCCTGAGTATACACCAAGCCAACTTGAAGGGCTGCGAGCTCTAGTATCGCCTACTGACAGTAGAATTGGATCAACGGAAGTAGGAGAGTCATCTATAGTTTTTCATATTGATTATTAGTTACAAACAACATAGCATATTCAAGAGCCGATTTCAGTTTTCGAAGTTACTGGTAGTATTTCTCCTTCCAATGAATTTGCTGAAGAACCTGAAATTTCTGAACCTGACACTGAACCTACTGTTTTGGAACCATCTTCAAGATTTTTTACTCCAACCTCTAGTGATCCTGGTTCACCTAGGGTAAGAAATATCATTACTAAAAATCTTCCTTCTGACCTCATTTCCATTTAAGAACTTGTCGGTCTAGACGAAGAAGTAACTCTTCCCGAAACCCAACAGAATTTGAATCTTAGGGAGCATGAATCTATATTCTATAGTCCTTTTAGAAGTGACACTTGGTATTTATCATTGATAGATTTTTTAGAAAACCTGGGTCTTATTTTTTCACCACCCCGAATTCCTTTTTGTCCTACAACAAGAGGTTATTATCCTTCATCAAATATGTCAGGTGAGGCATCTATGTTTTCCCAATTACCAGAAACATTTTTATATGGTGGTCCTTCTGTTCCTTCGGGGTACCATTCACTCTCTAGTACTTTCTTAGGAGAAACTCCTCGACCAACTGAACAAGTGTTATCAAATGGTACAAATGGCACTAAAACTAAAATGTTGAACGTAGAGAAAATTTTTATGATGTCTGGTAATATTCCAAATCCTCAACCTCAAGGTAGTCAGTTACCGCCTGGGGGGCAATCTCAAGGTAGTAATAACTACCTGGGGGGCAACCTCAAGGTAGTTATTTACCGCCTGAGGGGTAGCGTCAAGTCAATTTTTTACCAGGACAAACTGTAGGATAATATTATTTACTTAGAGAAAAACCTCAAGGATAGTACATACCTCAAGGTTATCAACCTCAAGGACAATACATACCCCAAGGTCAACCCTAGACTCACTACATTCCTTAGGGTCCTTATCAACCCTAGATTCAGTACATGCCTCTAGTTTATCAACCTCAAGGTCAGTACCAAACTCAAGGTTTCCAACCACCTTCTGGTCAATCATTTTTACAAGGACCTGGAAATTTACCACTTAATTATCAACCCTATGTTCAATCAAGCTATGGTCCTTCATATGCAAAAATTTCTACAGGTCAATACCTCAGAATGAACATGGTGTGGAATCCATCTCAAATTCAATAGACTATGCAACCTAATGTGCAGTTACCTAATCAACCTGGACAGCCTTTAGTTTCTTGTCTAACCCAACAACCTGTTCAGCCTAGTGTCCAAATCCCTGCACCTGGTTCTGTTTAGTAGCCTGGGCCTAGTATGCCTAAGACTCCACCTTAGACTGCTGCAACTACTACAACTTCTGTTCAACCTATGACACCTGTTTCTGGAGTATCTGTAGCTTCAGTTTCTTATATCCCTACATTAGCGAAAATTCCTCAAGCCTCTGTACCACTGTCAGGACCTAAAATTCAGACTACGGTCCAAATGCCTATGGGACAAGCTGGTTCTAGTATGATTGTCTCTAGTCAACCATAGTTTACTTATCAACCATACCAAGGACATTATCAATCTAGACAGACTATACAAAATCCAGTTTATCAGTATCAACCGTACCCTCGATATACTTATCAAATACCTCAACAACCCCATTATGATCTGGTTAATCTTGGTTACCCAGGAGGTTTCACGATTCCAAATGCACAACCGATTCCAGGATATCCTGGATATCCCCCTTCTGGCACTAGTTTGATCACTCAAGGTTATCAAGACCCTAGCCATCGGTTATCATTCATAGTAACTTTATATTTACTGGATCTATCGCATGTTACAAATGATCCCATTTTTTATCTTCCATATTGGCCACCGATGCCTAACAAGTTGCCCAGTGATATTCCAAAATTTGAAGGAAAATCAGGAGAGGACCCATCTAATCACGTTACGACTTATCACCTTTGGTGCGCATCT
Source organism: Pinus albicaulis (assembly GCA_034641835.2). NCBI lineage: Eukaryota > Viridiplantae > Streptophyta > Pinopsida > Pinales > Pinaceae > Pinus > Pinus albicaulis. The sequence goes on from CM076574.1 coordinate 990,380,991, forward strand.
AATTCACTAGTCGATGATTCGATTCGATTACATCTTTTTTAGAGAAATCTCATAGGTCTAGCTGCCAAATGGTACATTGAGTTACCACACATCTCTTTTAATAATTTTAATGCGCTAGCTACAGCTTTCTTAACCCATTTTCAGTTTCCTATCCGATATGACAATGGCACAAAATTTCTGATTTCATTAAAACAGTCTACGTTTACGTACATATCTGATCCCATTCATGAATGGAGATGTAGAAGGAATTTAGTGAAAGTCTTTATTCTTGATAAAATTTTGGCTGAATGGTTTATTAAATCATTATTTCCCAAAATTACTGAAGATGTGGCCAAAGGAGGCATTGTTACGGAAGAGCAAGTTATTGCTTAGGCTCAGTACCTTGACCTTGTCTATACTCAGTCAGGTACTCTGTACGATAAAATCCCAGATTTACCAAGACCTAGTCAGTTAACTGTAGCTCCTTGTGGCTCTCATGTTGCTGATGGTGTAATTGGTTCTATTAGTACTGGTAAGAGTTAGAAGAAGTCTTCCAAGACTACTTCTCCTATTATCACTTTACCCGATTCACCCAAAGGAGATTCTTCCCTAGAAATTTCCGCTGATATTCATGTCATAGAGACATCTACAACCAAATCTAAAAATGGTGGTAAGAAGAAGGGTAAGAATAAAAATAAAAAATCTTCAAAAGAGAAAAACAATACAACTGAACCGATTGATGAAAAACGCAAACCTCGATATCCTTGTCTCATCTATGACCAAGATCATTTTACAAAAGAGTGCCCGCATAGAGCCGAGGTATCAAAATTCGTTAAGGGTTTGCCTATACTTTTTGTCTTGAAGGAACCCTTTCCCACTCAAGATAGTAACACGGTTTGATCTTCCTCCAATTTGGTTGAGGATATTTTGATGGTTGCGACACGATCGCAAGATTACGGTAGTAAAAGTACTGGTAAGGAAGCAGAAACATCTAATTCTGCATCAACTACATCTCCTTCAGTTTCTGATCCATTACAAATCGAGAAACAAAATCTTGACTTATTGATTAAACCGCCTGCAAAAGGAGTACTTCGTAAATCAGCTTTCAATCCACATGCGAGAGCTGCTCAAAATTACAATATTGTTGAAGATTTGGCAATTTCCCCTTCAGCAATGTTGGCTTTGGAAGTACTGCAATCATGACCAGCCCAAAGAAAATTACTTTTTTTCAGCTTTAGGAGTCGTAGATCTCTAGGATTCAAACCTTATGATCTTTGATTTAGAAAATTTTACACCCCACTTCCTCATCAAATGGCTTTTCATATTTCGGTAATAGTAAAAAACAAGCATATATTTCATACTGTTGTTGATGAAGGGACTTATACGTGTATAATGTCGCTAAAATGTTGGAAATCACTTGGTTCTTCGACTATTAACCAATCACCAACTATTCTAAAAGCTTATTATGGAAGAGGTTTTCAACCGTATGGTATTTTACAAGATCTACCAATAAAGGTCGAAGGCAAAATGGTTAATCTAGATGTGGAAGTGGTTGATGCCCCTCTCGATTACAACCTTCTCCTAGGTCACAGTTGGTCCTATGCCATGACTACTATTGTATCGTCGATCTTCTGTCTCATCATGTTTCCTCATAAAGGAAAGATCATTAATGTAGATCAGCTCTCATACTATTCATCCGATCCAACCTCTACTGATAGTATTCAACATATCATAAAATTGAGTATCCCTTATAAGGATGTCGGAGTAGGTTTGATTAAATATTCATCTTTACTGGGAGCTTTTTCCCTACCTCCTCCCAACATAAAAACTCCTATTGCCAATATCAATATGATTACATCAAATACTATTTCCTTTGATGATCCTTGGATACTACCTTCAGAATCATAATTGGATTCTTTTGATGGCCTAATGCCTTTGAGTCCTTTTGAGTTAGCATATCAGCAAGTACAGTCATTTTATGATACTCGTTCAACCGACACTGATCCATTGAATGTGATAAATTAGGAGTCATTTTCAATATCGAGTTTAGCCTCGACACTAATTATGGATCCTGCTCAACAAGTTTTCAATACTGATGAACATATTCGTGAATTCTTGTTGGTAGATGAGTTACCATGGGAAGATCTTCATCATAGATCTTCATTTTTACCTGATCTCTATCATTTTGAAAATGGTTTTTCCTCTATTTTTACCACTGATTACATCAAATAACCTCAGTATCCTCTTTCACATTCTGATTCTGAGCTAAATTTAGGAAATATTTCTACGACGGTTCCTCTTGAAATTTCAGTAAAACCTGGAATTTTTGAAAACATTCACATAGGTGCTTCTTGTATGCCTGAAGAAATTCAAAAATATAAAGCCCTATTTCAGGAATTCCACGAAATTTTTTCCTGGTCATATGAAGAAATGCTAGGAATCAATTCATCAATTTTTGTACATGAAATTAAGACATACCCAGATGCTAAACTCGTCAAACAGAAATTACGTCAGATTCATCCGAGAAAATTTGCCGTTATCAAAGAAAAAGTTGAAAAATTACTTCATGCAGGTTTTATTTATCCGATCCCATTAACAGATTGGGTATCTAATATTGTTCCACCAAATAAAAAACAAGGAACAATAAGAGTATGTATCGATTATAGGGATATAAATCGAGCTTGTCCTAAAGACAATTATCCAACCCCTTACATCGATCAAATTATTGACGATTGTGTTGGAAGTGAATTGTTCTCATTCATGGATGGATTTTCCAGCTACAATCAAATAAACATACTCCCTGCAGATCAACCTAAAAAAACTTTCATTTGTCCATGGGGAATTTTTCTTATCGCAAATTACCTTTTGGCCTTAACAACGCTAGCACCAATTTTCAAAGGGCCATGTCTTGTGCATTTCACGACATTAAGCATATTGTGCAACCCTACCTCGATTATTTTCCTGCTCATTCTTCACATAGAGCAGATCATATTACTCATTTATGAGCCATATTTATGCAATTTAGGCACTATAAGATTCGTTTGAATCCTCACGAATGTGTTTTTTCATAGAATCCAGATGATTATTGGGATTTATTATCTCAAAGGTAGGCATTCGTGTTGACCCATCAAAGGTTGAGGCAATTATCAATTTACCTCCTCCTTCTACTCTTTGCCAACTCCAAATTTTGCAAGGGAAAGAAAAAAATTTACGAAGATTCATTCCTAACTATGCCGAATTAACAAAAGGTTTCACTAGGTTTTTGAAACAGAACATTCCTTTCTTTTGGGACGAGGTCGCTGATAGATCTTTTGATGATTTGAAGAATGCGTTGACCCATGCACCGTTACTACATCCTCCCAACTACAACCAAGATTAATTTTTGTACCTTGCCACTTTCGATTCCACGATAGGGATGGTTTTAGTTCAGGAAGATGAATTCGATAGTGAACATGTGATTTATTATCTTAGTCAGAATTTGCATCTGACTGAGATCAAATATTCACATGTGGAGAAATTGGCCTTGGCAACTGTTCAAGTTGTCCAACGTTTTCGTCACTACATACTTTTACGCACAACGACACTGATATCTGATTGTAACCCTATGATGTACATCTTGACTAAAAAATTGCTAGGGGGAAAATAATATAAATGGATTGTTATCCTGCAGGAGTTTGATTTGGAATTTGAAAAATCCAAATCCAAGAAATCACTGATTTTTGCTGAACTTATGTGTGACTTCCCACATACTGATACAGAAACTGTGGCAGAACAACTAATCGCGGATGAATCCTTGTTTCTTATCAGTACCATTGATCCTTGGTATGGAGATATTATTGTATATCTTTAGACCCAATCTTTTTGGCCTGAGCTTTCACGGTCACAGCGACGAAAAATTCATTTACAATCTCAACAATATCATATTGTTGGTGACACACTATACCATCGTGGTGCGGACTCATTTTTTCGATGTTGTCTAACTCATGACGAAGCTGAAATGGTTCTAAATGACTGTCACTCTAGATCATGTGGCAGTCATATTTCTGGGTATGCCACAACCCAAAATATATTGCGCGCAGGTTATTTCTTGCTGTATTTATTCAAAGATTGTATTTACACGGTCATAAAAATGTCATAATTATCAAATATTCGATCGAAAAATGCGTGCACCACCTGCTCCTCTTCACCCTATAATTTTTGTCGGTCCTTTTGCAAAATGGGGCATTTATTTCATTACATGTAACCCTCACTCGGCCGGGGGGCATGGGTATATTATTCTAGCCCTGGATTATTTTACCAAATGGGACGAGGCGATGCCTACATTTGTGGCAGATGGAAAAACTGCAACTACTTTCGTATTCAGTCATGTGATTACTTTTTTTGGTGTACCCCAAGTGATAATTACTGATCACGGGAGCCATTTTCGAAATATCATGATGACCGAGTTAACAGACCAACTTGGCTTGCACCATGACAGTTCTACACCATATTATCCGCAGGCCAATGGTTTAGTTGAAGAAATTAATAAATTTTTAGTCACCATGATCAAACGAATCATTGGCATTCATAAGTTGAATTGGCATACCATTCTCTTTTCAGCACTTTGGGCATATCGAACCTTAGCAAAAACATTGATAGGTTTTACCCCTTTTCAACTGGTTTACGGTTTAGAAGCGGTATTACCCATTGAATGCGAGATACCATCACTCCAACTAGCCATAGAGTTACTACTAGCCACTTCTGAAGAGGAGAAACCTTTTTTATACTTGGCTCAATTAGATGAGAATCGGCACACCGCTACATTAGCTACTGAGGCTCATGCGAAAATAATGAAAGCTCAGTATGATAGAAGTGTTACCCCACATAATTTTTTAGAAGGAGACTTAGTTTTGATTTATGATCAAGCTAGTGATAAACTAGGGGCTGGGAAATTTGAACCCATGTGGCATGGTCCTTATATTGTCAAGCGACAGCTTGCAAAAGGGGCCTATGAATTGATTGATTTTGATGGGGTCTCTTTAGGTAAACCTAGAAATGGACTTTACCTGAAGAGATATTACACTTGATTTTGTGTGGAGATCTTCTCTGTATATTAGTAAATTTTTAGCCGGTGTGCTATAGATTAGAAATGTGTGCTTAGCTTAAGTGTGCTTCTACTACTATTTCCTGCTTATCTGGATACTTTTGATATCACAGATGTCGACGTCCTTTCAAATGTATATTGGTTTTGCTGATGGCACTTGTCGTAGTACACAAAACATCTCTTCTGCAGCTTGGGTTATTTACTCACCCACTAACGAGTTAGTATCAATGCATGGGGTCAGTCTCGGTTAAAAAATGAACAATATTGCTGAATATAGTGCAGTTATTGAATTATTATCAGAATCCATTTCATTTGAAATTCGAAGTTTGATCGTTAAGTTAGATTCTGAACTCATTGTATTACAGTTAAACCGAGTATATGCCATTAGGAATCTAGTATTATTAATATTATTTTTAAGGGTTCATCTCTTGGAACGAGAGTTTGATTATATTGAGTATCAACACATTCCAAGAAGTTTAAATACATTAGCAGATGAAATTGCTTCTAATGTTATAAATAGAAATTTGCAATAGCAAAGTAACAAATCAACATTCCATAACATGATTGAATACGTAACTGGAAGTAATAGTATATCATAGTATAAATGTAGTGTTCAAAAAATAGTACATCATATTCGATCATAGGTTCAAAACACCTTATGATCAGAAAAAAGAGATAAAAAAATGAGTCTACAAGTCAATCATCCACTATCCATGGTGATGATCATGATAATACACCACTGCTCATGCCACCCTAGTCAAAAACCTCCTAAATGGCCTAGGAACACCTATGACATATCTTTGTGGACGGAGCGGGATATCATATATAGTAGTCTCAGGAATATCTATAGTGAGCTGCTCTAGATGGTTCTCTAAGTCAGTCAGGATCTCTACTGTCAGATCCTGTGGGGGTGGTGGTGTTGTTGCTGCATCCCTTTGCCTCCGGTCAAAGGGGCGAAGAATGGATGGTCAAGTTGGACCCACATCTACATTTGAAAATTTTTGTTATCAATTTTGGACGATTAAATAAAAAACAAAAATTAGAAATTAGAACATGTCAAAAAATATTTTTTACCTGACTCGTCCCACTGAGCTCCTGGAGGAAGGGGTATCTCCCGGTCTCCATGAAAATCCATGCCAACATAAGAAAAATCCTCTATAACAAAAAGTTGGCATTCCAACCAATGAAAATATCTAGAGGGAAAACAAAAAATCTCCCCACGCTCATCGTGGCAGGCCATCAAAGCAACCCAACGAACCATTCTAGGCTCTCAAGGTAGACCAACATCAACAAGAATATGCTACGGGGCTAACATGGGGATCCTCTCTAGAGAAAACGTGACGACAATGGAACCATATCCAAAGTTGTTTAGCTTGCCATTCTTTGCTCTGGTAAGTTGGCCTTTCACATTAGCCAACACTGCCTTGCACCAGTTGAATATGGTGCCTCAAAAGCAATCTACTGCCATGCGCATCTGAGATCCAGTGGCTACATGTAAAGCTACGCTTCCGCACAACTTGACAATGGTGAAAGCAATCAATTTTAGCTCGGGACAGATGATAGTTTTTATGTCAATCCGTTTGTCTAAGGATTTGGCTTCATCATTACAAAAATCTAATTGTAGGCTAGTGACAGACTGACCACCTGGCCTAGCCCTAAATAGAGATAGTGGTTTGCCTCTCTTTGACAAACCATTCAAAAAATAGATGTCTTCCAGCTCAATCTTGAGTCGGTGACCTCCAATCACGAAAAATTGGTCCTGAACATCCCATTTACTTACCAGCCAAATAAGAAGATCCACTTCAACTCTCATGCCACTGATAGCCAAAAATTTGTAAAGCCCCCTATACTCTTAAAGCTCGCAAAGTTGGTTGATGGAGCATTGTTGCTTCATCTACCTCTTCGTGCTCCCGTTCTTTCCAAATGAGCATTGTAGATATCCTACAACAAGTAAAATGAAGGATTAAAATAATTTTGAAGCAAAAAATTTGGGTTATTTAGGAAGAAAATATGTTTTTAAATTCATTACGGTGCCCCCACACTTTACGCTTAGACACAGTGCGTAGCTCCACATGGGGTCTGTGTTAAAAGTGCGGGACCCCAACATTTTTCTTTGTAGAAAAATGTCGAGGTCCACAAGTACCTAATGTCTTAGGTGTGGACCCCTGAGGGCGAATTTTTCGGCATATTTTCCTCCCAAAATGAAATTCTAACCCTAAATTAAAAAATTGAATCGATGAAATGCAAGATAAGGAGGTTGTGGATTACCTGAAGTAGATGGTTTTCCAATATGATGGTTGGTTTTCCTAGAATATCCTCTGAAGCGTTTTTTCCAAGAGCTCCCAAATCTTCACTCCAAACTCAAATGGTGAAAATGAACTTGAAAAACTCCTTTTTATAAGTTTTTTCGAACAGATGAATTTTAAATTTGTTTATTTTTCACTTTAAAAGTTGGTTTTTCAAAAATATTTTTATTATTTGAAGTAGGTATGTTTAATCTTTCGAGTTTTTGTGCAGAATAACGGATTTTTCAGGAAAAATGGTCATTTTTTATGAAGAGTAGACTTTTATCACTTTTTTGAGCTCTTTAAATTTTACGAAAAAGCGAAACCATGGAGTCCTCTTTTAAACCCTTTTCAGACTCTCTAAAAATGAAAATATTGCCGAGTACTTGACTATTCGAACTCGTTAAAGTAAATGAACGGTCATCCCTTCAGTATAAGTTTACCCCTTTTCCGGACTGAAATGGAATATTTACGAAAAAGGTATATGTTGAATAATCATGGTCAACAGAGTTCTCTCTTGCATTATTTTATCCTTTTTTGGGCTTGGGAGACTAAATTTACAAAAAATAACACCCATGGATTTTTCTTAAGTTTTTTCTTATGACTCCCTAAAAATGAAAAACACCGAGTTTCTCCTATACTGTACTCGCTAAAATTTAACAGTAAAGGACCTGTCGATTACAAATAGGAATGCACCACTCCTTCTTAGGGTTCGATTTTAAACTAAGTTGGACTCATCCGAAGGATGAGCTTATAAACAAGCAAATGTTATCCTCCAAAAGCTTGTCAAAAATAAATAGGTACTTTGCCAGAAATGGTGGGGGAAAGAGAGAAAAATAGATTCATTTGTCACACTTTTATTTGTAAAAGCATTACAACACTCTTCAACATGACACTTTTTGTCACACTTCCACCTGGTTTGGGAAATCCTTTGCCTATCAGTTAATCAAACCATATTGAAGGTATTTAGCCTGTTTCTGGGTATTAGCATAGGGCAACTATCACCAAATCATATGCAGTGTCATTATGTGTTCAATATGTCAGTCAAATAAACCATTCATCTGCAAACACTTGTCTCCATTCGCGTTGAACATCCCTGAGTCAGTCCTTGCAAACAATTTCTTCAAATCTTGATCTATGGTTTTGTGTCGCGAGTTTGATTATGACGGATCACTTTCTATCGATGACAACTCATCATCTAGGAAGTTGATCTAGAATCTGTCAGTACCTTGGAATCTACATGCCTTAATGGCAGGTTTCTCGCGTTCGACGACAGGTTACATCATTGACCTTCGATCGAACAATTCCGTGAAATGTTCGAATTTAGATCACTTATTCACATTTCATGGATTTTACTGAGTAATTTGAGAGCCATTTTCATTATTGGTGGTTTCTCTTACACTTGTTAACAATTCACATCATTTACTGGTAATCAAGTGGTTTCTACCATGTTCGACTTCAGCACATTTAATCACATGGATAGAATCGTACTAGTTCGGGAAGTGGAAATCAAGACACTGGATCGAGTTTCCACCATCTAAGTTATGAGGAGTTTTATTATTAATTATGCAGTAGATGATTCATTATAGATGGTTGTGCCCATGCTGTGTCTACACTATTGATGTAATATTAAAATCATTTCTATATCAGAACATGTTTAGTTAGTTTTGATATGAGTGTGAGAATGCCTACCTCAGCAATGATATATATATGTGTGTGTATATGTGCGTGTGTGTTGCGTTGAATGGTTTTACAGGTTTCTGACTGGGGTGTCCACAGGTTGATCCTTGAAATGATAAAGCACATCACTCTTCGAATATTCTAATAATTCGCACTTTAGGGGACAATTTGTTACACTGAATTTTTTCACCATGAAATTTTAGTACTCCCTTGAAAGTCCACAATATCACAGTTCCCAAAGTCAAGCCTTGAAACTAAGAGAAAAGCTCATAAAAGCCTTAAAACTCTAGTACCGCACTTTCTCCTAGTTTTGCCTGTGGTCCCAGACCTTTTGGCTATAACTCCTGCGGATCCAAATGCACTGTTTATTTATTAAAAGTGCGGACCCCTATAAAATATTAAAAAGGCACAAGTAAAATCTAGAAGCTCAATTTAAGTCATTTTTGGAAGCTTCTAGAAACATTATTGTAGTGGAAAGATCGCTCCTTTCATGTTCATGCATCCCATCCAATAAGGAGCTAACCCCTTGATGTAAGGAACTAATCCCTTTGAAGGAGGATTCTATCCCTTATTGTTTGGAGTTGTAACATCCTCTCTTCCACCATAAAAAGAGGCATAGGGCAGCCTCAAAGGGTTACAATTACAGGATAATTGATGAGTTAACGTTTTAATATTATTGGAGGAAAAGTGCTATTGAAACTTAGACCCTTTTAGCTAAGATTTCATGTGGGAAGGATTACATACTTGTATATATCTTGGTTGGAAGAGTGCAAGGTTGATCAGAGTAAATGAAATGCCTATTCCAGACCCCAGGAAGACTTGTACAACATCAAGGCAGACACGGTTGTAAGGCTCTTCTTTATTTAAGTTAATACAAATAAATCCATTTTTCTCAGTAAGCTGTCAATTGATTAGTTTATTTTATGGATTTCTTGATCACCATAATAGATATGATTTATGAATATATGCTATGCAGGTGCTATTTGATGTTTTCTTGTTTATGATTGCAGATCTTCGATGGGAACTCTTTTGAGCGACTGAAGTACTACTACTACAAACAAGCGTTGGATCAAAGGTAGGATCGTTAAACCTTTATAGCATTTAATTATAAATCGCAATATATCTAGAGAAAGATAGTTTTATTTGTCCGTTTTTTGCTAGTTGTCCATAGGACACTTGGGAGGTTTGTCTTGTCTGCAAGAACGACTAATCCATCCAAAATAGTGTAAGTCACATTTATCAATGGTATTCATTCACCCATGTTATATATCCACCCATGGCATTCATCCACACATGGAATCTACCCATGGTATTGTAAATGAAATCCACCCATGGTATTCAATACCCATGGTATTTATCCACGCATGGTATTTTAAGTGATATCTTCGCATGGTATTCATTCACCCATAGTATTCGTCGACACATAGTATTTACCCACCCATGGAATTTAATTATGGTATTGTAACTAAAAAGATGCTTTTAAGTAACAAGTCACATATTGTAAAAGGATAACTTACCCACCACAATGTTTCTTCTACAATTATTATTTGTTTTAGTAAAAAAATTCTTTGTGGTTTTATTTACTATGTATTTCTCTCTTTTTTCTTGCATTCTAATTTTGCAGATATTTCTAGATCCATTTCATTTTTTTAAAGATCTTGGGGGCCTGCCCATAAGATCTGAATCAATTATTTATATAATATGTTAAGCACAAACGACAAAGCATGGTCGAGGAAAAATAGTTCATGGTACAAGAGTGTGATCAAGAGACTGCGCACAAACATAAGTTGGAGGAAGCCATCTACAAGCCTTGTAGTGACCTCTCTAAGCTTCAAATTCAAGCTACAGTAGCACCAGAGGAAAAAAGAAGCCAAGTTTTCGATAACGGTAAAGGAATCAACCGTCAAGGTCGACCAAGTGCTCCTTGAGATGCAAATGAATTTTGTTGAGATGAAAATGCAATTGCAACCCACCACTCCACTAGAGGTCGAGGAGGAGCATGTAGAAGAGCTCAAGGCTGCCACTAAGTATATTGAATCCACACTCCAGGAATGAACAAATTTTTTTGAAGACGACATAGATGTCTAGGCCTCACTGCAAGAGGACACTCAGTTGAGTGGATTTAAGCATAAGTTCATGAGAAGTTTGAAATGGTGGACTAGATTAAGGTCACAGTGAAGACCTTAGCACTGATACAATGGTATACCTATGTCCAAGAGGTAAATTGTTGCAAGAACAAGTCGATGAGCTATGGAGAAATATAATCTTATCATAGCCAGGACAAAGCCATTGGAAGCTAAGGCTAGTTAGCTCTCACTAACTATGGAGAAGAATCTAGAAGCATTGTGGCAGGCTCAGAGAGATATTTCTCAAAAGATAGTCGAGTCAGTCATTGAAATGTGGCTAAGAAAAGTCCTAGAATTTCAAAAGTAGTGCACTGAAGTAGTATCACCTCTAAAGGATGCCTTGAGTGGCATCGAAGCAAATATTGAGGATGCACCAGTAGTGTTACTTAGGATGAGTCACATTTTTCTATTGGGGGCCTATTGGACTGGGTATCCCTCAAGGAATATTTTGAGAAATACTCTACATATCAAGGAGTCGAGCGTGTAGCGTGAAGCTACATTTTGAGTCCTAGGGACTTTGGATGGGAAATTTTTCCTTAGTTTGTAAAATAATGAGAATATTTTGTGAACTTTCAGCTCCACCCATGGTTTTCAGACCATGGAATTGTAAATGTAAAATTTATATAAGGAGTGTAGGATATAATTCATAGGAGGTGATATCTAGTACTTGATCATAAAATGCACTTGGATGTAACGTTGTTTGTAGTCTGTATTTTGCGGGTTTGGTTAAAGAAAAGGCTCTTGTAGCTGAGTGCATGGATACATTCGGAATTCTGTAGCTGAGTGCATAGAACACTACAGCTGAGTGCATGGATACATTCAGAAGTCCGTAGCTGAGTACATAGACCACTACAGCTGAGTGTGTTGGCTAGAACTGGTTATATTGGGAATATCTAACTATTAATGAAATACTTTGAAGACATATCTCTGTTATTTGTTCATATGATTTGTTTTCTTGTATTTTATTATTATATGTTCTAAGTAAGGTTTTTACTTATAATTTACATCATAAATTCTTGTGCACTATCATGTATGCTGTTTCATGAATGATAAAATATAATTGAATAGTCTGCAAGATAGTTCAATAAAAGTATTGAACTGTGACTGTATAATTAGTAGATATGCTCTACAAAGTTCTAATAAGTATATAGAGGAAATGATCCCTAAAGCTAGACTCCATTATCCCTATGGATGCAGAAACTTGGTTCTAGCACCCCCCTATATTTCCTCCATTGAGACTTTGATATGCAGAACAGATCGTTGCCAAAAGGTCCAGTAATAGTGGGTTTTGTTCCTTCACGCAACCAAATCTGAACCTTGGTCTAGGCCCCATCAACCAAAAATTTATAAATCAAGAGAAAGGAGTGCAATTTTCACCTTCCAAATCTTCTATTGTTATAAACATTTACATTGTTTAGAGTATTTATTAATTTTTTTTTCAATTTTGAAACATTAGTGGTATTGAATCCACTATGTGCACTTTTTATATTGAGGACTTAAGTGAGACAATTTCTTTTGCATCCATTTGCAGTTGTTGAGCGTGCTAATGAACATGTTATGATTGAACTTCTAAAAGAGCATGGTCCAAAATATTTGGTAAGTTTTTTTATCTATCGACTTTTTTTTTTAAGTACATATTTATTATTGATGACTCTACCCTTGATATGTGTTATGATTCTAAGTTAAGGTCTTAAATCCTCTCCCTTTCTCTCTGGTTTTTATCATCAACATCAATTTATTGTATTTTACATCAGAAAGAAAACTTTCCCAAGATTTTTTTGAAATTATGAAAGGAGTGTGACATGAGAGGACTAATCTTATATTGATAAATCTAATAAACATGATTTTTTTTGTGTACTTTGAAACTTGCCTAAAAAGCAATATTTTGAACTGATCAAGTGGAAAACTATGACATAAATTATGTTGATACGCCTTTGTAAAACTTAAAAATATATCTGTCAAATATTCGATATATTTTCTTTAGACATTGCATTCTTATTTTATCTTGTTATGGAATTAAACATTGATTCCTGAGAAATTAATACTATAAACACATAAGATTTCTTTCATTTCAATTTTTAAAATTTTGTGGTTTGCCTTGTAGCCTTGTATGGTGAAATTTTATTTTATTTATTCATACAAGTCATGTCACCACATAGTGGCCACTATTGCCCAACTAAAGAGAACTTGTTCGAATTTCTTTCTTTTCGGGGGAAAAATGGCATTGACATTTCTAATGTTGATGTATATTTTGTATCAATTATTTATAATATATTTTAGTTTATATTCTAGAATTCATCGTATTTCATATCTTATACTCTGCATTATGTCTTCTTTCATTTTCAAAAGAGGAACTCAATGTTGATTGTAAAAAGTAGGAATTGAAGAAAGAGGAGAACAATAACACTAGAGTCACAGATGTTGAAAGAGAGAGAAGATAACTTATCTAGTGATACCCTTAAAGCTAATACCTTACATGAGAGACACATATACATACTCATGGTCAATTCTTTATAGTTGGTGAATTAAACTACATTTAATTGGAAACACAATGATAATGTTTTGAAGTGATCAAACAATATTTCATTTGTAAATTGTAGTCCAACCAATAATAAGTTGGAAACTCATATTATAATACTTGGAATTTCATACAATATAATTTATGTTGTTGAAATTATTTATAGTTGTACTTGATTTTATTTAGTATTTTAATTAATATTTGTAACTTTGTGTTTTCATGTTAGATAAACATGCACATTGTATGCCATTTTTTAAATTTAGTTGCAAAATCATATTAATTAACTTATCTTGATTAATAATAAACACATAAAATCAATCTAAAACTACTAAATTAGTAGTTTATATATTGATTAATTATGAGTAAAAATAAAATGAATAAACAACAATTAAATTAGTTGTTTATAATAATTATTAATAAAAGTAAATTAAATTAATATAAACTACTAAATTAGTCATTTACATAAATAATATGAAACAACCAAAAAACTATAAGTGATAAATAGTTTATTACAAATGGGGACTAAATTTTGCATATATACGACTATCAGTAGCTAATTTACAATATCTTATAACACGAATGAAATTAACTCATATTTCTTTGGTCACTAATTGGTTTCAAAAAATGACTAAATTTTGCATATATCTGAATATTAGTAGATAATTTATAGTATTTTATAATGTGACCAGCATTTTCGTCATATTTCTCTGATCACTAATTGGTTTTCTCATGTGATCATGTAGTAGTATATTTGGTTGTGTATTTGGTCATTAATTTTGGCAATTAATAGAAAAAACAATGAATAAATTAATGACAAAATTTATGACCAAATATACTACTAGATGATAAAATTAATACAACCAATTAATTAATAAGCTAAATATGCCTAAAAGTTGGTCGCGTTATAAGATATTGTAAATTAGCCACTAGTGGCCACCAACTAGAAAATGGACATTTATATGAAAATTTTAGTCTTTTTTTAATAACTAATTATCCATTTTGTACTAGTGCTACAAGACATAGTTTATCAAGATCTCAACTGAAGTGAAATACACATTCTTTCCTCATATTCATTTTCACATATCTTCTTGCTTGAGTTCTATTTCAATCATGGCCTTTTCATTTATGTTTTCCTTTGGGTTTGTATTTTCGTTCTTTATTTGTGTTCATTGAAGGGGTTGATGTCACTATTTTATGTTGATTAGATTTTTTGATATTACTAAAATATATATGGGGGATGTATTTACTACACAACAACAATTGGTTTATAGAGGTAATACTTACGCTATCTTTTCAATATTATTTCATTTATCTAAAGTTCATATGTAGCAAGTTTTCACTTTCTTATACATTCACCATTAACTATGGGGAAAATTAAGATATAATTCAAGTATTATAAGTTTACCTTTATAAAGGAATGAATTATCTAGTCTTCACCTTTGAATCCTTCGCATACCCCTCCATAATTAAATCCTCTACTTTGATAGAAGCAGAAGACTAGTGGGTTTAAACATAACTAATATAACATATATTTATTTAAGTATAAATAATCGTGTACCACACCACTCTCTTCACCCAAATTCTTAAAGAAATTGTCCAAATATGCTAATCAAAATGGTGGCACATAAGATAGTTGAAAGCACATATCTATGAGAAGTACACATAAGCCCGTTTGGGAAATGGATTCTTGTTGGTAGTGGGACCGTACTTGTATGGTATAGAGATTCCATCATTGGGGCTATAGACACTCACGGGACATGAAGGAAGGTATCGAAAAGAGGTAATTTTATATTTAGTAGATGCATACTAATTCTTAAAAATTTCCTAGCCAGCATTGATATCCAATAGTAGAGGGAGGATATATATATATATATATATATATATATATATATATATATATATATATATATGAAGATTCATTATTTGTAATTCGGTATTTCAGTACTTTCATTTCTTCAGAACTTATGTTATTTTGGTTCATCTTATATGAAACCTTTAGAAATGGTGTAATGTGAAAAAAAAATATTTTGGAAAGTTTTATTACGATCTTTGATAAATTTAGCCATATTATTTAAGCTAGAGATGACTTTGTCATCCCCATATGTCATCAATTATTGAGGCCCCAACAATTCCTCTTAATGTTTTTTGAAGTTATGGGTCCCACCATGTAAATTTACTAACATTGCTTTAGCGATGTTTTAATTTTTCTAATTTTACGCGATTTTTGCTTTAATTAATATTTATTTTTTATTGTTTCACTGCTTTCATTTTGCACAAATTTTTAATGTTTTAATTTTTTCTAACTTTTGACTTATAGTTTGAAGAATATCCATGGTGAAATTTTAGTCAATTTTACCACATGGGCATTAAAATATGTAAATATGTAATTTATAATATTTTATGAATTATATAAATTAAAATTAATTCAAATATATCAATATATTATTTTTTTTGAATATTTCATATATGAATTCGGTTGCAATTTTTCCTATCCGATGTTTTGGGTGAACACCCCACTCATAATCAAGAACAAGAAAGAAATTAGATGGTAAGCGTGAGAGATTATCTAACCTATATGTAATAAGAGGAAAAAGGCTTTAAAAAAGGAAAATTATATAATTAGAAGAAATCCATTAAAATATATATTTAAAGAAATAAATAAATAAAATATCAAAATACAAGAATAAATAGAAACAAAAAAATTCAAATTAAGAGTATGCAAATTTTTAATAAAATGATATTGATAAAATGAATAAACAAAGAAAGGAGCCAAGATGATAATGAACAGAGATAACACTATTATTATGAAATCGTTAATAATTTAAAATTATTTTTTATTTTTATATTTATATAATTCTAATTTATGTTATTGAAATTAAATTATATAAATAGAATTAAATTGTTCTTAATAGGTGAGGATATAAATGGTAAAAATGAAATCAGAAATTATATAATTAGAACAAAATGATATATTATATACAGAAAGGATATATATATATATATATAAAATTCTGAATTATTAACCATTTCATAATAATTATGTGAACTCTATTATTTATCTTATGTATTTTTTTAATTCATTTCATCGATATTATTTAATTAAAACTTTTCCTTTCTTTTTTAATATATATATAATATATATATTAAAAAAGAAAGGAAAAGTTTTAATTAAATAATATCGATGAAATGAATTAAAAAAATACATAAGATAAATAATAGAGTTCACATAATTATTATGAAATGGTTAATAATTCAGAATTAATTATTAAAATTTAAAATGGTATATAATTATAATTTATATTATTATTATTAAATGGTTAATAGTTAAGGGTTTTAATTTTTCAAAAAATGTTAACTTATACTATTATATTTAATTCTTAAAAAGAAGTATTTTTATTTATTATTATTTATTAGTTAATAGTTTAGAATTTTATTTTACTATATATAATTAAAATTTAAGTAATATGCGTGTATGTATTAGTAGTATTACTATTAAATTATTGAAAAGTGTGAAATATAAGGAAACAAAGGGAGAGAAGAGGTTTATTATGAAAAGATGCATTATTTCATATTTAATGTAGATAAATATATTTTTTTATTTATGTGATGAATACAATATGGTTTATATCATAAATTAATAGGGTTTAATTTTATAGTATATAATTTTGATATATGTGTGTGGAGGGAATGAAACTGGGGAAATGATAGAGAGAATGAAACTTTGGAGAAATAAGGGATGGGGAAGGAAGAGGAAAAAAGGAAAATTAATAAAAAGAGAAGGGAGGGGAGGAGCAAGGGTGAGAGAAAGGATTAAAAAGAAAGGATATGGGTGATAGGCTTTTAAGAGTGGATAAGATTATATTCATCTACCCTATTAAAACTATGGGGTTGGTTTTCAATTTCTAAAGTTTCCCTGATGACTTCAAAATGATGAAAAGGGATACAATGTAAGTTTCGAATCAGTTCAAAACAAATTAGGTACTTGGTGTTATATTAATGCTCAACAATGAAAGACTTAGCCACTCTATGATAGTTATTATCTATGATGTTCTCCTTAAGGTAGGAAATGACAGGTCGAAATTTTTGGAAAATGTTTGACTTATCATATGAACAAGTAATATGGTCGACACTTGATCCATGTATGAGGTCCAACTTATCATTCGCTAAGGAGAATAACTGCCTAAAGGTCCTATGGGGCTTCAAAATGGTTTCAATATTATTTTTAGATGGAATCTTGGGAAGGATATCAATGCTCCCTTTTACGTAAGGGAGAGTGACATAGTTTACATGTATGGGGGCTAGAGGGGTTGGATTTAGGGTGAGAGTTAGCTTGGAAATATTTATGAACTTCAATGGATGAGTAGCCATTGGCATTGAAATCTTGGATTAGGTGGGATTTTCAAGAGGGAATGAATTTAGGAGTAGATATTTTAAGGACTTCGAAAATAAGGGTCTTCAAGAAACCTAATTTTTGGGAAGATTCATGGTGAGAATAGGTGTTACACAGTAATTTGTCACCGTCCCTACCATTCCCCATCCCGCACAATGGAGGACCCATTTTGTGACCTATGAACATTGTCATGCCTTGAAAACATCATCAATGCATTCCTCTAAGCATGAGCTTCAATTGCCCTAAAGACATCTCCTTGCAAAAATCATGAAAAACATCTCCTTTTGCATTGGCGCGGGCAGACAGTTCAACACTCGCGCCAATGGGGAAAATCCTACAAAGAGGTCGCGCCAACTGACGCTCTGTCCCAGAGCAGTAGTTGCGCCAGCCAATTTAAGGAGTGTTTTTTAAATAAAGATGGCGGAAGTTGTGTTTCAACAAACTCATAAACCATTGCCTATCTTGAGTTGGGAGGTTTGGCTATGGGAGTTCTATGGAAGGGAAGTGGTTTGCCACCTCCCATGGAACCTTCCTTGTGGATAGGGCCAATCCCACAATAATAGGGATCCCAACTCCCTCCTTCTCCATCTATAAAAGCCTGCTCAATCCCATGGCAAGCTAGTCTTGAAGTGCCTAAGCTTTGAATCTCCAAATTCCCAAGAGCCTTTGTGCTGTAAGAGCCCTCTTTCTTCCCTTAAGGCCGACTCAAGTAAGGAGACTATCATCGAGAGAGTCTGGAGAGGTTTTCCCTTTCCCTGGCGAGCTTTGCGAGACGTGAACGACTGGAGACCCATCCGAAGGAGACCACGACATCAGAACATTGGTTGTAATCTCTTTCGATTGTTATTTAATGAATGATTATGATTATGGTTCCACTCTGTTTTCGATTATGTTAATATGAGTAGTATCCTTTCTGACTGATATTTAGTTGCGTATGCTGGATTTTATGCTTGTATTTGTTTGTTTCTTGCATGTGCAGGTGTCCATCCGCGAAGATCATGGAGGATCGTGATCTGCCGAGGCTGAGGAACGGGAACGCTCTCTTCTTCAGATCGTAGCATTGGATTCCAGGTAGGCCTCCATCTTTGGTCTTTTCATTCGTAACTAAGAACTTGCGTCGTAACATTTCGTGATTGTTGCTAGACCCCTGCTGGGCTAGTAGAGATCGCCTCTGTCCGCAGAGGGGATTTACCTCCTCAACAATTTGGCGACTCCACTGGGGATCGTCTAGACTTCACTGTCTCGTTTAGATTGTCTCGTTTGATTGTTTTATGATTTTCCTTGCTTGGTTAGCCTTTTGGGTTGGGTTCTTTTGCTGTTTTTTGCTTCTTGGTTTGCTTAGTTTACATTGATCTGCTTCTGGAGTAGTTCTTTTTTAATTTTGGCTGAGAAACTCGACTGGCGCGCTTTTTAGCCCGACAGTCGCGCCAATTGGCGCATGTTGCTTTTGTTTAGCCCGCGCCAATTGCTTTCTGGCGCCAGTTGCAGCCTTACAGTCGTGCCACTCCTGTAGGATTTTTGAGTTTGCTTAGTTTTGAGCTCTCTGGATCTGGTCAGTGCTTTTCTTCTTGATTTTCCGACTACCTGAGTGTGTTGGAGTCCGGTTTGACTGGGAATTTGCCTCTGTCCTTTGGTTGTTTGCTTTTATCTATCAATTTCACGTTTTAAGCCCTAGGGCATCTAGTGGCTTTGTGTATCGAGCCCTCCTTGGGAGTTTTGGTGTTTCGTTTGTCTAGTCGACTTTTTGATTGCTTCTCCGCATCCTCTTAGTAGCTGTTCGTTGTTTTGTCGCGATTTTTGGGTGATTGCTCATTCCTTCATTCAAATTTCGTTTGGTCTTGCTTTGGGCCTAGATCACACGGTCCATTGGAGCCTTTGAGTCTTTTTCTTGGTTTTGAGAGACTTTGGTCGATTTGGGATCTGATTGCTTGTGTCATTGAGTGAAATTTGTTCGTTTTGCTCTCTCAATATCGTTTCTCAAGTTGTTCCGTTTGTTTTCAGTTTGTTTAGTGCATTTAGCTATCAAACATTGAAAATTACAAAAAAAAATCTCTTTTTCTTTTGGTTAATTAGTGCAAATTGTAATCTTTTCGATTTTGCTAGTGATTAGTGATTTGAATGAAAAGTTTTCAATTTCATTAGTTGCATTAGAGATCTCATTGTTTGTCTTCCGATCATTTCGTTTGTGTAAAAGCTCTCAACTCTTCTGTAGCTAGTTTTCATCGAATGAAATGTTGGACTGTGGCATGTAGCTTTGCATTTAAGAGTCTTTTAAGACATTACATACGATAGGGCCTAAAAATTGAAACCTAATTGAAGATCAACTTTAAAATTTATTCAATTAACCTAAGGCAGCATTGAAATCTAACGAAACATATTTAGTGGTCTAGGCTAGAGACGTGTTCCGGCGTCTTTAAACCTAGCAGCTGTCGCTTGCCTTTTGGCTTTAGACAGTGCTAGTACGGACTTGTGCTCCCTGTACCGTCGCGTATATAAGGGGAGACCCCTCTAGGTTTTCAATCCTTTATCCACAGGAAGCCGAGTCTGCTGCCCTATACCCGTGATACACCGAACACAGCATTCGGGGAGATTACCTGCACGTACAGAAAGTCCTTGGTCGATTTTTGTTTCATTGTTGAAACCAAGGTGTATATTGCAGTTCACGGATATTTGGTACACCCTTTGTGCCTAGTATTTCTTGAGCAGTCATTTGGTCTTTTCTGACTCCCTAAACTTGAAAAGACTATCAAGCGCTTGTCCTTTCACGCTTGTGTCAAATCTGAAAGAGATAGAGTCATCTTTTATCATTTCTCGACTCTTAAAACATGAAACAGTAAAGTTTCTTACTCTTCAATGTGGTAAAAATTAATCACCCACGATTACACGCCCGCTTAGATATTTCTTGTTAACCGTTTGATCGTGTGTCTTGACTCGTTTTTAGCTCATGTGTGTGTTTGCTTCTTTTTCTCTGGTCTTTTGCCACAGTGGCGGAACCTTCGGTTTCGTCTACTGGTAGTCCTTACACGGACGATTCTTCAGAGGCTTCCCAATCCTCTGCTGAACCACAACAGCCTGTTTTTTCCGAGTTTCCTGACGGGGGACCGGTTCTCGCTGAGCAACCCTTTGGAGGACCAGTTGAGTTCAATTGGCCCTTTTCGGACCCTATGTCTGAATTGAGATTAGGAGCTGATTTCCTTTCTCTTACATCGGGTTCGCCTTTTGTTGCTGCTGTATTTCCTCCTAGTCCTCGTCGTCTCTTGCGAGATTTAACAGCAGGATCAACCATGAGTGATTCTGGTGAGGAAATCCCAACATCTGGTGAAGACTATCAGCTCTTCCTGCGAAGATTGTTTCAGGGAGACAAATCTGAGCTGGCTAACATGTCAATAGCCAGTCCTTCTTTACCACAGGGATACAGATCTCTGGGTCAGATCATTTCTGCTGCAGCCTCTATGGGAATATCATCTCTTGCTTTGAGGCCAGCTGCTACTACACCCGGGGTGTCTCCTCAGACGCCCGTCACTTTTGTTCCCGTCCGGTCCATTATCTGTGTGGCCACCTCTTCTTCGGTTGTCTCAGCATCTACTACTAGGGCTGGGCCAACCCCTGAAGATGTTTATCTAGCGACTGCTATACCAGAGAACATTTCTCCGGAGGAGTATTGGTTGTCTCTGCAACAGCTAAACGTCGAGGTTGGACCGTCCTCCCAAGATCCCTACCGATCTTATTTTTCACACTATGCACAGGATGGTACTCCCGTGTATGCTTTTCCAGGTCAGTATGACGAGCACGAGGAGATTTTGCGTCTACCCGCTCCTGAGGCTTTCCTCTATGCTCAAGGTTTACCCCATCACCAGGCTTATAACCCGCAAGGGAAACCTTTCCAAGGCCAACCTGCGGGCCAACCTGGTTATCCCTATGACCCACAGGGGTAGCCCATCCAGGGCTACCCCGTGGGCCAGCAAGGGCCATCGTACAGTCCCCAAGGATAGTATTACAACCCTTCCGGTCAACCTGTCCAGCCTCAGCCGGGGTACCAACCGGGACCGGTCTATGGTCCTGGGGGGCAAATCCAGCCTTCTTTACCGATGCAACCACAATATCCTGTTGTTTCTAACGTTGCATATCAGTCGGGACCATCCTATGGTTCTGCTTTAGGTCAAACAGGTTTCCAGCAAGCACCTGGTCCTGTTCCTCCACCAGGCCAACCGGCTCATCCGGTACAACCCGGTGTTCTGCCTCCAGGCCAACCGGCCCATCCAGTACAACCTGGGCTCACTTACAGCCAGGTCAACCTGCGCAATCGGCACCGCCTATCTATCCGGGTGAACCTGGTCATTCAGGTCAGCCCCCTCAGTCGGGTCAACCTGTTCATTCAGGGCAGCTCGCTCATTCCATTCACCCTACTCAGCAGTCGACTCATTCAATGCTGTAGCCAAATCAATAGCTGCGCCCTACGTATCAGGCTCCGCAGGGTTCCACTTTTCAACAGCCTACTTATCCTCAGGGTGGTTATTATCCTCATGGTCAGTCTCAACCGAACTATAACCACCCCAGAGGCTCTCAGTATTATCCTCCTCCACCCAGTTTTACCTACACTCAGCAGCCAAATCCAAACGCTACTTATACGGGACCGACGCCTAATCAGGGTCCGTACCCTGGTTATCAAGCCCCACACTATGGTTACCAGCATCCAAATCAGTCTGGTTATACGACCTACGCCCCCTACAGTCAGAATCCTGTGGGACAGAACCCGTGGGGGCAAGGATATTCACAAACATCGTGGAGTATGGGTACCGGACCTCATCCTGGGCCTGGCATGACGGCTAATCCACCATTGCCATTCCTGGTTACCTTGGAGCTGCCGGATGTTTCAAAGTTGACCAATGATCTGATTTTACATAATCCATATTGGCCTCCGGTTCCCACCAAGATACCAGGTGATTGTCCCAAGTTCGAGGGAAAAGCTGGAGAGGACCCCCAGGCGCATGTGATGACGTATCACCTTTGGTATTCGTCTAACTCTTAGGTCGACGATTCGATCCATTTGCGCCTCTTCCAGCGTACTTTAACTGGAGCTTCTGCTAAGTGGTACATAGAATTACCCCGTGGCATTTTCCAAGATTTCAATTCTTTAGCCATGGCTTTCCTCACGCATTTCCAGTTACCAGTTCGTTATGAGGCCGGGACGCACCTCCTGACTTCCCTGAAGCAGGATAAAGCCACTCACATCTCAGATCACATTCATGAGTGGCGGCGCCGTCGTAGACTGATCAAGTTTCACATACCTGATCAGATATTGACTCATTGGTTCACCACCTCCTTTGTGAATAAAATCGCTCAAGATATCGCGATGGGAGCGTGCGTGACAGAAGAACAAGCCATCGCGCGTGCTCAATACCTGGATCTTGTCTATTCTCAGCCCGGCATGCTTTATGACATCTTGACTGATGCTCCATGGCCTGGAACCACTAAGGCTCCGCCTACCCCTGTGGTGGATGGTGTCATTGGTTCTGTCTCTCAAAATTCGAAGAAATCTTCGAATGGGAAGCAGAAGGCTAATTCTTCCAACAATACTTCTGCTAATCCCGCCTCATCCGATTCTGGCAAAACCGCGGAGGTGAATGTCATTCAGGCCAATCCTGCGGACAAATCCTCCAAGGGGAAGAAGAAGGGCAAAGGTAAATCTAAATCTGATGCCCCGAAACCAGAATCTAAATCTCGTACTGAGGATGGCTCCCAACGTAAACCGAAGTACCCTTGCCTCATCTGTGAAGGGGACCATTATACTAAGGATTGTCCACGACGATCCGAGGTTAGTCAACTTCTTAAGGGCCCTAAAGGGACTCCGGTTGTTTTAAAAGAGCCATTTCCATCTCAGCAGACCCAGATGGTCGAACAGTTGTCACCATCTACACCTTTTGGGTCTCAGGTTTTCATGGTGAAGAGTGTTGCACCTATCTCTGTCACTACGCGGTCGAAGGATTACAACGAATTGCGGCAGGCACCCGGGAAGGCAGTTGCGGATGGGCTGCCTCCCCCACCTGTCTCTGGTCCGTTGGAAATCGAGAAGCCTACTCTCAAACCCGTTGTGAAGCCACCTCCTAAAGGTGTTCTTCGAAGATCTTCTTATAATCCAAACGCTCGTGCCGCTCAACATTACAATATTGTTGAGGATCTGGTACAGGCGCCGTGTGCTATGTCTGCACTTGAAGTTCTTCAAAGTTGCCCTTCACAATGGAAGGCTTTACTGTCTGCAATCGGTGGCATCGATCCCGCCGACTCGAGCCTTCTCACCTTTGATTTGGAGAATTTCACTCCCCGGCTTCCACATCAAATCGCTCTGGTTATTCAAGTCGGGATTAACGGTCTAAACATTCATAGGGCCGTCGTGGATGAGGGTGCATCTACCTGCATTATGTCCTCCACTTGTTGGAAGGCCATCGGCTCTCCAGCCCTGTCGTCATCTCCCAATGCCCTTGAGGCATTTGATGGTCGGGAATCTAAACCCTTGGGTGTTCTCGAGAGTCTAGCGATCACATTACAGGGAAAAACTGTCAACGTAGCAGTCGAAGTGGTTGATGCTAAACTCAACTACAACATACTTCTTGGCCGCAGCTGGACCCATGCCATGCTCTGCATGCCATCCACCGTCTTTCAATTCATTAAGTTCCCTCACGAGGGAAAGATTGTCACGGTGGATCAGTTGTCATTTTTCACCTCTTCCTCTGAGAGCAACGTGCCATACGCGGATCAAATTCTGAATCCCCCAGACAGTGTAGGACCTGGTCTCTTCAAAGACCCAGTCCTCATGGGTATCTTCCCCACACCGCCACCGCATACCGCTCAAGTCAACATGTTGTCCAGGTCCCATGACCCCTGGCTTATTCCTATGCCTGAGCAGGTATATGAGTTTGGAGAATCAATGCCTTTAATGCCAGTAGAGATCAACTACTGTGAGATTGTTGTTGCATCTGATCCTCCACCTCCTCAGCATGCTCCTTTGAGCATGCCTCTCGACGTCTACTCTCAATCCCCCTGGCTTGGTCAGGCTGATTCACCTGATCCTCTCAAAGATACTTTTCCTTCCGATGAGGCTATCACTGAAACTATGTCTCTTGAGGAGCTGCCTTCGGGCGATGTACATCATCGCTCCTCGTTTATGCCTAGCTTGGGGGCAATGACTGATTGTCTGGAGCGTTATGCTACTCAGGTTCCTTCCCCTCCTCTTCAAACGCCCATCTTGACGCACGAGGTTTTTTCGGAGGGTAACCTGGGTAACATTACTCAAACTATTCCAATCAACATCTCTGTTAAACCGGGGATCGTTGAGAATATTCACGTGGGTGTGACTTGTTCTCCCGATGAGATTCAAGTCTATACTGAGCTTTTCAAAGAATTCAGAGATGTTTTCACGTGGTCTTACGAGGAAATGCCGGGGATTGATCCTAGTATCGTAGTGCACGAGATTCCAACCTATCCAGGTGCGAAACCCGTGCGCCAACGCTTACACTGTATGCATCCTCGAAAAGCTGCTGCCATCAAGGCAGAAGTTGAAAAACTTTTGAACGCGGGTTTTATTTATCCCATCCCCCTCATAGAATGGGTGTCTAACATTGTCCCTGTCGATAAAAAGGAAGGTACAATTAGAGCCTGTGTGGATTATCGCGACATCAATCGCGCCTGTCCAAAGGATAATTATCCCACTCCGTTTATAGACCAGATCATTGACGAATGTGCTCGGAGTGAGATCTATTCCTTAATGGACAGTTTCTCAGGATCAACACAAGACCACATTCATCTGTCCGTGGGGTACTTTCACGTATAAAAAACTCCCGTTCGGCTTAAAGAACGCTGGAGCCACTTTTCAGCGTGCGATGTCCTACGCTTTTCATGACATTCGCCATATCGTTCAGCCTTATCTGGACGACTTGCCGGCCCATTCGAGTAAGCGAGAGGACAATCCTGAGCATCTCCGCCAGATCTTTCTTCGTTGCAGGCGCTACAATATCAGGCTCAATCCTCATAAATGCGTCTTCTGCGTTGATTCTGGCCGTCTTTTAGGATTCATAGTCTCGAAAGATGGAATTCGCCTTGACCCTCTAAAGGTCGAGGCCATCGTAAATCTCCCATCACCCTCCTCCATGTATCAGTTACAGAGTCTGCAAGGGAAAGCGAACTTTCTTCAGCGCTTTATCCCGAATTATGCCGAGGTGGCCAAAGGATTCACTCGTTTGTTAAAGAAGAACGTTCCCTTTCATTGGGACGAAATTTCTCAGGAATCCTTTGAGAAGCTGAAGACGTTGCTTGTCAATGCTCCGTTGCTTCATCCTTCGGACTACCACCATGACTTCACTTTATATCTAGCCGCCGCATTTAGCACCATAGCCATGGTCTTGGTGCAGGATGATGATGACGGTTATGAACATGTTTTTTATTACCTATCACAGAACCTTCTCGATCCAGAAATGCACTATGCTCATGTCGAGAAGTTGGCATTAGCAGCAGTACACACTGTACAACGCTTTTTCCATTACATCCTTTTGCGTATGATAACAGTGGTTTCAGACTGCAACCCTATGACATATATTCTCTCTAGACAATTACTAGGGGGCAAGTACTCCAAATGGATTGTGATCCTGCAGGATTTTGACTTAGATTTCACTACTGCTAAGTCAACTAAATCACTGGTCTTCGCGGATTTGATATGTTCCCTCCCTACAGACTCTGCTCCCTCACACTCTGAAGATCATATACCGAACGAAATGCTTTTCCTCATCAACACTCGTGACCCTTGGTACGGTGACATAATAGTGTATCTTCAGACCTCGACATTTTGGTCTGAGTTGGATAAAGTTGCCCGCCGTCGGATTCGGCACCAGTCCCAGCCCTATCGTATAGTAGGAGATACCTTATACCGCATTGGAGTAGATTCGATGCTCCGGCGATGCCTAACCTTGGAAGAGGCTGAAAAGGTCCTAAATGACTGCCACAGTGGCGCTTGTGGTGGACATATGTCCGGGTATGCTACTGCCCAGAAGATTCTGCGAGCAGGTTATTTCTGGCCTTCCATATTCAAAGACTGTATCACTGCAGTCCGTAAATGTCATCCATGCCAGATATTTCAGCGCAAGATGCGTGTGCCACCTTTACCATTGCATCCTGTTATTACCATCGGTCCTTTTGCGAAGTGGGGCGTGGATTTTATGATGTGTAACCCTCACTCGGCCGGGGGGCATGCATATATCATTGTCGCTGTCGACTACTTCACCAAGTGGGCCGAGGCGATGCCTACACTAGCTGCTGACGGGAAAACGGCTGCTCAATTTATATTCAACCACGTTATTGCACGGTTCGGGGTTCCTCAAGCCATCGTCACTGATCACGGTACTCATTTCCGAGATTACATGATGGCGGAGCTGACTTCAACGTTGGGCTTGCGTCACGACAACTCAACACCATACTACCCTCAAGCGAATGGTCAGGTTGAAGCAGTGAGCAAGGTTTTGGTCACTATGCTTCAACGAACAGTTGGTATTCACAAATCCAATTGGCATCTCCAACTATTCTCAGCTCTCTGGGCATACCGAACATCTGCTAAGAGTGCAACTGGATTCACACCATTTCAATTGGTGTACGGTCTGGAAGCCACTCTTCCGGTTGAATGCGAGATTCCTTCGTTGAAATTAGCTGTGGAGCTTCTACCTAATACTTCTACTGAGGAAGAACGTCCCTTGTATCTGGAACGGTTAGATGAAACCCGTCGTCTGGCTGCTTTGGTTATCGAAGCACAAAAGAAGAGGGTCAAAATTCATTTTGATCAATCTGTTTCTCCCCGTTCTTTTATCGAAGGAGACCTCGTCCTCCTGTACGATCAAGCACATGACAAGCTTGGAGCCGGTAAGTTCTAGCCTATGTGGCACGGGCCCTATATAGTAAAACGTGTTTTGAAAAACGGGGCCTACGAGCTTATAGGTTATGAAGGAGTTCCGCTGGCGCAGCCCAGAAATGGGTTGTACCTCAAAAATTACTATGCCTGAAGTGATTTCTTGGTGTGGTGTGTGTACATAGGTGTGTGATTTTCATTTGTGTGCATGTATAGTGTGGTGTGCTTTGTAAACATCTTTCTACTGATCGGGTCTTCCTGGTTGTGCAGATGTCTATTCATCCATTTGTTGGTTTCGCGGATGGTGCCTCCCGCAGTACCAGGAATCTGTCTTCAGCAGCCTGGGTAATCTACGATCCTGCTGGTGAGTTTATCAACCTGCAAGGGGTGTGTCTAGGACGTACCACAAACAACATCGCGGAATATAGTGCTGTGTTAGAATTATTAACCAAGGCAGTAAACCTTGGTATCCGTGAATTTCTCGTGTATCTAGATTCACAACTTGTGGTGTTACAACTGAACGAACACTATTCGGTAAGAAACCCGTCGATCTTACGTCTGTATCTGCGTATTCGATTACTGGAAAGGAATTTTGACTACATTACATATCATCATATACCCAGGCATTTGAACACATTAACAGATGCAATAGCAAATTTGGTATTAGACAGACATTTGCGCAATTTGTAAATCATCTTCACATGTAAAGAAAGATCCATCCAGAAATAGATATGCATATATATATAGATATCGAAATGTTTACATAAAGTGCGTCACATAAAGTCAAAATATACATAATCGTCTTAAGTACATCCGGAGATGATACGTCTCTCAAAAAATAGGTGTGGTATAAATCCTAAGAGCTAATCCGCATGGTGCTCATGATAGCATGTGACTGCACGCACTAAGCGTCTCAAGATTCGGTGGATCCGACTTGGAACTCCCACCGTATGACGTTGGTATGCCATCGGTACGTCTGCCAGCCGAGCATAGTCCCGGATCCCTCGGGCAATGCCCTCAAGATTCTGGATCAACTCCTCTCCTCTGGTACCCTCTCCCTGAGGATCAGGGGTGAGTTGAGTCCTCCGTGATATTGGAGACATCCCAGCTGGTCTCTCAGGTCCCACATCTGCATACATATATAAAATGTGTTAGGACGAATGCGTATTAAAAACAAAAAAAATATATAAAACATAAAATCAAAAACATGAGGTCTTACCCAACTCCTCGTCCCAGTCATCTCCTTCTGGCAGTGGGAGATCTGGGTCTCCGGTGAAGTCAGTTCCTGCATATGGCCAGTCCTCCACTACAATAAGCTGGCGCCGTAACCACCTAAAAACTCCGGCCTCCAGGACATCTGTTGGCCGCCTCCAGCTCTGGGCATTAATGCTGCCCAGCGAGCCATTCTTGGCTCTCGTGGTATCGGATCTGCTACTGAGGCCCCTTGGCCCTGGAAGATTGGTAAGCATTCCAGAATGAGCGATACCAAGATGGAACCATAGCCAAATTGTTTCAGTTTAGCTTGTTTTCATTTTGTGAGCTGCCTTTTCATATTGATTGTTACTGCTGTTGCCCAGTTGAACAGTAAGGGACTCATGCATTCTGAGGCCAGCAGGAGTTGGGCCTTTGTGGCCTCGTGTGGTGCCTGCGAACCTGCAGCCCGCATGATGGTATGTAGGACAACTCTCAATTCCAGATTAGGGATAGTGTGGATATCCACCTTCTTGCTTCCTGATCCCATTTGTGCTCCTCGGCACACTCGTGCCATCACTTCTTCCATCTTCTCGCCAGAGGGTCTGCTTCCAGTCAACACAGGGATCGGACCTCTGCGAGACAATCCGGTGATGAAATACACATCAGAAACCTCCAGCTCCAATACCTGATCTCGCAACCTGAACACTTGTTCATGTTCATCCCAAATACTGATCAAATACTAGAGGAGCTCGGGCTAAGCTCGTAGACAGGGCGTAAGGAAGAACTTCTTCAGCCCACAGTTTCTGAGGGCGTCCATGCAAGCCTCACTTTGGATGGCCTATTCATCCTCTTATCCATGCTCTCGTTCTTTCCATTCGATCACCATTTTTCTTGATTACCTACATCCATATGGTCATAAACCCTTAGTTAGATCTCTGGTAGGCCTCAAATTCCATGCAATTTGGTTTAAATATCGAATTTTTAGGTGGATTTTTAGGTTCGGCCATTGGCGCGGCTGTTTTATGAACAGTCGCGCCACGTGGCACGAGCCCTTTGTATAAAAGAGCCCATTGGCGTGGGTCTATGCCCGATACCCGCGCGAATGAGCGCGGCCCTAAAAATTCAAAATTGGCCATAGGTGAATGATATGCAAGGGAAAATTATCAAAAAAATGGATGAAAATGTAGAGTAGGGAAGTGCCTCTTACCTATAGCAGACGAGAAACTGAATGGTCAACCAGATCTGTCGCAATCGCCGTCAGAAGTTTCTGCTCCGAATGGATCACTGTTGCTTTTTACCAAGGTAAATAGTAAATGTAATTTTATTTTTACCAATTTGGCATATTTATAACTTTTTGACATAAAATGAGTTGTAAAAAAGTCATTTTTATCAAATATTTTAATATGTTATGTCGAAAATGGGTTTTACGCTTGCTTGGTATGTGCAGCAGCAGGTTTTTGCGACTTTAACGATGGAAGCGAGTTGTATTTTATACTTTTTTCGGACTCGGTAAATACACAAAAAAGTCACTTTGGAGTCATCTTTCAGCTCTTTTCTGACTCTCTAAACATGAAAAGATTGCCTAGGCCCTTGTCGTTTCGATCTCGTTAAAATGGGCACGAGTCGACATCTACCTAGTATACGTTTACCCCATTTTCGGGCTGGGATGGATTGATTACGAAAAAGGAATACCCTAGCCTATCGCGACTAGGAGGTTTTCTCGGATATTGTTTTCTACCTTTTCGGATCTGAGGAACTATTTATGAAAAGGGACCGGTGGAGTTTACTTTTATGCTGTCTTTTCAAACTCTCTAAACATGAAAAGACGCCGAGTTCTCCCTTTGTCAGACTCGTTAAACCCTGATGACATCGGATCCAGTCGAAATGACGTTCTTCGAGTTCCTCCTTCCTAGGACTCGTTAAATGCACTAGGATGGATTCGCCCGAAGGGCGGACTTATATTACAAGCATATGCTATCCCCTTCAAGCTTGTTATCAAAAATAATTGGGGTACTCGCCATAAATGGTGGGGGAAAAATGGAACCATCGTCGTTGTCGTCGGCAGTATGTCGCTCTTGAACATGGCACTTGTCTGCATTCGTGTCGGGTTGGGGACATCTCATCTCGTTGCTTCACTTTGCCTCCGTGGGTTTGGGTAATCCCTTTTGACCTCTCATCTATTCACTACCTCGTCACCT
Source organism: Pinus albicaulis (assembly GCA_034641835.2). Taxonomy (NCBI): domain Eukaryota; kingdom Viridiplantae; phylum Streptophyta; class Pinopsida; order Pinales; family Pinaceae; genus Pinus; species Pinus albicaulis. The sequence goes on from CM076574.1 coordinate 990,412,330, forward strand.
TGACCTCTGATCCGTTGATGTCAAATACTGCCAAGTCCACCGTCGTGCCGTTTATATGTTCAAGAGAAGTTGGCCTCTGCAAATATCAACCTTCCTCTGTTTCTCATACGATCTTGATTCACAACAAAAACATCATGTTCCTCTGTCTCGTGTCGATGATGTGGGAAACATTATGGCCCACCTTCGATCAAGATCACTTCCTGTCGACTTCAGCTCATTATCCAGGAAGTTGATCTAGAGACTCTTTTATGGTACCTTGGAGCCTGCATGCCTCAATGGCAGGTTCGTCGCATTCGACATGAGGTTTTCATCATTGGCCTCTGATCGAGTGATTCTGTGGGTGTTCGATGCCAACTCATTTATTCACACGCCGTAGATTGTACCTATAGTACCTTGAGGACCATTGTCATTATTGGTGGTTTCTATCGCGTCTGTTAACAACTTTCATCATTGGCTGGTAATCAGATGATGTTCTTGCATGTTCGACTTCAGCTCACATATTCGCATGCTTGGACTTGTACTTTTTTTGGGTCGAGATGGAGCGCAAGACCCTGGATTGTGTCTGTTGTAATCCAGGCTGCGATTGTGGATTATTATCATTATGTACATGACTCACTGATTGGATGGCTGCGACCATACCTGAGTCTATTTATTTGATCCTCTCTGGATGGCTGTGCCCATACCCTGGATCCGGATTATAGCATACTCTGTTTCGGATGGCTGCGCCCATACCACATATACATCATGTACTTGAGATATCAGTTGTATTTGTCTGTGCAGGTTTTCCGACAGCGGGCCTTCAGTTGAACATGTTCTCGTAAAGCATTTCACCCCTCTCTCTCTCAGGCCTCATACTTTAGGGGGCATCTGTTACACAGTAATTTGTCACCATCCCTACCATTCCCCATCCCGCACAATGGAGGACCCATTTTGTGACCTGTGAACATTTTCATGCCTTGAAAACATCATCAAAGCATGAGCCTCAATTGCCCTAAAGACATCTCCTTGTAAAAATCATGAAAAACATCTCTGTTTGCATTGGCGCGGGCAGACAGTTCATCACTCGTGCCAATGGGGAAAATACTACAAAGAGGCCGCGCCAACTGGCGCTCTGTCCCAGAGCAGTAGTCGCGCCAGCCAATTTAAGGAGTGTTTTTTAAATAAAGATGGCGGAAGTTGTGTTTCAACAAACTCAGAAACCATTGCCTATCTTGAGTTGGGAGGTTTGGCTGCGGGAGTTTTATGGAAGGGAAGTGGTTTGCCACCTCCCATGGAACCTTCCTTGTTGATAGGGCCAATACCACAATAATAGGGATCCCAACTCCCCTCTTCTCCATCTATAAAAGCTTGCTCAATTCCATGGCAAGCTAGTCTTGAAGTGCCTAAGCTTTGAATCTCCAAATTCCCAAGAGCCTTTGTGCTGTAAGAGCCCTCTTCCTTCCCTAAAGGCCGACTCAAGTAAGGAGACTATCGTCGAGAGACTCTGGAGAGGTTTGCCCTTTCCCTGGCGAGCTTTGCGAGACGTGAACGACTAGAGACCCATCCGAAGGAGACCACGATGTCAGAACATTGGTTGTAATCTCTTTCGATTGTTATTTAATGAATGATTACGATTATGGTTCCACTCTGTTTTCGATTATGTTAATATGAGTAGTATCCTTTCTGACTGATATTTAGTTGCGTATGCTGGATTTTATGTTTGTATCTGTTTGTTTCTTGCATGTGTAGGTGTCCATCCATGGAGATCGTGGAGGATCGTGATCTGCCGAGGCTGAGGAACAGGAACGCTCTCTTCTTCAAATCGTAGCATTGCATTCCAGGTAGGCGTCCATCTTTGGTCCTTTCATTCGTAACTAGGAACTTGCATCGTAACATTTCGTGATTGTTGCTAGACCCCTGCTGGGCTAGTAGGGATCGCCTCTGTCCGCAGAGGGGATTTACCTCCTCAACAATAGGCATGAACATAATTGGTGGGTAAGGGAGCCATCTGATAGTCTGGTGAGAAGACCATAAAAAAAGGGAGGAGAATTATTAGATTATGGTTTCATAGTGAAACGAATATGGAGAGAAATGGTATTGATATGCTCAAGAAAGTCTTGGAGGTATTGGTGACCACGTTTTCCAAATAACAAAAGTTTCATCAACAAATGATGTAGGTCATGGCTGCTTACAAATTCTAATCCACAAATATAAAAACCCACATAGAATGTAATGTTCCCAATTTTAGCCTCAATCTAAAATGGAACATTATAGTTGCATATTCAAACCATCCAAATTAGCCTCCATTTATTCTTTTAAACCATCTATTTCAACTTCAGTTGCTCTTCGTAAGATCGAAATTTGTTGCACTTGGTACCATAATTTTGATATCTCATACTGCAATTCTTCCACTTCATGCATCATAGTATATATTTCTGAGGGCTTAATGGGTGTTGAATTATTTTTAGGAGGCATTTCAGAATGAAATACTGAAATATATGCTTAATAGGCCCTTGGAATCACTTCAAACTGATTTTTCAAACAAGATTTATGCAATTCGGGAAAAACAATACACACCTTTTACTTGCTTTTGAAGATCTCGATATTGAAATTGTATTATCTCTGTGATTGTGGCTCTTAAATATCTGAAAGTCAGCACTGAATTAGCCCTATGAATTATATTTTTAATGCCACAGGTCTGACTTGATTTTGATTCTCCAAGACAAAGTTATGTCCAATCTCCCACAATGACCTAATTATGGACTGGTTCAATATAGCGAACTTGTACGACTTTCCACGTGTCACTGTTTCATCTTTTGTCTCTAAAATTGATAGCCAAGAAACTACAGTCCGTGTACTTGTGACCACTTTTAACGGCACTCAAATCCACTTCCCAGATAGAGAGTTATTGAAATTTTCCCACGATCACCTCTTTGAGATGAAATTCAAGAGCCTGAAAAAGCACTACCTTCCACAGATCATATCTCCAACAATATTGTGAACCAAGCTCTGAAGTTGTTTGACGAATTTCCTTAGGATTTCAGCTTCGCACCATATGAATTTCAGTTTCTGAAACTTCGTAGAAAAAAATTTATAGCGAAAATTCCATGATGACCTGTTTAGGAGCTTGAAAAAATACCTAACTTCCACAGATGATATCCCCGAAAATATTGGGAACCAAGCTCTGAAATGTTTATACAAGCTTCCTCAGGATTTTGGCTTCGCACCCTAAAAATTTCAGTTTCTGAAACTTTGTAGAAAAAAAGTTATAGCGAAAATTCCACGATGACCTGTTTGGAGCAGCGAAACCCTAGAATCCAAACCTCTGATACCAAATGTTGAGTAACCAGCTTCAAAAATAGAAGAAAAGAGATATCAACGCCTTAGAAATAAGCCACTTCGAGGGGGAAACCTCCAATTCATTACATAAATGCACAATTCTTCGATGATACAATTTACAAAACCTCCTTTCTATATATAGGAGTCCATGGGGCCATAATGTAATCCTAGTGGGCCACAATGTAATCCTAGCCGACCTAACAATAATAATTTAAGGGCACAATAATAACAATATGGGGGTTACAAGTGTACAATAATAAAAATAAGGGGGGCTACACTAACATAATAAGGGGCTACACTATTAATATAGGGACTTAACAGTAAAGTGACCCATTCATGTAATAAATAGGAATAAAATCCCTTACAATGTGAAAAGGGATCATAATGGAGTGGGATCTCACACCCTCATGTGTGAAAGAGGTTAAAATGCAAATGGACAAGGCCTAGTTGACAAAGTAAAACTGCGTTGGCATGAGTTGGAAATCACTAAGTGGGACAGCGTAGTTTTAGCGCAGGAATATTCCATGGGGGAGGAAACTTGTAAAGGAAGGAAAGTGGAGACTTTGTTGTTTTTAAAAGAGGAGCAAGGCAACCCATTGAAATTATCTTAGATCATTTGATTATTTGTCTATTGAGACAAATTGCTGCCTCTTGTTGTTCAGTAAAGCTGTAGTGCCTTAGGGCATGAGGGAGTCCTGTTTAGGATTTCCTCTCCTTCTTGAGTAGCTCATGAAGGATTGCACTCATCCTTGATATTCCAGAAATTAGGCCATAGCATCAGCCTACTTCATCAGCGCAGTGTCTGCAGTAGATTATTGTGCATTGTTGAAGGATGTTGCTGGGAGGTTTCCTACAACACCATTTCAAGTTGATCTTTCAGAGGAGGGAAGTTCTCTACTTCTGAGAGGTTAGTGAGGATGGCTCCTGAGCTTATTCCACTATCATTGGCAAGAGGCCAACCACTTCCATCAGTTACAACGCAAGCCCTCTCATAGACTGTGTTCTAGTTGGAGCATATTTGTAGTGAGGGTGTTGCAGACTTTCCAGAGGGTGAGATCTTTGGTGTATGGATCAGCCTTGCACTACAAATTTCCAAAGGAGAAGGGCTCTTCATCAGCTTCATCCATTAAGCCTTCTCCATTCCATTTCATGTATTGAGTTGCTGCAGCTACCCAACAACTCCAGCATTTTTGCAGTTTTGCATATTTCAACCAATCCTTCTAGGATTGACTTGAGGTAGTGATTGGGAGCTTAGATATTCTCTCCCAATGATACGTGAGCCATGTATATGCAGATCCATGTTGTTTTTCACTCAGTATAGTATTCTCCCTTCTATGACGGCGCAGTCCCTATTCATGGGCATTCTGCTATGGAGCAGCACTTGTATTTTGGCATGTATTTTCATGGAAGGCTTCTAGCCTTATTATTTTGATATCCATTTTATCATTTGCCATTTTTATTTCATAATAAAATGGCTCAAGGGTTTCCTACATTTTGGCACAATCTTTATTCACTTTTGTTTCCAGTTTATGTCTTTATATTTTTGTAGCTGCATCTTTGGGTTCTCTTGAAAGATTCCCAATCTTGTTGTATTCCCTCTTGGGAATATTGTCCCTTGACAACACTCTATAGACAGAGTTTGATAGTGGGTCAGGAAGCCTCTGGAGCTCATCCTTATTTATGAAGGTGACAAATCCAGTAAATTCCCCTTCATTCTATCTTTGGAATATATTTGCTTATCGATTGACAATGTTTCTGAAAAAAGGAACATTACAATGGTATCAGAGCATAATCTTGGCTCAACCTGTGGATCTTCACCAAGATGCCATCTAAGAAGATGAGGATGACTCCACTTTGTGGAGAATATTAAAGGAGATGAGCTAGCCAAGCTTCTCCCTAAATCCACCTAGGGCTTTCATGGGAGCCACAAGCAAAAGAGAAGGGAGAGATTTAAAGAATCTCCACAAGGGTTTGAACAGAAAAAAAATCTAGGGTTTGTGATGAGGAATGTGAGCATGCAGTCACATCCTTTGATGCACACTGCAGTCACATGTGCAGTTTTTCATGGAAGAGATGGGAAAAGAAAGAGAGGTGATCAAGAGGAAAACTCTTGAAGCTTTTCAGAGGGAGTATGAGTCTCAAACTCTGGCAGTCAGAGATCATCTCACTTTCATGGATTTTTACAAGTCTAAGGTGAAGGGAAGCCAGCAGCTAGATATATTTATTCTATATACTTTCAAAGGTTCACCCACATGTTTAGCCAAAGCATGGGTAGAGGAGCTGAAGACCATGTTGCAGCAGCACAAAGTTTCCAAAGGAGATGCTATCAGATTTGCAGCGCTGCACTGGAGAGGTAAAGCCTATGCATGGTGGATATTTGAGTCATGTTCATTAAATGATGCAAATACTTCTTTCTATTTTAGACTCATTGAAGCAATTATGGTAAGATTTGGTGGGAGAAAATCTGAAACACATGCAGAGAAACAAACCAAGACTTTTCATGTAAAGGAAGGAAACATAAACTCAGATCCACTTCAGAGCATTGTTGAGAAGGTTGACATATTGCATCACACCTTGTTGAAGGCAAGGTATCCATCTCATATTTCTTCACAAGAGGGCATGGAGGTCTCTTTTGCAAAAAGAGATTAGATTTTGCAGAATTTTCCCCTACATGTTGATGAAGAGGAGGGCAACTGCATTCGTATAACTAGAGTTGATCAGGTGCCTCATGCAGAGGAAAGAGGAGCTACTACTCCACATAGAGGGATTCTTGTGTCTTTGCAAGAAATTCCCCAGGATCTCCCATGTAGAGATCAAGGCACAACTCATGATACATCTTTGCCATTGGTAGTAGGGTGTAGAGCTATGGAGATAGAAAGAGAAGATAGGGGGGTTGATCAGCATCATGCGATGAGGAGCACACACCCTGTCTAGTTTATGAGGTTGATGCACCTAAGATGATGATTGGATTGCGCAGTGGAAGCATGAAGGGTTTTCTCCATTCATACATTCAGTCATTTTCAGAGAGCATCATTTCTATTTGAGCATGAATAGATGCATGATGGGCATGGAAGCAACTTGGAGGATGACTTTGACATGAGGGAATGTCAAGGTAGCAGGCAGCAGCATGATGGAGCACCATATTACAAAACACCAGCGCTGTCTATGTGGAGGATTGATCCAGGATGGAGGACTCAGCTTTGGTTGAGTATTCCCCAGGATCATGGTGCATGCATGATTTTCAATGGCCTTGATGGAGACAGAAGATACATTGTTGATGACATGTTCATCTATTGTTATGGTAGGATCTTCTTGACTAGAGTTTCTAGACTCAAGGAGATATTATTACATGCTGCACATGAGGATTTCCTAGCTATGCACTTGGATGCATACTTCGATTAGCTAGAGGAGTTCACTTGGGAGGGAATTCAGCATGATATACATCAGCATATGGATAGATGCAGAGCCCGATTGTTTATTTTTTTGGAGAGGTTGGCACAAACATTCCCTTACTCATTGGAGGAGAGGGAGAGCATTCAGATGAGCCATTTCAGCTCAAGGTCTCAAGTATATGGCAGAGAAGGTATCACTTCCCATTTTGTACCTCTTTACTTCATATGATTAGCTTATTGTCTCAAGGAGGATCATCCCTTCTTGCATTTGATTTTATGTACTTTCAGCTATTTGTAGCCTTGATTGTGGCTAATTTTGTGACGGTTGTGGGGGAAGCCACATGCTTCTTGGTGTGCACCATTGGCACCAATTTGTATTTTGATGATTCCATCTTGTGAGGAGTTTATGGCAGCAAACAAGTGTCTAGTACAACAATTGTTACTTTTGATTTTGAGGTAGGCCAAGGAGGCACTGCGCAGGTTCCATGAGTGGGATTTGGAACCACTCTCTGGTTGTCATTTGACAACTTGTTTCTATTGCATATTGCTCCTTATGCATTTCTGATGTTGTACGTCTATTGAGGAGAATTATTTGGAGAGAATTGTATGAACATCCCATTGGGAGCATGATTCTCCCCATTGTATATGTTTATCTTGCGGGAGATACCATGGGAAAACCATGATTGCCATATTGATACTTGTACCTTCTTGTGGGAGGGACCACTTGGAGAATTTGCAGAGGAATTTCATGGCTAATTTTCTTGATGGGGTAGCTTGGGCCATTCTTGGAGGCCATACTATTTTATCCCAATGATAGAGGCAGCCCCATGAACAGTTCAAATGGAGAGAGGACCGTCTTGAGAAGCACAAGCACACTCTCCATTCAGCGCCAACACATTGGAGAAACTAGGGGTTGAGATTTCATTTGGATGATAACATGGATGAGAGGATCGTCATTGGGAGAAAAATTATCCCATGCATATCATCACTCCCACCTTAGGGAGGCCACATGCCAGTGGGAAGGATTCCACTACACCTTCTATCTTTCCATGAGGAGCATCATTTTCAGTTTTCATACTTGAGAGAGAGCATTGAAGGGCAGATTTATTGTAGCATATTTGAGCAGTTGTGGGACCATGAAAGAGGAGGCCACAAGAGAAGAAGGGGGAGGAATTTTGTTCTCTCTATGCGGTTTCTTGGGGACAAGCAACATGTGAGAGGGGAGGACTGTAATGTTCCCAATTTTAGCCTCAAGCTAAAATGGAACATTATAGTTGCATATTTCCATTTTGTTGAATAAAAAGTGGGTAAAGTGCCCATTCATGTAATAAACATGAATAAAATCCCTTACAATGTGGAAAGGGATCATCATGGAGTGGGATTTCACACCCTCATGTGTGAAATAGGTTTAAATGCAAATGGACAAGGCCTAGTTGACCAAGTCAAACTGTGTTGGCATGAGTTGGAAAGCACTAAGTGGGACAACGCAGTTTTAGTGGAGGAATATTCCATGGTGGAGGAAAATTCTAGAGGAAGGAAGGTGGAGAATTTTTTTTGTTTAAAAGAGGAGCAAGCCAGCCCATTGAGATTATCTTAGATCATTTGATTATTTGTCTATTGAGACAAATTGTTGCCTCTTGTTGTTCAGCAAAGCTGTAGTGCCTTAGGGCACGAGGGAGTCCTATTTACGATTTCCTCTCCTTCTTGAGTAGCTCATGAAGGATTGAAATCATCCTCCATATTATGGAAATTAGGCCATAGCATCAGCCTACTTCATCAACGCAGTGTCTATAGCAGATTATTGTGCATTGTTGCGGGATGTTGCTGGGAGGTTTCCTACAACACCATTTCAAGCTAATATTTCAGAGGAGGGAAGTTATCTACTTCTAGGAGGTTAGTGAGGATGGTTCCTAAGCTTAGTCCACTATCATTGGCAGGAGGCCAACCAATTCCATCAGTTACAGTGCAGGCCCTCTCATAAACTGTGTTCTAGTTGGAGCATATTCTCAATGAGGGTGTTGCAGACTTTCCAGAGGTTGAGATCTTTTGTGTAGGGATCAGCCTTGCACTATATATTTCCAAAGGAGAATGGCTCTTCATCATATTCAGCCATTCAGCCTTCTCCATTCCATTCCATGTATTGAGTTGTTGTAGCTACCCAACAACTCCAGCATTTTTGCTGTTTTGCATATTTCAACCAATTCTTCTAGGATTGACTTGAGGTAGTGATTGCGAGCTTATATATTCTCTCCCAATGATATATGGGCCATGTATATTCATATCCATGTTTTTTTTCACTAAGTACAACAGTCTCCCTTCTATGACTGCACAGTCCCTATTCATGGGCATTCTGCTATGGAGTAGCAGTTGTATTTTGGCATGTATTTTCATGGAAGGCTTCTAGCCTTATTATTTTTATATCCATTGTATCATTTGCTACTGTTATTTCATAATAAAATGGCTCAAGGGTTTCATACATTTTAGCATAATGTTTATTCACTGCTATTTCTAGTTTATGTCTTTATATTGCTGTAGCTGCATCTTTGGGGTCTCTTGAAAGATTCCCAATCTTGTTGTATTCCCTCTTGGGAATATTTTCCCTTGACAAAACTCTATAGACAAAGTCTGATAGTGGGCCAGGAAGCCTCTAGAGCTCATCCTTCTTTATGAAGGTGACAAATCCAATAAATTCCCCTTCAGTCTATCTCTGGAATAGATTTTCTTGTCGATTGACAATGTTTCTGAAAAAGGAACATTGCATAGAAAATACACTAAAAACTAAGATATAATTCATTAAATACAAAAATATTTACAATATGATATTGGATTATTTATAATAGGTCATTTACTAATACTCCACACCTCTCACACACTCACATATATTCTGTCATTATACATTTCTTGACTAATATATACAAATATTACATACAATGATGCTCCTGGGTTGAGATCCACTAAGATAGGATGTATTGGACTTTTATAAAGGTAATTATCAACAAAGATGTATTTTTATGAAAAATTCCATATTTGGAAATCTCATCCTATCTTAACAACAACACTTTTCTAGAGCTTTTCGAAATCCTAGATATATTCCAGTTCATATGATTTTTCATAAAATCATAGGGAAATACAACTAATTATTAATAAATTAAATTATAAATACCCCTACATTCGTAAAAAAAAATAAAAAATTACGTGGAAGTCTGCATCCTCTTGCATTAGAATCATAAGGTGAAAAATAATCATGGTCTCCTGACTGTTCCAGGAAAAATTGTAAGGAGTTGTTTCTCCGTGACCTAGTATTTGTTAGATCACCACAAAGCCACAAGCACAGTCAAGAAGCCATTCAATGTTATGAATCCTTCATGATTTACAAGCAGTCATGAAATCATTTAATATTACGAGGAAGAAGAATCTACCTTGCATCTTAGCAGGTCGACGACTATCTTGAATTCGATGTCAATCTGTTACGCTCCACATGAGCGATATATACAATTTGCCTTCGATCTCAATATTTGCACACAATAACGAACATACAAAGATGACAAGGGATCTTCCTCGGAAGATCGTTGCATAATATATAACATAAAATGATTACAAGATACAATCATATACAAGGAAGTGTTGGGTCTCAAAATTTTACTTAAAAAGGCGTCCACTTTCACCATCATGTCCATTATATCACCGCCATTTCACCTCCATATCATTACCATGTCACTACATTCATCTCACTTTCATCATTATTTTGGTTACCCTTGTGTTTTCCAAACATTATTAATTCCTAGTGTTTTTAAGTGAATTTATGATCAAAAGTTAGGAAATTATATGCATATTCTTATACCTTAAAAGTGAAAAGAGTTTTGTGACATGTGTATGTTCATTGGAAGATTCTAAGGCCCTCTTCTGTACCTCCCAAAGATCAAATTCGAATTCATCTTCCTGATATCAAGGATATTTGAAGGAGCGATATGTGGCCAATGGTTAACAAATTTGTTGATAATATTATGGATCAAAGGAGAAGAATAAGGATCCTCATTAATGAGGAGGTTGCTTAGAAATTTGTAGAAATAATAGATATCTGTCCTTTATTTGTAACCTTGTTAACTTAATCTTGTTAATCTTATTATTTTGTACTTTCTAATTTTGAAGAACTTGAGTAAAGCTTCGAGGTTCCAAGCCTAGAAAGAAATGTGAAGTAGATATCATGGAGCATATTAGAATGTAAGGCAGAGTAGGTTTTATCTTGTAATTTTTATTTGATTTCATTCAAGTCATTTAATTTTTATGTTGTTTTATTTTCATTGAAAGTTTGATAGTTTATATTTCCAATTCATGAAATTTTAATTCTTGCAAGTGTGTTCAACCGGTTGATTGTAGATTTACTTCACTGTGTAAGCTTATGCTCAATGAGCTCAAGAAAGTGGCTCTGGCATTTTCCAATTGTAATGTATTTGGGTATTCGGTCATATAATGGTCTTAGTTCCTTTTAAATGTTTTAAAAAGCTTTGTTAGATTAAATTTCCAATTAGCTATGTAATATTGTGCTTAAATCATCTAAAGAAGGTGGGTCTTCCATTTTCCAATTGGATTGGATTTAGAAATAGAGATATTCCACAATGCTTTTTACTTGTCTTTGATTTCAATAGAACAATCGTAGATTATAATTCAATTATGCAAGTAGATTAAATTTTAATTCTTGAATATAGATAGATTTTCAAGTTAATATAATAATGGTGTGATTAGGTTAGTTCTCAGTTTTCATAAATTGACCACTAGCATATATTGTGCACATATGTCTCACAAGTCCTACAGATACCAGATTGATAATTTATGTTAGTGATGTAATACAAATGATTTTACTCAACATTTTGGTGCCATTGACGGGGAGGCATACATAGGGATTAGTGTTAGTTTAGAATTTCATCTCATTTTTTAACTTAGTTTCAATTCCATTGCAATTTAAATTTTTCATTATTAGAATAATTTTTCATTTTATCTAACAATTTCATTTTCATTTTTTTCAATTAAATTTTTTTTTTTTAGTTTTTAGACTTTGAAAAAATAAAATTAGTTTTTAGGGTTTGACCCAAAAAAAAAATTTCTCAAAATCAAATAGAATACAATAAAATTAGGTGTGGCAGCAACACACGAGAGATTTCATAATAAATACAAACATATTCAATTTGTGAGGGCTTTCAATTTCAAATAGCAATGCTGAGGGAATATGGAAATTCGACCCAATACTAGAATCTAATGTCATGCTTTGTTCAACAAACATTGTGGACATTAGGGAAGAAACAGTAGCTGCCATCATAAGTAGTATCGACAAATAGATACCAATACCTATTCATTATAACTCTATAATGCCCCGCTCTCTCTTAGTGTACTTTCTAACAATTGGCACAATAAAATCATGGTAAACTCATACCTATCATTGATTCCTCTGTTTATGAAGTAGATCCGACTCCTCAAGTTCAAGAAGCAGTAGTAAAATCAAAAAAATAAAAATTAAAGGTCGATTCATTGAGATGTGCGATGTTTCTTTATTGTTCGACTCTTGCACTGCCTTTAAAATTTCTAACGATTTTCCTCTCGAAAAGCACACTAGTCAGAACTCATCTAATTCACCTCTGATTTTTGTGTCCAGATCTAACAAGAAATTATTTCACCATTGCCGCAATAAATAATTTCATTTTCCAAAAAACATAGCAATTTAGATACATCATTTCAAAACGAATTTTCTGATTGACTGAGGTTGAATTGGAAAAAAGTAAGACATGGGGAGTATTAAGTAACGCAAAAATGGTTTCCTCATATTCTGAACCGTTTGGGATATTTTCACGGATATTTTGGACCCCATTCTCCAAATTGCGTGAAAAACAGATAGTCTTTAATGCACTTCTTGCTTTGGTTCTGGCCATGATTCGATTTCCTAATATGATTTTCCAAATATACAGGAGGAAATCCGCAAATATCCTACTTCCCTAAAGTAAATTAGATTCCCCAACCATAAAAAATTGAATTTCATCATAGAAACGTGGATGTTATGTTACCCCATGTGGGTTTTTGATTGGAATTTTTGTCATGCATATATCATGTGAATATCTATAGATAATCGCAATATTCCGATCAAATTTCTACATATTGCAAGTACGTTGATTCATGCTCAGAAGCCATAATTGCAAATCCTCCTGCATATGTACATGTACATGTGGCAGAATCTCTCTGTGTGCCTTTCCATATCTTCTTTACAATGATTTGGACACCCACAAAAGAATTCCTTCATCCTTTAGCATGAGTACCACAGAGTGCTAGTTATTGGCTATCATATCTGGTTGTGGACATATTAATATGATGGGGAATAAGAAGTATAATAAATAATTTCAAAATAAAGAAACTGAAACTTCCTCCTATTACATACATAAGTGCATACCATGCATCTATTTCAGGTTTTCCAAAACCAAATGATTGGGGACATTTAGTGGGCATGGTTGGTTTCTGCTTCTTAAACATGGGAATCATCATCAAAATTCATGATTATGTCTTCCTTCTTGAGGATTGTCCACATGATGGGTTATTTCCTCAATGTAGCATTGTGGTTCATCATGGTGAACCTGGCACAATAGCTGCAAGTTTAAGAGTAGGGTGCCAACAAAAATTGTACGATTCTTTGGTGACCTAACATTAGATCAATAAAATTTTCTCATATTTATGGAGAAGGTGTTGATTAATTTTAAAATTCGACTGATTATTTGTTTATAACAAAAAACTACATAGTTATGTAAACTTAAATTTCAATTCAAGATTTTAGCTACAGAAACTGTGCAATTCTGCAGCTAAACATCAATTCTGGGGCTCAAAAACTTCATTGTTCATCCAAATTTCAAATCAGCATAAATTTCTCATCCGACACCAGATTTCGATGGTTGAAGCATCGTTGGAAATATATCAATGATATATACATAATGAGAAAGCTATCATTAAATATTGAAATAGTAAAGAATGAATAAATTTTTGAAAAGACACATGTATAAATTCTTTTGGTTTCGCTTCGTAAACTTGTTTTATTAGTACCAATTCTTATTTTTTTGTGTAATTTCCATAATTAGAGAGATTGGTCACCTCTCTCTTTTGATAGTCTTACATTCCATTTCATAAGAAGTACTAATTTTTTTTTTTTTTTAAGTTTCTAGGAGGAAGGACAAATGACTACAAGCGAAAAATGTCTCTCTCAGAGACCACATTATTTTTACAAGAATATGATCAACAACAAAACATAAATTCCTAAGCACATGCTAATGCACAACAGATCCAACACTTGCAAGCCTTTCATATGCCATCGTCTCGATTACATCCATGATTCATAATAAAACATTCACCTCATTTCCCTCCATATTTTCCATCCATAATCATTCTTCATTCACATTCACTATCCATTCACATTCATTTACTTTCATCCACCCTTAATTCATGAATAAAAGAAATTAGATCACTTACATGTTGATTAAATCCATTATCTTTCTCATTTTCATGCTCATTTTCCTTTCCCAAATAAATCCTGCTTCAAAGAAAATTGTATATCTATAGTCATTTTTTAATTTAAAAAAATATTTTTAAAAAGTACCCTGAGGCTTGCATGCCTTAATGGAAAGTTCTCTTGCTGATAAACAATGTGAATACATTAATGTATTCTTTTTAGAGATCTTCTAGGTGACTCGACCTTAACAAATTTTTGCGTAGCTAGTAAGATGTGCTTAGGCATCTTGACTCTCATTTTCATCAATGGTGAGAGGTCTCGTGTTGATTAATGGCATACATTAATGGCCATTAATTCAACAATTTCTTACTATGTTGACATCAAAAAATTCATTCACATAGATAAGAACTATTCTAATGTGTGATAATGACATGAATACTATCAGATCCATCATTATTCAGAATTTGTAGCAGATGTAAATGATGTAGAAGATGTATAATATTCAACAAATTTAGTAGCAGAAATAAAGACTCGCTTTCACAACTTCATCCACCAATTTCATGACCAATGGAAAAAGCATCAGATCATATTTTTGCACCACCAACATATGCACAACTTATCCATTTCATAGGTAAGAAAAGGTATGTTCTTTTATAAATTTTTATTTTGGAATTCCTTAAAATTATAAAGTTATAATTTTTGGAAAAAAACTCCACCAGATTCCTTTTCTCACTTCATAAAATTGCAAAAAATCCATCAGTTTGGGGGAAGGGATATCACTCCATATATTTACATCTTATGCTACATTACTTTCCTATAACTAACATATAACTACTATTGCATTAAGATTAAAAAGATATGTTTTTCAAATCATAAAATTGATGAGCTTATGGCTAATTGAAAAGATAAATTCTCAATATCCTTAAGATATTTGGATGTACCAAATAATAAAAAATTATTTTTACACAAGAGCCAATGCTCATCAATTTTGTTGTCACACAAAAACCAACCATAAAGATGAAAGTTGTAATCCAATGTATTTCAAAGAAAACTTTACAAATATAATAAAGTTATCAAATGCTATGATAAAGAAAAGTTAAAGGAGAACTGATACAAGCCAAATCTCATTCAAAAGCAAACACAATTCAAAGATAAAATGAATCAATGTGGTAGGTTACATGAGGACATGCAACAATTGCAGTTAGGGGGTATGTTGGGTCTCAGAATTGTCCATAAAAAGACATCCACTTTCACCATCATTTCTATTATATCATCTCCATTTCACCTCCATATCAATACCATGTGACTACATTCATCTCACTTTCATCATCATTTGGTTTACCCTTGTGTTTTCAAAACATTATTAATTTCTAGTGTTTCTAAGTGAATTTGTTATTAAAAGTTAGGAAATAATATGCATATGCTTATAACTTAAAAGTGGAAAGAGTTTTGTTACATGTGTAGGTTAATTGGAAACTTCTAAGGCCCTCTTATGTGGTTCGAAAAGATCAAATTCGAATTTATCTTCATGATATGAAGGAGATTTGAAGGAGGGATATGTGGCCTATGGTTATAAAATTGGTTGAGAATATTATGGATCAAAGGAGAAGAACAAGGATCCTCATTAATGAGGAGGTTACTTATAAATTTGTATAAATATGAGATCTCTTCCCTTTATTTGTAACCTTGTTAACTTAATCTTGTTAATCTTATTATTTTGTACTTTATAATTTTGAAGAACTTGAATAAAGATTTGAGGTTCCAAGCATGGAAGGAGATGTGAAGTAGATATAATGGAGCATATTAGAATGTAAGGTAGAGTAGGTTTTATTTTATAATTTTTCTTTGATTTCATTCAAGCATGTCATTTCATTTTTATGTTGTCTTCATTTCATTGAAAGTTTGATAGTTTAGATTTCCCATTCATGCAAGTTTAATTCATGCAAGTGTGCTCAACTAGTTGATTGTAGATTTAATTGACTGTGTAATCTTATTCTCAATCATCTCAAGAAGGGGGGATCTACCATTTTCCAATTGGATTTTATTTGGGTATTCAATCGTGCAATGGACTAAGTTCCCTTTACATG
The DNA here is from genome assembly GCA_034641835.2 of Pinus albicaulis. Classification (NCBI taxonomy): domain Eukaryota; kingdom Viridiplantae; phylum Streptophyta; class Pinopsida; order Pinales; family Pinaceae; genus Pinus; species Pinus albicaulis. The sequence goes on from CM076574.1 coordinate 990,428,604, forward strand.
TTTTGCAAATATTTCGTAGATTAAATTTCCAATTGACTGTGTAATATTATCCTCAATAATCTCAAGAAGGTGGCTCTATAGTTTTCCAATTGGATTGTGTTTGGGTATTTGGTCATACAGTCGTCTTAGGTCCTTTTACATGTTTTGAATAGTTTTCTTAGATTAAATTTCTAGTTAGTTGTGTAATCGTGTGCTCAAATCATCTAAAAAAGGTGGCTCTGCCATTTTCAAATTGGATTGGATTTAGACATAGAGATATTCAACAACACTTTTTACTTGTATTTGATTTCAATACAACAATAATAGATTAGAATTCAATTATGCAAGTATATTAAATTTTAGTTATTGAATGTAGAATAGATTTTCAGGTTAACATAGGAATGTCGTGATTAGGTTAGTTCTTAGTTTTCATAAAATGATCCCTAAGATATATTGTGCATGTATGTCTCACAAGTCCTATGGATAGCGGATTGATAATTTATGTTATTAATCTAATACAAATTATTTTACTCAACAAGAAGGAACATAGATCTTAATTAATATAAAAAAATTGTTTCATTACCTTACTTCAGCTTTTCCTCTCCACAATTTCACAGAGTTTCCCCAGTAGATGAGAATATGAATAGCACTCTCCTATAGCATGACACTGAAGTAGGAGTCTCATATGTTAATATAACATCCCCAATGTGGGCATACCCGTGCTCAGTCATAAGAAAATATTTAACATCGCCTCCAAATATACACTACATATCCATGATATAAGGGAATAAGACATGCTCATCAGAGACATACACAGTGTATCCATGTGACTCAATGGAAAGAGCATAGCCACTAAAAAAAAATCGTGGATATATGTCACAATATACAATGGTAGGACTATGGACACATAGTAGACATAGAAGTGTCCTAGATATCCCTCAAGGTACAGATATAATGCATAACTCCAACTTATCCTAGGAAGGGTAGAATAGAAGAATGGGATGGCTCTAACCCACGGCCTTATACATAACCCTGATGGTATGAATCTAATCATGTGAATAATTCAGTTGAAGTCGGGAAAAGGTAGAAACTGTTTGATTATCAATCAATGAGATAAACTAGTAGAAGACATGAGGTAATCCACCAGTGAGGAATATGGATGCCAAGGTGCCTAGTAGAATTCACTGAGTGTGAATGAATTAGTTGACGTCAAACACCAGTGAACTCGACCAATCAGGATCCAATGATGTAAACCCACTATCGATCTTGAGGAAGCTTGTCAGTCAGGACTACAAACTACAAGGTACTATGATGCAGGAGCATCCAAGCACCCATCATTAAAATTGAAAATCAAAATTGTGAAAGAAGAGATGTGGACAACATCTGAAAATTGGTGCTAATTTCCATGAAATTCGGTGAAAATAATAATTATTTCCATAAAAAGTGAAATTGATGTGGCATCTAGAAGATCAAACTCGATGTTTCTATAAATGCATTTGTACAAAAATTAAATGGAATCAATATTTTTTCCAAGAAAATGGGAGAGGCCACAGTAACAACCGTTCATGGCCATAGACATATCAAGGTCCCTTCTTTGAGATTCAATAACGTTATCAATTCTATTAATACTTCCAAGGAGTGGGGCTCGAATTTCATTCAAGGAAAACATATTATGAGTTTAAGTAATAATGTAAATATCTACTGAATAATATTCAATGCAAGCTTGGCCTTATGTTGAGGAACCAAGACGGTGTTGGAAATTTCATCTTTGTCGAAAGCCATAGCTTGGGGGTTTGGTTATTGAAGATACATATAATCCGGATGGGTAATTCGAATGAAGAAGTTCATGATTTATTTAAAAACTACCATATAAATAAAATAGATTTCTTTTAGCAATTAGTTGTATATTCTATGGAGAGTTAGTAGTGATTTAGGATAGATCAAATCCATTATTGATTTGATCGTAATTTTATATTTTTATATAAATATATATCCTGTGGCATAGTGAAGAGGAGGCCAATGCAATGAAAGACCAGAATTTGCCTTCGTGGCCAATTGTATTCAAACTGGCCCAATCATGGTGCTATGTGTGATTGTGTAATTTTGTGAATCGTTATAAATAGAATATGCATTTTGATGTTCATGATTTATTTCTATATCGAATTGATATATTCCAGTGTGAATGAACATTAAATAATCGTCTGGTGAATTTTTGTATTTATGTTTTTTGTTTATCTCTGAGTTATTTTAATTCTTTACTATGACGAGTATAGCAACCATTCCGGAATGACAACATTCAGTTGATTGTTGGAATACATATAATTATTCTATTTCATGGAGATTTGAAACTATATTGGACTAGTACAGGGTTCACGCAGTCAATGGAATAAGTTTTAAACGTAAGAGATTTGTACTGTTGATTCCAGTTCAAGGAGATTATTTCTAGCTCTGTTTTGGCAAGGGATTCGAATACGATATATGAATGCATTTGAGGGTGTTTCATAAATATTTTTTTCTGAAAAATGAACCATTTAATTTATATCGTGGGCCCATAACCCATAGATCCATGAATTCTGAAAATATGCAGTTTTTCTTCATCAAAGTGGTATCACAGTGGGAAAATATTTCATGCGAGAAAGAGTTTGCATGCAAAGGAAGAAGAGGTACATTTTTGTTGAATATTTGCAAGATTGTGGTCTTTATGTTGTTGTGTAGGTGAGAAGATTGCAATAGCCTAGAGCCATGAGTGCTCAAATGGCTCCAGAGGAGAGAACCAAAGAGATGCAAAAGACTGGACTCAGAAGAGAGAAGCTCGGTGAGGTATCGTGTAGTAGGAAGGACTTGTTACTACAGAGGTTTTGGTTGCAGCTCACAGAAATATCACAAAAGGAAATTCCATAGAGGATGTGGGTATAATTTCTAAAATATGAAGAAGACATATAACTAGGAGGCCATAATAATTTTTGTACCTTAGGAGTCTGAAGCAGGGGCATATGAGCACCCTTCATTAAAATTGAAACTCAAAACTGTGAAAGAAGAGACATGGACAAGATATGAAAAGTGGCACTAATTTCCATGAAATTCGGTTAAAATAATAATTATTTCCCTAAAAAGTGAAATCTATGTGGCATCTAGAATATTAGAATCGGTGTTTCTAGAAATGAATTTGTAAAAAAAATAAATGGAATTGATATTTTTTCCAAGAAAACGGGAGAGGCCGTAGTAACAATCGTTCGTGGTCGTAGACAACTCAAGTTCCCTTCTTCGAGATTCAAGAACGTTATAAATTCTATTAATAATTCCAAGCAGTGGGGCTCAAATTTCATTCAAGGATAACATATTCTGAGTTTAAGCAATAATGTAAATATCTACTGAATAATATTCAACACAAACTTGGCCTTATATTGAGGAACCGCGACGGTGGTGGCAATTTCATCTTTGTCAAAATCCATAGCTTGGGGGTTTGGTGCCTAAAGATACATGCAATCCGGATGGCTAATTCAGAATCAAGAAGATCACGATTTATTTAAAAAACTTCCATATAATTGAAATAGATTGATTTTAGCAATTAGTTTCCTATTCTAAAAAGAATTAGTAGTGATTTACGATATATGAAATCCATTATTGATCTGATCGTCATTTTATATTTTTATATAAATAGATATCCTACAGCATAGTGAAGAGGAGGCCAATGCAATGAAAGACAAGAATTGGCCTTCGTGGCTAATTCTATTCAAACTTGCCCAATCATGGTATTGTGTGTGATTGTGTAATTTTGTAAATCGTTATAAATAGAATATGCATTTCAATGTTGATAATTTTTGTCTATATCGAATTGATATATTCCAGTGTGAATGGAAATTAAATAATCGTGTGGTGAATTTTTGTATTTATGTTTTTTGTTTATTTTTGAGTTATTTTAATTCTTGACTATGACGAGTATAGCAACCATTCCGGAATGACAACATTCAGTTGATTGTTGGAATACATATAATTATCCTATTTCATGGAGAGTTGGAACTGTATTGGACTAGTATAGGGTTCACATATTCAATGGAATATGTTTTAAACGTAAGAGATTTGTGTTGTCGATTCTGGTTCAAGGAGTTTATTTCTGGCTCCGTTTTGGCAAGGGATTCAAGTATGATATTTGAATGCATTTGAGGAATATATTTTTTTGTGAAAAATGAACTATTTCATTCAGATCGTGGGCCCATAAACCATAGATCCACGAATTGTGAAAAAATGTAGTTTTGCTGCATCAAAGTGGTATCACAGCGGGAAAAGATTTCTTGTGAGAAAGATTTTTCATGCAAAGGAAGATGAGGTACAATTCTATTGAAGACTTTCAAGCTTGTGGTATTTATGTTTTTGTGTAGGTGAGAAGATTGCAATAGACTAGAGCCAGGTGTACTCAAATCATTTCGGAGGAGGGAAACAGAGAGATCTAGCAAGGAGGACTTGTTACTGCAGAGGTTTTGTTTGCAGCTCATAGAAATATCACAAAAGGAAATTCCATAGAGGATGCGGGTAGAATTGCTAAAAGATGAAGAAGACATATGACAAGGAGGTCATAATAATTTTTGTACCTCGAGAGTTTGATGCAGGAGCACCTAAGCACCCTTCATTAAAATTGAAACTCAAAACTGTGAAAGAAGAGACGTGGACAAGATCTGAAAAGTGGTGCTAATTTCCATGAAATTTGGTTAAAATAATAATTATTTCCCTCAAAAGTGAAATCGGTGTAGCATCTAGAAGATTAGACTCGGTGTTTCTAGAAATGCATTTGTACAAAAATTAAATGGAATCAATATTTTTTCCAAGAAAACGGGAGAGGTCGCAGTAACAACCATTTGAGGTCATAGACAGCTCAAGTTCCCTTCTTCAAGATTCAAGAACGTTATCAATTCTATTAATACTTCCAAGTAGTGGGGTTCGAATTTCATTCAAGGACAACATATTCTGAGTTTAAGCAATAGTATAAATATCTACTGAATAATATTCAACGCAAGCTTAGCCTTATGTTTAGGAATCACGATGGTCATGACAATTTCATGTTTGTCGAAAGCCACAGCCTGGGGGTTTGGTGCCTGAAGATACATGCAATCCAAATGGGTAATTCAGAATCAAGAAGATCATGATTTATTTTAAAAACTACCATATAATTAAAATAGATCGATTTTAGCAATTAATTGCATATTATATGGAGAGTTAGTAGTGATTTAGGATAGATCAAATCCATTATTGATCTTATCGTCATTTTATATTTTTATATAAAAAGATATGATGTTGCATAGTGAAGAGGAGGCTAACGCAATGAAAGACCAAAATTGGCCTTCGTGGCCAATTGTATTCAAACTGGCTCAATCATGGTGTTGTTTGTGATTGTGTAATTTTGTGAATCATTATAAATAGAGTATGCATTTCGATGTTTATGATTTATTTCTATATCGAATTGATATATTCCAATGTGAATGGACATTAAATAATCACATGATGAATTTTTGTATTTATGTTTTCTAATTATTTATGAGTTATTATAATTCTTGACTATGATGAGTATAGTAACCATTCCAAAATGACAACATTCAGTTGATTGCTGGAATATATATAATTATTCTATTTCATGGAGATTTGGAACTGTATTGGACTAGTATAGGGTTCACACAGTTAGTGGAATAAGTTTGAACGTAAGAAATTTGTGCTGTCGATTCTAGTTCAAGGAGATTATATCTGGCTCTATTTTGGCAATGGATTCAAATACAGTACCTAAATGAATTTGAGGGTGTTTCATAAATATTTTTTTTCTTCTGCAAAAAGAACTATTTCATTCATATCATGGGCCCATAACCCACAGATCCACAAATTATGAAAATATCCAGTTTTGCTGCATCATACTAAAGGTTCCTATATCAGGCTCATGGATAATGAGTTGGAGTTAATAGGAGAAGATCCTTTGAAGGAGGGCATTAACGTTTCCCCTATAAATCAACATAGAAAAAATGAGTATGATGTCATGTATGGATGAATTCATGAAGCAATGAAGTATAACTGACATAGGGATGGCTGACTCAAAATGGTCAACAGGATGCTAAAAATGGGTGACAGAAGATGAGACTTCAATTGAACACATAATGACATGAATCAAGAGTGATATAGTAGCATGATTGAATGAACTCCACTTTATATCATGCAGCGATGTATGAGCCATTGAGGCCCACTCCATATGACTAAAAGAGTAACCAGAAGAAGGAGTAAGGAGACTCATATCAATGGTCAAATTCTTAAGGAAATCTAAAACCCAACTGTAATATAATTAGAGAGACATGTGTCGTGTTCAAGGGTGATGCAATTGATGCTCCTGAACAGATAAAAAGAAAATACATGTTCCCTCCCTTCTATTTTTATAAGTTTTTTTTTCCTAAATTTGTCCCCGAAGACCGAAAAAGAGATAAAAGTATACAAGGGGGACTTCCTAGCCATAATAGACTAGGGTATTCATTTTTTGTAAAAAAATTATCCTATTCAAGAAAATTGTTAAAATTATACTCGCTAGATGACACTTCAAATACTTTAACGAGTGTGAAGTATGCAAGCTCACTCGACAATCATTTTTAACTTAATGAGTCTGAAAAGAGCTTAAACAGAAATCCTCCTTGAGGAACGAGTGGTATAAAGGGAATAAAATGGTTCTGGTAATGGTGGAACTGCATATGACATAATGTGGACATGAGGTTGGCTAATAGGACCACTAATTGCAGCAGTTCCTCTAAGAAATGATGAAATTCCAAGTGATTGTAGACAATAGGCCAGCAGATGATGAGGATGGATAAAAGAAACAAAAGCACAATATACTAAAATAGCTTGATAAAAGTGGAAATCACAAGGGATAAATTGAGGAATCCTCCTGGGATATGACCAAAAAAGAGACAAGGAAAAGGACATGAGGCTCAAATTCAAAGCCATGGCAAGTCAGAAGGAGGAATTACGAGAGTGATCAAAAAATGATTGCATGGACACTGATACAACAAGAGGGTTCTAACTAGAGTATCCATGATCAAGTAAGCTCTACTACCAAGATATGACATGCATACAAGAAGAGGTTAAATTCGTAACTTGATGGGGTTGAACCTAAGGTATAAATAACACTGACAGTAAAAGTTTAAAGTCGACAAGAGTAACCTACCCATATATGCCAGTAAAGTAAATTTAAGTTCAAATGGATGTCATAATAAAAGAACCACCTTGTCGTGTAAAAACCATCTAAAGGGACTATACTGATGGTTAAATCACATAATGAAATAAATGATCATGGGTGAGGGAAAAATAATACCTATATTTTTGTTTTTTCAAAGTTATAATCTTTTTAGATTTTTTTCATAAATAAGGCATGATAAATACTCACATCACACATTATACCAAAAAGGAGATAAATTATCACACTCTTATGTACAATATGTACAAGTGAAACTTAGTCTAGTAGGTAATGCTAATGTGTGGCCATGGCCAGGCATAGGCCAAGGGTTTCTATACACAAAATCACAGACAAAAAGGGAACCATATGGCTCACCAGTGTACGGACATGTCAAAGGAAGTAAAACTTCCCAATCCGGAACCATTGACGTGACAAAGGACATTATAACATAGTCACACTCTTAAAATTAACCTGAGGATATGAGGGACGATCAAGACATAAAGGAGGTACAAGATTCTCATGAACAGGTGTTGAGGAGTTGGAAGATTCAGTGTAAAGTTCATTATTTGAAACTAAATACTTGACTCAATCTGTGGATGGAAGTTTCGAGGAGGATTGAGGAGATGCCCCTTGGGTTGATTAAAGGTTTAATATGCTGAGCTCTACATGTTCTAAATTGGGGATATTAGAGGTAAAATGAAGTGTAGCATCCCTATGATTATCAGTGGATATATCCATGACCTCCAAGTTTACTTACCAAGGAGGCTCGTCATGAAGGGACACACGTGGAACAAGTGGAAGGGCATCCCGTGTGGAAGAAATAACATGATCATGAATTGAGGTACTGACAGGACTGTGAGAGAGGCAATATCTTCCACAACAGGTGGCATAGGGTGCTCACTCGGCTGATCATATTCTATAAGAGGTGAAAGCACACATGGATCAAAAGGTCTATGGGGTCAACAAGTTCTGGAAGGCATCACATACATAAGAGAAGTGGTAGGAAATGAGGGAGACTTGGGAAGAGGGAGTTTAGGAAAAACCTGCATTAGAGTGGAACTTTTGAAAAGTCCCACACCAACACTTTGAAACTAACCAGTATGGTCCCCCACAAGTGGTAAAGTAGTAGAAATTTGGGTCGATGGAGCACAATATTAAAGATAGTCAATGGTCGTGATCTTGCCTTCATGAGGGAAGAAAAGGACATGAAATATAGATGAAAAAATTGTAGTCCTAGCATAAAACCAACTACGAAAAAGGAGGAAGTTATATTGTAAAGGAGCGTCAACGATTTCGATATCGACATGTACCATTTCACCCATAACTCGATGGAAAAATGTGGGAGAACCCCCTTAGGAATAAAATTTTAATCATCAAATGCCTAGAGAGTGGTATTGGACCTAGCAAGAGCCAGAGAGCCTATAATATCCTTCCTATAGGATACGGACATGACATAGGTGGAAGAGTCCTCATCTACCAAGGTGCATTGGATATCCTTTTGGGTAACCCATGCTATAATCTGAAAATAAATTTGATGCGAAAGATGAGGAGTGACTTTCTTGGAATTAAAAGAAATGACACTAGAGTCAAACGGGTCAACTCCAATGATGGTAGACAACAAGGATTTGTGTTTTTGAGGAAAACTTTGCAAGAGATCCAAATCAAACATGACACAAGGTGCATGTGCTAGATCTTCAACAACAATAGAGTGTTGAGTGGCCCTGGAGGAAGGGTTGTGTGTCATCTTGTAGAGAACACCATTGGGGCAGCGATAAACTAGTTCCATGGGCTTATATATAGTGATAGGTCTAGTGCATCTAGGTGGATTTGGTGAGTCCTTGGAAGGAGAACTCAACCGAAGCACACCATAAGATTTAGCTTGTGTGGTCACGTGGACATATTACTTGCACATAAAGACAATATGGTAAGGTGACCCCACGTTACCCCCTTTAAGAGGTAGAGAAGGTTGAGAAACCATTTATTTTTGTGGTTGTGCAGGGAATGGATGAGTTAAAATGACAGGATGTTGAGAAGAAAATGGTGAAAGGAGCCTATGAACTTCATCCATCTGAGGACACTCATGAGTGAGATGGTCACCTTGAAAATTTTTACAAGGGAACTTGACTTTCCTATGACACTCATTGGTGCCCCCTGCCTAACTCTCAGGGTTGGGTTTAGACACCTGGTAAGTTTGATTTTGTTGTTTATTTTTCCTATTTTTCTTGTTCTTTTTACCACATGTTTGATAATTTTTATTTGGTTTAGTGGACTTTATGATGTAGGAGCATCCGAGCATCCTCATTAAAATCAGAATCCAAAGCTGTGAAATGAGAAAGCGTAGATATTCATTGTAAACTAGGGCAACGTTTGTTAAAACAAAACTAAATTGATATAACTGATAATGTTTAATTGATTGTAATTATTTTCCATGTATGCATAACAAATGATTTAGTGGGTTTGTTTGAGGGATTGAGGGAGAAAAATCATGGATCTTATATGATCCAAACCTTTACAAATTTCTATATAAAGAGACTGTGTTGTGTGACAAAAGAGAGAGTGGGAGAATACAATGTAACCACAAGAGAATTTGTGACTAAGGCTAAAATGCCTTAAACTGTAATCGAGTTTTGTATATAATTCAAATACATGTTATGTGGATTTCTATGCGTATGAGTATTGTTTACTTATAGTTTATATTTATGAGTTCAATTCTGTATTATAATTTTACTTATCAACCATCGATCACTATAAGGATCGATGGTGATCCAATAATAATATTAGTTTATAGAAGGAGTTGTTATATGAAGTAAAGCGAGACCTCACGTTTTGGTTAAAATCATGAATCTGAAGTAATGCGGCGGAAGCATGACATAATCCTATTCGTTTGGAAAACCACATTACTAAGGAAGCATGAGTCAAGGTGGAATGGTGAGGCGAGGTTGGAACTCTGAGTCGAGTTGAACGCAAAACGAGGTAATGGTTTCTAAAACTGATAATTTATATCACACATCTTCAAGATGGGAAGCTGTATTTATTTTATCTGTGTGATAAAATTTCGTGATGACACGTAGCCTCAAGAAACCACTTATATCACATGATTGTAAAAGGGTATCCATGAGGCTAGTTGGCATGTGATAACGTGATGGTCGTTGGATCAATTACTGGATCAACGACGGAGACCTCAGCATTATTTCGCATAATGAAATGAATAAGTTGGAGTTGCGATTTAAGTTCGCATAGTGATTACAGCGATGAGGTAAGGATTTGCCTCGAAATGTGTATAGGTTATGCGAGAGTATTTTGAGGTGGGACATAAGCAGTTAAGTGTTGAGACTAAAAGCATTTAACCTGTAAAGGTCTATTATGGTATCCAAGACAGAGTTCCCAAAAGCCACGTAAGAGAAGAGCATTGTCCTGGGCTATATGGTGGGTTTATAATTAATTATAATTAATTCTTGGATTAGCTTGATACCCCACATCAATTGGAAAGAATTGTGACCGTCGATCTCTCGTAGGTCTGATGGCAATTTCATTTCAATCTGTGTATAAGTTAACACACTGGGTGGACCCAACATGTTATCAACGTGATTTAAGATATATTTGGGTTCCGATATTAAGAGTTCAAAGTGGGACCAGCGTATGTTGGTCAAGATTTGTGGAAATCCACTGATTTTTTTTCTTCTGATATATATACGTGGGCCCATAATTCATAGGTCCATGCATTATGAAAAAAGTTACAGCTTTGGTACGCATTAGATAAAGGTTGCAACTTTCATATTGATAAGATGACAGTTAAACTACCCTATATCAATTTAACTTTTCGTCAAGTGGTATCATATTAGGGAAAGGATTTCATGTGAGAAAGAATTTGCATGCGAGGAAGAAGAGGTATATTGATGTTGAATATCTGTAAGCTTGTGGTATTTATATTGTTGTGTAGGTGAGAATATTGCAACAGCCTAGAGCCAGGAATGCTCAAATGGTTCCAGAGGAGAGAACCAGAGAGATGCCAAAAGACTAAGCTCAGAGGAGAGAATCTTGGTGGGGTATCATGTAGCAAGGAGGACTTGCTATTGCATAGGTTTTGTTACCGCTCACGAAAAGATCACAAAAGAAATTCCACAGAGGATGTGGGTAGAATTTCTAAGAGATGAAGAATACATATTACCAGGAGGTCATAAAATTTTTGTACCTTAGGAGTCTGATGCAAAAGCATCCGAGCATCCTCATTAAAATCATAATCCAAAGCTGTGAAATGATAAAACGTGGACAATCGTTGTAAACCAGGGATAAGTTTGTTAAAACATAACTAAATTGATGGAACTGATAAGGTTTAATTAATTGTATTTATTTTCCATGTATGCATAACGAGAGATTTAGTGGGTTTGTTTGAGAAATTGAGGGAGAAAAATCGTGGATCTAAGATGATCCGCGCCTTTTCAAATTTCTATATAAAGAGTCTGTGTTGTGTGACAAAAGAGAGAGTGGGAGAATACAATGTAACCACAGGAGAATTTGTGACTTAGGCTGAAATGCCTTAGACTGTAATTGAGTTTTGTATATATTTGAAATATGTGTTATGTGGATTTATATGCGTTTAAGTATTGTTTACTTATAGATTAGATTTATGAGTTGAATTATGTATTATGATTTTACTGATCGACCATCGATCACTATAAGGATCGATGGTGATCCAATAATAATATAATTTTATAGAAGGAGTTGTTGTATGAAGTAAGGCGGAACCTCACATTTTGGTTAAAATCATGAATCTGAAGTAATGCGGCAGAAGAATGACAGAATCATGTGCGTTTGGAAAACCACATTACTAAGGAAGCATGAGTCAAGGTGGAATGGTAAGGCGAGGTTGGAACTCTGAGTCGAGTTGAACGTGGAACAAGGTAATGGTTTTCAAAAACTAGTAATTGGTATATCACACAACTTCAAGATGGGAAGCTGTATTTATTTCTTCTGTGCGATAAAATGTGGTGATGAAACGTAGCCTCAAGAAAACAACTTATATCACATGATTCCAAAAGGGTATCCATCGGGCTAGTTGGCATGTGATAACACGATGGCCGTTGGATCAATTAATAGATCAACGACGAAGACCTCAGCATTATTTTGCATAATGAAATGAATAAGTCAGAATTGTGATTTAAGTTTGCATAGTGATTGCATCGATGAGGTAAGGATTGGCCTTGAAATGTGTATAGGTTATGCGAGAGTATTTTGAGGTGGGACGTAGGTGGTTAAGTTCCAAGACTAAAAGCGTTTAATGTGTAAAGGTTTGTTATGGTATCCAAGAGAGAGGTCCCACAAGCGACGTAAGAGAAGAGCATTATCCTGGGTTATATTGTGGGGTTATATTTAATTATAATTAATTCTTGGATTAGCTTGATATCCCGTGAATTGCGACCATCGATCTCTCGTATATTTGATGGAAATCACATTTCGATGTGCGTGGAGGTTAACACAGTGGACGGACCCAACATGTTATCAACGTGAGTTAAGATATATTTGGGTTCTGGTATTAAGAGTTCAAAGTGGGACCATCATTTGTTGGTCGAGATTTGTGGAAATCCATTGATTTGTTTTCTTCTGATATATATATGTCGGCCCATAACCCACAGTTCCATGCATTATGAAAACCTTGCAGCTTTTTTATGCAATGGAGAAAGGTTGCAGGTTTCATATTGATATGATGATAGTTAAACTAACCTATAGAAATTTAACTTTTCATCACTTTACCATGAGAAAATCAATGAAATACTCAGGAGGGGGTGCTTTATCATAGCCAAATACACTTTCTAGGGCTTCATATGTAACAATCAGTTTCCCAAGGTGGGAAAAATTTTGGATGATGAGATTGGAAATAGACCCAATCACACCATTAGCATGTGGACCACGAATAGGATTAGTTGGGTTAATGGAAGTCTTAGGTGTGTTGGGACAAAATTTGTATAACGTACTCGAATATCAATAAATGAGATCCAACTATTGGGCAACTAAAATGGCTTGCTCCTCAGTGACAACTCGAATCATCGAAACATCTTTAGCATGTTGAGCTCAAATTGATCTAATGAACCATTTATGGAGAATCTCATTGGGTAACTTGGTTCTTACTAACCTCTTGCGACCACCACTCATGAATGTGATCAGAGATAAGCATGGCATCATTTTGTTTGAAGTTATAAAAAATGCCATAATCAAGATCATACTAGGTGGGCAACTGAAAACTTGTCAGTAAATTCTGATGTAATGAGGCAAAATCACAACAGGATGTAGTGTCTAAGTCCATGTACCATTTCCTAGTATCTTGGTTAAATTTCTTTGGGACAAGATAATTTTCACATAGTCATTCACTAATGAATTGTATGAACACAATAGATGGTAAGTGGTATTATGAGTGGATGGATTCTCCACAGGATTCCCTTCAAAATTTGGAATATCGGATGGTAATTTCGCGGGCATTGGTGGCCACCGGGGATTGTGACGGATGGGGTCATTAGTCAATTTGGAAATATCTGGTAAATCAAGAGAAGATAGAAACGTATTATTAATTTGACTAAATGGGCTATAGGTAGGAGAAGCCCCTATCTAAATTTGTGGCGCCCCCCCAATAAAAGGCTTTGATGGATGAACTTTTTGGTGGTGAAAATGGTTCGCCTTGGAAAATGGTTTTTGTAGGCCAGCGTAACTGGTAGATGGATGTTTCACCCAGGGTAAAAACCTCTAGAAAGAAATGGACCCCAAAAATTGTGACTACTAATGGGGTTGTACCCAGGGTGAAAAAGAAGGACTGGACTACGCAATAGCATTGACATAAGGAAAAGGACCTGGATAAGACATGATGCTGGCAGTGGGGTTTCTCCAAGGTAAGCTAGCCCCTCCAACAAAAAAACTAGTAGGAAACCTAGCTCAAAAGAGCGAACTATACAAGGCCTATATCATACTAAATATTATGTTTCCGCAGGCTAATTAGGGAAAACATGTGATCCCCCCATGGATTACATAAAGTAATCATGCCTAACTAAGGAACAATAATAGTCATTTGCGAAAATGATGGTGCGTAAATTCCTGGACCTACTAGCTGACAAGGATCGACTACAGTAGTTGGAATCGAGGATGGTATGGGTACAGTAATATTTGGGAAATTATTGGGAGCCCTAGATGATACAGGTGGAATGCCCCATGAAGAAGTAAGTGGTTTGGATGGAGTAGTAGGGATAGCGACGCTAAGAGATGAAAACGTTGTTATGGTAGCTAAGACCGTTGATGCATATGGTAGGGAAGTTTCAGACTTTGCCATAGGTTAAATAGTAGATAATGGAACGTAAGTGTAAGCTGGTGCAGAACCATCAAAATTTAGACTTAGTAAGGTAGGACCTAAAGGATCAGTCAAAGGTGGGTATGGAAGAGCGTTAGATTCATCTGCCAAAGTCTCAATAGAAACCATATCGCTATCAATGGGGCTAGACATAGATTCTAGAACTACATGGTGGTCTAAGTCACGAGTTTCGGTAGACGCTCTCCATGTAGGTTAAATAATTCCACTTCATTTCGTAAGTAAACCTTTAAGATGACGTGAACGTCGACATGAAAATTTAGCAAGGGTGATAGTAAATAAAACACAATTAAATTAGTGAAAACACCCTAAGGCCAAAACTGCTGAGTCAGAATAAAGAGCACGCTCTAGAAACATCCTAAAATATAGCACACTCCAACATAAGATAAAGAAGCCGGTAGTGGAACAGTTATACTAGCGACCTGCTTCCCATACCTTTTAGCTGCAAACTCAGTAGAAGTGTCCCCAGGAGTGGAACACCATCAGAGAGGACTGAGAAAGTATGACTAATATCTATCCCAGGTACATAGAAGATGAATCCGACCTTGCACCTGTGTATGAGCCCTATAAGGAAATCCCACTATGCTCACCACGTATAATAACACGGCTTGGGGGGGAAGTGGTAGGAAAAATAAACATGCAAGGGCTGGAAACTTAACCCCAAAAGGATCCAAGACCGAAACCCCCTTGAGAGCTACCTCCCAAGTGCCCCCCAAGTGATAAATACCAAATGTATGCATTCCAATTTCGTTATACTGTGCCACACGAAACTAAGCGAGTATGATTGTGTTACCTCACTTAGCCAAAGTGTGACCTCATGCTAAACCCATGTGGTAGGAGGGATTCCCAGGCCACACTACTCTAAATGTATTTTCACTCTCTACCATAATATTCTGAGTTGATTTCGTGGTCTTGCAGTGGTTAATTCACACTCCTTCCTCCACGAACCTAGCTTCAACTAATGCTGGTATACCACCAGTAAAAATAAAAGATGAATCAAGTTTATTTTATTATCGCTTTACTTTTAATAGTTGTTGTTTACTCAAGTGGGAAGCGGCGTGAAACTAAAATGGTGTGTAGGACACATATTTAGTCGCCCTAATGCAGCTATATGTAATTTTTTGTTTTCAATTCGATGAATGCTAGCTACGAGAGGGAAAGAGATTATCTAACACACCAATTCCTACTAAGATGCACTTTTCCCTTATATCTTCCTGAATGAAAATTATCCCAAGTATTTTAATTAATGACCCAAAAACACACCAAAAACGAATCTGAGAAAGAGAACGAAACAAGTCTCCCAAGCAAGAACACAAATCACTCCAAAATTGAAATATCTAGGGAAAAAAATACCAAACAAAAACAAAATGAAAGCAATCAAAATGAAAGTGAAAGTGGAAATAAAAGATGGCAATCTCAATCAAGCTAGGGCTATAGCACAATGGCTTCACCAGGGCCAATGTTCTACAAGGGACTAAACTAAACCCTAGAGGAAAAGAGGCCTAAAATATATCTTTAGGAAAGACATAAAATGTAACAAAACTATTTTAAAAGAACTTGATCAGGTGACCGCTGCACAACTGGTCACAACACCATCGTTTATGACATTAATGATAAAAAATAAAATAGATCACTCAACAAGCAAGAATGGAATTGAGAAACAATATAAAAATATGAATTTGAAGTGTAGATCAGATCCAAATAAATGTTAAACACAACCAATCAAAACTGAAATAAAGTCAAGAGAGAAAACTCAAAACTCAATCCAAGTCACATAATAAAAACTCAAGAAGCAAATCACACAACAATGAGTAAGGAAAGACCTTGAGCAAAATGACAAAAATACATTAGATTAGAAACATATAACAACTAATCATCTACAACAAATGATAGATCCAATAAATCTCAAATAGATCAGTAAGAAAAAATGTCAAAAATTAAGCAAATAAGCTCAATAATACCCAAAAATTATGAAAAATGGATAGAAAATAGGCTAAATTTTCATTCAACCATATCTTCCTCGTATGGACTTTGTATAAGGCAATTTTTTTTTGAGGCGAAATTTAAAGAAGAATAAAAATATGTATTTAGTTTTACCTAGATATATACAGGAAATAGTAAAACCTAAATGAAAAATCATCTTTTTGTGAGGACAGAAAATAAAATAAAATAAAATAAAAATTGGCCAATTTAATTGGCCGCAACTCTATACGAAGTTTGTTTTCTGTAGAAAAAAAAAAGTTAACGTAAAATTTCGAGAGGAATCTAGATCTATGATCATTTTAATCCAATTTTGTAAGTAATATTCCAAAATTTGATTTGAAATGTGCGATTTGTTATACTCTTGTGTAAAAAACAAAAACAAAACTTGAGATCTAAGATCAACTCATATCTAAAGCATAGAGATAATAATCCTGAAAAAGAACTAAAAAAAGTTAGAAAATTTCGGGGAAACCCAACAAATAGAAAACAAGAGGATTCGATCAGCATTTAAGGCAAAGCAGACACAAAAATGAGTGTGACCTCATTAAATAACACCACTTCTGTTTCATACAAAACAACAAGGAGTTGTTGCACCATGATGTCATGTCTGTTAAATCACCACAAAGATAGAAGCATAGTCAAGAAGACATTCAATGTTCCCTATCCTTCATGATTTACAAGAAGTCATGCAATAATTTAATACTATGAGGAAGAAGAAGCTGTCTTTCCTCATCGTAGTTTGGAGATGGATCTTGGGTTTGATATTGATCTAATGCATTCCACAAGAGTGATCTATCCAATCTACCTTCAACCTCAATACTTGCACACAATAAAGAAAATACAAAGATGACAAGGGATATTCCTCATAAGATAGTTAGATAAAATATAACATAAAATGATTACAAGATACAATCATATACATGGAAGGAACATATATCTTCATTAATATAAAATAATTTCGCTTCAATACCTTACGTCTTTCAGCTTTTCCTCTCCATAATTTGGTAGAGTTTCCCCATTGGATGAGAACACGAAGAGTAATCTCCTATAGCATGATACCTCACAAGTTCTCAAGATAATAACAAGATATCAATGGGGTGTCAATATTTCAGCAACAACATGGCTCTCTCATACTCTTGAATTATGGCTAGCTCGACCATCTCAAATGATACAGTATAAATAGGTGAATGACAGAAATTACATAAAATTCTAATGGATGAGTCTTGGCCAACTAGAATGAGTGATTAATTGAGGTGATATCCTAGGGAGTGGGAAACTCTAGAGACCTTTTTCACAATTATGATAATTTCCTCAATTATATCAATTATTAAATAATTATTATCTCATAATTATAATATTTTGGAAACATAATTATCAGAAATTTCCCAATTATGTAATTTCACACTTTTATCATGAGATAAATATCATATAAGTAAAAGAAAATGTGAAAAGGGTTGCATTTTATCCAAACAACTGAGGTAAGTTGATATTTGGTTTCTCTCACTATAATGGAGTGGAAAATAGGGTTATAACATTGACAATGTGCTAATGAAGGATGTATTCCTATATCTTAGAAAAAAATTTGTAGTCGATTCTTCTATTTTTCATGTTGGTGCTGCTTTGTTTCCTCTTCTTCATTCTACCGGGCTTCTAAAATTTTACTGTTAATTTCCTCCTTCCTTGCTGATATATACTTTCTCCACCATATCCAAGATGTTATACTTGATTCCTTTATGTGATAAATACCTCTTTTAGTGATTTTTCTTCAACATTGGATTCTCATTTCCTCTAATTCCTCATCCAACCTATCCTCTGGCTGGCACAGGTCATCAGTTCCTTGCTGAAACTTGTTGTTATCCTTCACTAAATCATCAGGATACCAATTTCCTAGTGTTGCTTCCACCACTCACTGTATTTTCTGTTGGAAATAATCATCACTTTCCCCCCCTTGTTACTAAAATTTAACCATGAAAACTGGTCCTTCTCATCTCTTGGACTACTACAATTCACTATACTATGTTTCCTTGTATTTTTCAACGAATTTTCTAAAAGATTCAATTCAAATGCAATGTTTTCCATGGTTGTGCCTCTACAATACTCGATGTCTTCTTTCAATTAATTTTTTACTTCATCAATTGAAGCATTTCCAGGCCATTCATGTCCAAGACAAACTTTTCCCACTTAAGAACTTACCAAGACAAGGATCACATCTAGCCATGGCCATAAAAAAGACTAAGAAACATAGCTGCATATGTAACATTTCACTTGTATGTCCAGTTCATATAAACAGTTGAGAATTAACTGAGATTTTTCAAGAACAACAAGATACGCAATACAAACAAGATATAATTCTGCACAAGTCGAGTGCCCCAAAACATATACACAACAACGTACAATATGAAATTGTCGAAAACCGTTTAAAACATGAGCATTCGGCCAAAGTGTGCCACGTGTCATATAAAAATAATAGATAAAGGAAAAATAGTGTTGTGCCCAACAGAAAGTCTCGCTTTTTCTAAAATTGCTTTTTCGAGCCCCTTATTGCAGTCGTAGGCTTACCTCTTGCAAATCCTATTATGAACTTCTTATAACACACTTCATCCTTGGCACACTTAAATTCACTAACAATCCATGGAACACACTTTTATTTGTTCATTTCCATGCATTTTGACCTAGTTCTCCCTTGTGATGCCTCGACACTCCTTAACACTCCTCAACATGCATTGACATTTTCCATCATGTGTTAGCACACCTTTTCATTCATTGGCATGCCCTAACCCTCCATATTTATCATTCCCCCACAACTACCCTTACTTAATTTTCAACTTCGAAACCCAACCAAGTCCTCACTTGACTATAGGAGCTTGACCAAGTTAAAATTAGTATAAATAGACTATGTTGTTGAATTATGTAGCTTGGGAGGTACTCGACATGCCTAGTGAGATGTGTTTGTGTGAGTTTGGCCACAAAAGGCTCTGTGGGAAAATAACCGAAGCGAAGGCACTTTGGACCCAAGATTGGGTTTAAAATATAAAAGAAAATTGAAAAGAAAAAATAATATTTCCTAAGGTCTAAGTGGATAAAGCTTGTAAGTTATAGAGCATCCTTAAGAGGCCTAGCTAGAAAAAGATATTTAAGGAAGCCATAGTATGAAGGCAATAACATCAAGTGAGAAGGAACTAATTTGATTAAGGAGGCCAAGAGAGATGTAGTCCTAAAGTAGGAGAGATTTATTCCTAGGAAACATGTTTTACTTTAGGACTACATCCCTCCTAGCTTCCTTGATCAAATCATCTCCTTCTCACTTGATTTTATTGCCTTCATAGTATGGCTTCCTTAAATATCTTTTCCTAGCTAGGCCATTTAAGAATGCTATATAGGTTATAAACTTTATCTACTTAGACCTTAGGAAATATTATTTTTTCTTTTTAATTTTCTTTTATATTTTAAACCCCATCTCGGGTCCAAAGTGCCTTTGCTTGGGTTATTTTCCCACAAAGCCTTTTGTGGCAAAACTCACACAAACCCATCTCACTAGGCATGTGGAGTACCTCCCAAGCTACATAATTCAACAACATAGTCTAGTTGTAGTAATCGTAACTTGGTCAAGCTCCTATAGTCAAGTGAGGACATGGTTGGTTTCCCAAGTTGAAAATTAAGTAAGGGTAGTTGTGAGGGCATGATAACTATGGAGGGTTAGGGCATGCCAATGAATGAAAAGGTGTGCTAACACATGATGGAAAATTTCAATGCATGTTGAGGAGTATTAAGGTGTGTTGAGGCATCTCAAGGGAGAACTAGGTCAAAATGGATGGAAATGAACAAATAAGAGTGTGTGCCACGAAGTGTCAGTGAATTCAAGTGTGCCAAGAGGTAAGCCTATGACTGCAATAAGCGTCTCGACAAAGCAGTTTTAGAAAAAGGGAGACTTTTTGTTGGGCATAAGACTCTTTTTCCTTTATCTATTATTTTTATATGACACGTGGCACACTTTGGATGAATGCTCATGTTTTAAACTGTTTTAGATAATTGCATATTCTACATTGTTGTGTATAAGTTTTGGGGCACTCGACTTGTGCCAAATTATATCTTATTTGTATTGTGTATCTTGTGGTTCTTAAAAACTCTCAGTTAATGCTCTAATATTTATATGAACTGGACATACATGTGAAATACTGGCTATGTAAGCTATATTGCTTAGTTTTTTTATGGCCATGGCTAGATGTGATCCTTGTCTTGGTAAGTTCTTAAGTGGGAAAAGTTTGGCTTGGACATGAGTGGCTTAAGATGAGGTATGGACATGAGTGGCCTAAGATGAGGTATAGGAGCTTCTTAGGTGAACAAAGCACAATCTACTTGTAGTAGGTGCAATTGATCAAGTTGTTACGGCTAAAGCAGTAGCTAAGGACTTGATTAGGTTCCCAATTCATGAAAGATTGTAAGGCTAGTTGTGAGGGCATGAGTGCCAAGGCATGATAGGGAATGTTAACATGTGCTAGATAGTTCGAAGGAATGTAAAATATGCTAAGGTATTTTCCATTTGATATAATTATGATATTTTCTCCCTACATTTGAGCAAAATCAAGAACAAAGTTTGGTGTACATAGCTAAAAGTAATTTTGGTGCCATAAAAATGGACTTATTGTTGTCGGTGCTAATGTATAGTTAACCACACCAATGCATTTTAGTTACTGCTCATCAGTGTTTTGTTATTAATTGACACACCGGTGCGGCTATATAACAAACGCACCAAATAGCCACAAATAAAAAAAAAGTGAAAATTAATTTTTTTAAGTGAAAAAAAGCAGTAAATTCAAAACTTGGCTAAAAGAAAATATGGTTGACACTAACTTCAACTGGATAGAAAAATCAACCATTGTTGAATACTCCTATGCTACCAAGCACCTCGTCTATTTTGATAAATCTAGAATCCTAGCTTCTCCCCTCTTTCATTCCAATCGGATCATTCGAGAAGCCACGGAAATTGAGAAACATCCTAAGAACTTTAATCGTGACAATGGCCATATGTTAAGCCAGTCATAGAAGCCCACCACCCACTTCCTATCATCTCAACGCCTTTCCTCCAACTCCAATTCTAACCCTTCCTAGTTTAATTCAATTTATATTTTTAATCATTGATTTATTTCTTCCTCTTTTGTTTTAACCCTTCTATTAATTATTTTAATAATTAATAATTTTGATTTTAACTTTAATCTTTAATCCTTAAAAAATTAAATTTGTATAGCCGAACTTCAACCATCATAAAATATTCAATTTTAATTATTCATCTCCTTTTAAACCAAAAACCCTTCTCCTCCCTTTCCCTTCTCTTCCCTTCCCTAATGGCTAGTTCCCTTAGTTAATTCATTAATATTAATATTCCTATAATCCAATGCTTAAATAAATTATTAATTATTTAAATTAGTTAATATTCATTGATGTAATTAATTTAAATTATTTTTCACCTCCATAATAGCTAGATCACTATTCTTTTACCCTAATTCCCTTACCCCTGATCAGTAACTATTATTTTATATTAATTATAATAATAAATTTGTATTCGTATTTAATTTTTTTTTTATATTAATAATTTAATAATTTCTTATAAATTGATCAAATCAGTTACAATGTCTTATATTTTGACCATAATTATTTATTAAATTTGATTTATATTTTTAACTTTAATACCTTTTTAATAATGTTAATATAACTAGCCTAGGTCCATCTTAATTCTGGATCTATCAAGCACTGAGAGGGATCAAATCTCTAGAGATGAAAACCTCCTTTTTTAGTGCAAAACTTGAGAAAATGTTTGCACCTTGAAAGATTTGATTCTTCTCGGCGCTTGACAGTTCCATAGTTAAGATGGATATAGGCTGGTTTCAGTTGTGTGCTGCTAAGGAAAATCTATCGAAAATATGATTAATTTTATCAATAATATGTAAATATATCAAATATTAATATAATCATTTTAAATATGCTAAATTTTTCTGAGATGAACTTGGTCATTTTAATTTTAAATTTTCTTAGTTACCTTAGTTCGTTGAGATGATAAATATTTTTAATAAATATAATGATGAAAAATGATGAAATATTTTTTTTTTTAATACAAAGTGACAATAATAGTGTTGAAAGATAGAAAATGTGAATAATAAGACTGTACTCATGTTACAAATAGTCTTCATTGTGATCACTCTCAAACTATTTTCTTCTACTATTCTTATTGCCACCCTTGTTAGTTTTGTTATCTTTTCATATGGATTATATGAAAAGTAAAACTTAAATCGTAAAACATTTAAATCTTTAGCTCGAGCTGTTGTAGTAAACATGATACCTTGTCTCTCTTGCTCTCCAATATTAATAGGTTAAATTACTATAACACAAAAATAAATGTACATTGTCAATAAATTTTTCTTCTTACACTGAAATCAATGCATATTGTTAATCCAATCACTTTAAAATTAATGTACCATCATATATCCAATTACATCAAATCATAAATCAACATATACATTGAAATCAATGCATTTAATGTAAGAAATCAAATAATATTAGAAAATAACTTCTACATTGAAATCAATGCACCTAATGCAAGCAATCAAATAAGATTAGATTCCAAAATCTACGTTGAAATTAATGCATTTATTCAAAGCAATCAAATAGGATTAGAAATTTCCATCTACACTGAAATCAATGCATTTAGTGTAAACAATCAAATAGGATTAGAAATAATCTACATTGAAATCAATGCATCTAGTGCAAGAAATCAAATATAATTATAAATCGACGTCTAAATTGAAATCAACACATCCAGTGCAAGCAATCAAATAGTATTAGAGATCACCACCTACACTGAAATCAATGCATCTAGTGCAAGTAATCAAATATCATTAGAAATAAATATCTACACTAAAATCGATGCATCTAGTGCAAATAATCATATAGGATTAGAAATTGCCATCTCCACTTATATCAATCCATCTAGTGCAAGAAATATTCCTCCCTCTCTCCACCCTCCATCCATATCTATATCCCCCTCCATCTATTCTTTTTTGTCTATCTATCTCACTCCCCTAAACACACACGCTCTCACACCCCATATATATCAATCTCTTTGTTGATCACCCCCTCTCCCCATCTCTCTCATCTTCCCTCTCTTCACCTTCCATCTATATCTTTATCTTTCCCTTCTCTCCCTCGCCCCCGCTAATATCTCTCTTTCCTCCTTTTTTCCTCTCTCCCTCTCTCTCCATCTTCCTTATCACTCACTCTCTCTCTCTCTAGAAACCAACATCTACACTGAAATCAATGCATTTACTCAAAGAAATCAAAGAGGATTAGAAATCGCCATCTACACTAAAATCAATGCATTTATTGAAAACAATCAAATAGGATTAGAAATCATCTACATTGAAATCAATTTATCTAGTGCAAGTAATCAAATATAATTATAAATCGACATCTAAATTGAAATCAACAAATTCAGTGCAAGCAATCAAATTGTATTAGAGATCACAACTTACACTAAAATCAATGCATCTAGTGCAAGTAATCAAATATCATTAGAAATAAATATCTACACTAAAATCGATGCATATAGTGAGAATAATCAAATAGGATTATAAATCACCATCTCCACTTATATCAATCCATCTAGTGTGAGAAATATTCTTCCCTCTCTCCACCCTCCATCCATATCTATATCCCCCTCCATCTCTTCTTTTCTATCTCTCTATCTCACCCCCCTAAACACACACGCTCTCGTGATCCATATATATCAATCTCTTTGTCAATCCCCTCCTCTAGCCATCTCTCTCTTCTTCCCTCTCTTCACCTTCCATCTATATCTCTATCTTCCCCTTCTCTCCCTCTCCCCCGCTAATATCTCTCTTTCCTCCTTTTGTCCTTTCTCCCTCTCTCTCCATCTTCCTTATCACTCACTCTCTCTATCTCTCTCCATATTTCTTTCTCTATGTCTTTCATCTTACCTCTCTCTCCCTCCCCCTCCAAGTCCATCTCTCTTTCCCTCCCTCTCTCCACTCTCTCACACCCTCTCTCTTCCTTCCTCTCTTTCCCTTTCTCTCCCATCTCTCTCTCTCTCTCTTCACCCACCAACTATGTTACTATATCCCTCCCTCTCTTCTTATATCTCCTTCTCCCCCTCCCCCCCTACCTCCATCTCTCCTTATTTATCTCTTTATCTCAGCCCCAAACATACACGCTCTATCTTTGTCTCTCCTTTGTCACTCCTTCTCTCTCTCCACTTCTCACTCTCTATATTTCTTATTCCTACATCTCTCCCCCTCCAACTCCATCTCTCTATCGATCCCTCTCTCCTCCTCTCTCTCTCCTCCTCTCTCTCATCCTTCCTCTATCTCTCTCTCCTAACTCCCTCTCTCTTCCCTCATCTCTCTCTCTCTCTTTCTCTCTCTCTCTCTCTCTCTCTCTCTCTTCCCTCCAATGCTATCACTTCTCCCATCACTCTCCTCCTCTCTCTCATCCTTCCTCTCTCTTCCTTTCTCTCCTACATCCGTCTCTTTTTTCCCTCCAATCCTCTCTCTTCCCCCATATCTCTCTCTCTCTCTCTCTCTCTCTCTCTTCCCCCATCTCCCTTTCTTTCTCTCTCTCTTTCCACCCCTCTCTCTCTCCAACTACATTACTATATCCCACCCTCTCTCCTCTCTTCTTCTCTCCCCCATACTTTCCATACATCTTACTTTGTCATCTCACCCCTAAACATACACACTCTCTCTCCATCCCTCCCTTATTACACTCTTTATCTCTATTTCTTCTTAGTTAGGTAAACTAATGAGCATAAATATTCGTAAATATATAGCAGATTATGGAGTAAATATGAAAATAGGTTTTATTTACTTACCATACCTCTGGTTTATTTATATTTTTATTTAGTTACCATACCTCTTTTATTTACTATGGTATTTGACCCATAGGCTTGTTATATAATTAGATTTTTATTTATAATCCTATTTGATATATAGATATTTATTTACCTTACCTCTTTATACCTCTTTTATATTTGTTTATTTACGATACCTCTTTATACCCATCTTATATTTATTTTCATCCCATAGGCTTCATCTAAATAAAACCTCTTTTCTAAGTTTTTTTAAATATAAAAAGGTTTATGGAGTAAATATAAAAATATTTTTTATTTATTTACCATACATTGATTTATATAGATTTAAAATAGGTTTTATTTATTCACCATACCTCGTGTTTATTTATATTTTTATTTATTTAAATTTTAAAATATTGCAACTTTGATGGGGAAATATTTATGTCTTTAAATATTTTAATTTATCCATAGAATATGGGTTTTCTTTTGAAAGATTTATTTTACAAATATTTAAGTAAAAGAAATATTAAAAGATTTTGGATTTTGATTGTTGGTGTTGAATTAACTCTTTTCCTTTGATTTAGGAAATGGTATTGACTTTAGTAAAGAGTAAAGATGTTTAAATTTTTACTTAATTTGGAAATTCAATGTGGTAAATTTTTTTGTTAAAGGTAAATTTGATCCATTCAAATTCACGTATATAATTTACTGTCCATTCAAATTATATAAATAATACATAGTTGAATTGTAATAGTTAATCTTAACCCATTAATAACTTAAAAACGTTATATATAATATAAATACTCAAGGTATATAAAATTCAAGATTAGGTTAATGCTTTGGCCCACATTAGAAAAAGTAAAATTTAATATTTTTTGAGAACATGACACTATGTCACACGAGGCTATAGATTGCATCCAATAATAGTTAATCTCAGCCCATAACTAAGTTAAAAATGTTATATATAATATAAATATTTAAGTTATATAAAATTCAAAATTAGGTTAATGCTTTGGTAGACATTAGAAAAAGTAAAATTTATTATTTTTTGAGAACGTGACATACCCAACATCAGGGTCACCAACATCAGGGTCATACTAGGCTGTAGATTGTGCCTCGCGCAATGACATACTTGACATCGAGGTCATACTCGGCTGTAGATTGTGCCTGTGAGCACAATAATAAAATTATATATATATATATATATATATATATATATATATATATATATATATATATATATATAATAAAATTATTTATTCATAATTTGTCATTCTCTTCGTAGTTTTGTTTCTTTCATTTCTATAACAATTAAGTTGATTAATCATAGATCATAAAAATTTGAAGTTTTTTTATGTCAAAATTAATGACAAAAATAAATATAGATCACAAAAAATCTGAGATCAAATGCTAAAGAGTTATCAAATTACTCTACTTTGTTTAATTGTAAAAAAAGGGTTCAACGCGTCCTACTGATTGCTCTACACACCGTAAAAGCAAAAAGCAGAACCGCAGGGACAAAACGCAGAACCGCGGGGATAAACTGAAAGATGTTCGGGAGAGGTGGCGTCGAAATCGTGCATGTCGATGGGCCACTTAACGTCGGTTCCGATGGCATAGAAATCGTCCTTGAGGATATGCTACTTAATGCAGGATCCAACTGCTGTATTTGATTTTCCCGCTCACAGTGATGGCAGCAGCATTTCATTGTTAGCCGTTGTGGCCTGGCGCCGTTATGCGGACGTACCGGCCCTACCATCTCGGACTCGACCGTAGCATCTGTATTGCGCTCAATTCTTCCCATAAGTCCGCCGTCTAAGCGAGAGCAACGAATCCGATCCCCTTTAGCAATAGCGTTAGCTGCCATTTCGCCACCATGGTTAGACGAGTAATCACCCATTTCAACTCAAATTGGCCTGTGTGTGCGATTAATAGATATTCGGATGAACCTGAACTCCTTTTCGAACTTTCCGAGCAATAATCGATTAATTTGTAGTAACCTGTCATGTTTATATACGTTTACAAATTTATTTATTTTCATATATCCGGGAAAGTTGATGTCGGCCAAACGATACATTGCTTTCTGTGCAAATTTGATTGAACTTCAATGTAGATTGTATTTGCATTCCTGGGAAGTTTTACATTCTTTGGAAGCCTTATGTTATAGACAGATAATTACAACCTAACGGTACATTCTTTCGAAGGAAATGGAAAGCAGTCCTATATTGATAGAGGGCCCTCCCTCGTTCTTTATAAGGAAGACCATAGTTTGTACGTCACCTTATCCTAAGTGCACTATACCATCAACCCTGGAGATTCTTCGTTCACTACCATCACTTATTTTTAATGGAAGTAGAGCACCAGAAAACCACAAACAGGGAATGTATTTCCAATCTTTAGCATTTTCCCCTTTTAATCATAACAGTAGTTGGTACATAGCAAATTTGGTTGAATTGGTCAAAATAACGAAAACATTCGTCATCCTTAACGATTACATTCGTCATCCTTAACGATCGATTGAGCTGCGATCATGTGCCACAGGGTAAGCATAGGATAAGTATAGGACATTCGCGATGTAGGATGAGTGACCTACCTCTCATGGAAATGGTCATAGCTTGAATATTTTAAATTATAAATAATAATATTTCAAATTAAATCATATATATCATATATGGGTATTTCGTTGATATCTTTGTTACATCAGGAACATCTATTTTAAAATTTTAAATGAGTGGTTAATTATTTACAAAAAAAATAAAATATAAATATAAATAAATGGAAAGAGTAGGTTTACTGGACGTAGAATAGATGGTGAAGGGGTGTATTCGTTAAGTCACTTTATGGTGTGAAAGTTGTTGGTTGAAAATTTGCTAGGCAAAAATCCAACCATGTTAAGGGTTGGTGTAAACTTAAAATTCATGATGACGTAGCCCAACTGGTATGGCTTTTCAAAAAAAAAATTAGTGTGAAGAGAGGTTGGATATTATATCAATAATTGGAATGAAGGGCCATCATCTCTGCCTTCTTTTTTCCCTATAGTATTTTTCTCTTATAAAAATCATAGATTTATTTTGAAGTCAAGGGGGGATTAATTTCCCCATTCCTTAAGAACCTGATCACAAGTCATAATATATTTTACATTCTTGAAAATATATATGAAAACTAAAATTTCCATATATTTCATTTAATTATTGTTTTCCACATTCCCCACTCGCGGCGTTACTTCACCTCTCGGTACAAATGATAGTAACACACACACACACACACACACACACACACACACACATATATATATATATATATATTTCTTCTTTTAATGATTTTTTTTACTTCATCAATTGAAGTGTTTCCAAGCCAAACTTTTCCCACTTAATAACTTGCCAAGAGAAGGATCACATCTACCCATGGCCATAAAAAAACTAAGCAACATAGCTTGCATAGGCAATATTTGACATGTATGTCCACTTCATATAAATAGTAGAGCATTAACTGAGAGTTTTCAAGAACCACAAGATACACAATACAAACAAGATATAATTCGGCACAAGTCAACTACCCCAAAGCATATACACAACACTGTACAATATGCAATTGCCTAAAACAATTTAAAACATGAGTATTCGGCCAAAGTGTGCCACATGTCATATAAAAATAATAGATAAAGGAAAAATAGTGTTGTGAAAAACAGAAATTATCCCTTTTCTAAAACTGCTTTGTCGAGCCCCTTATTGCAGTCATAGGCTTACGTCTTGAAAATCATATTATGAACTTCTTATAACACACTTCATCCTTGGCACACTTGAATTCACTGACACACCATGGCACACACTTTTATTTGTTCATTTCCATGCATTTTGACCTAGTTCTCCCTTGTGATGCCTCGACACTCCTTAACACTCCTCAACATGCATTGAAATTTTCCATCATGTGTTAGCACACATTCTCATTTATTGGCATGCCCCAACCCTCTATATTTATTATGCCCTCACAACTACCCTTACTTAATTTTCAACTTGGGAACCCAACCAAGTCCTCACTTGACTATAGGAGCTTGACCAAGTTACGATTACTACAATTAGACTATGTTGTTAAATTATGTAGCTTGGGAGGTAATCCACATGCCTAGTGAGATGGGTTTGTGTGAGTTCGGCCAGAAAAGGATTTGTGGGAAAATAACCGAAGCGAAGGCGCTTTGGACCCAAGTTGGGGTGCAAAATCTAAAAGAAAATTAAAAAGAAAAAATAATATTTCCTAAGGTCTAAGTGGATAAATTTTGTAAGTTATAGAGCATTCTTAAGAGGCCTAGCTAGGAAAAGATATTTAAGGTAGCCATAGTATGAAGGAAATAACATCAAGTGAGAAGGAGCTAATTTGATCAAGGAGGCCAGGAGAGATGTAGTCCTAAGAAACATGTTTTACTTTAGGACTACATCTCCCTTCGCCTCCTTGATCAAATTAGCTCATTCTCACTTGATTTTGTTGCCTTCATACTGTGGCTTCCTCAAATATATTTTCCTAGCTAGGCCTCTTAAGAATGCTCTATAACTTACAAACTTTATCTAATTAGACCTTAGAAAATATTATTTTTTTCTTTTTAATTTTTTTTTATATTTTAAAACCCATCTCGGGTCCAAAGCGCCTTCGCTTGGGTTATTTTCCCAAAAATCCTTTTGTGGACAAAATCACACAAACCCATCTCACCAGGCATGTGGACTACCTCCCAAGCTACATAATTCAACAACATAGTCTAGTTGTAGTAATCGTAACTTGGTCAAGCTCCTATAGTCAAGTGAGGACTTGGTTGGGTTCCCAAGTTGAAAATTAAGTAAGGGTAGTTGTGAGGGCATGATAACTATGGAGGGTTAGGGCATGCCAATGAATGAAAAGGCATGCTAACACATGATGGAAAATGTCAATGCATGTTGAGGAGTGTTAAGGAGTGTCAAGGCATCACAAGGGAGAACTAGGTCAAAATGAATGGAAATGAACAAATAAGAGTGTGTTCCAGGGAGTGTTAGTGAATTCAAGTGTGCCAAGGATGAATTGTGCTAGAAGAAGTTCATAATAGGATTTGTAAGAGGCAAGCCTGTGACTGCAATAAGGGGCTCGACAAAGCAGTTTTAGAAAAAGGGAGACTTTGTGGTTGGCACAACGCTATTTTTCCTTTATCTATTATTTTTACATGACACGTGGAACCCTTTGGCCAAATTCTCATGTTTTAAACTTTTTTAGAAAATTGTATATTGTACATTGTTGTGTATAAGTTTTGGGGCACTCGACTTATGCCGAATTATATCTTATTTATATTCTGTATCTTGTGGTTCTTGAAAAATCTCAGTTAATGTTCTACTGTTTATATGAACTGGACATACATGTGAAATTTTTCCTATGTAAGCTACGTTGCTTATTTTTTGTTATGACGATGGCTAGATGTGATCCTTGTCTTGGTAAGTTCTTAAGAGGGAAAAATTTGGTTTGGACATGAGTGGCCTAAGATGAGGTATAGGAAGTTCTTAGGTGAACAAGGCACAATCTACTAGTAGTAGGTGAAATTGATCAAGTTGTTATGGCTAAAGCAGACCAATATCACATGAACTGCAGTAGTGAAGGACTTGATGAGGTTCCCAACTCATGAAAGAATGTAAGGCTAGTTGTGACAGCATGAGTGCCAAGGCATGCTAGGGAATGTTAACATGTGCCAGATAGTTCGAAGAAATTTCAAATATGCTAAGATGTGTCAAGTGCTAAGGCATGCCAAAATGTGCAAGGGTGTGAAAATACATGCCAGGGACTATCAAGGCAGCAAAAAGGAGAAACAAGTTAAACTACAAGGAAATGAACACATCATAGGGTTAATAATTGACCAATTTACATTTTCCAGTAGGGACATGCTATTTACACCAACACTAAGTGGAAATAAGTGTCAAGTGCCAAGTGTTAGTGGATTCTAAGTGCCAAATCATCATATGTTACTTCTCTTCTACTTTCCAATAATTGATCTCAAATAACTTTAATACTAAACCATGCCAAAACATATTTAGGCACCTTAATGAATGCTAGAAATTCTAATTATCATGGTCTCTCTAGGACTACATCTCTCTTCGCCCCCTTGATCAAATGAGCTCCTTCTCACTTGATGTTCTTTGCTTCATCCTAAGGCCTCCTTAAATAGTTTTTCTTATATCTCTTAGGAACCCTCTAGAACTTATGGGTTTTATCCACTTAGACCTTAGGAAATATTAATTTTCATTTTTAATTTTATTTTAGATTTTAAACCCCATCTTGGGTCCAAAATCCCTTTTCTTGGCTTCTTTTCCCACAAATCCTTTTGTGACCAAAATCACACAAATCCATCTCACTAGGCTTGTCGAGTACCTCCCAAGCCACACAATTCAACAACATAGTCTAGTTGTAGTAACTGTAACTTGTTCAAGCTTGTGTAGTCAAGCGAGGGCTTTGTTGGGCTTCCAAGTTGCAAAGTAAGTAAAGGTATATGTGAGGGCATAATAGCTAGGGAGGGTCAGGGCATGCAAAGGAATAAAAAGGCACAATAACACATGTCAGAAAATGTCAATGCATGTTTAAGTAGAGTGTTAGGGAGTGTTAGGGCATATCAAGGGATACATAAGTAAAAATGCATGGAAAGGAACAAATACAAGTGTGTGACTGAGAGTGATAGCGAATTCAAGTGTTCTCAGGACGAAGTGTGTTAGGAGAAGTTCAGAATAATATTTATAGGAGGAAACTATATGGTTGTTATACGAAGATCGACATAAGAATTTTAGAGAAAGGGATATCACCTTGTGCTACGCACAATATTGTTTTTCCTTTAGCTAATTTTTTTATATGAGATGTGCAACAGTTTGGCTACATGTTCATGATTTGAACTATTCTAGATAATTACATATTGTACATTGTTGTGTATAAGTTTTGGGGCACTTAGCTTGTGTCAGATTATATCTTGTGTTCCTTTTTCATATTGTGGTTCTTGAAAACTCTCAGTTAATGTTCTATTGTTTATATGAACTAAACATACATGTGAAATATTTCTTGTGTAAGTTTTGTTGCTTAATTGTTTTATGGCCATGGCTTGATCATGTGATCCTTGTCTTGGTAACTATTTATGCGGGACAATTTGAGCTTGGACATGACTGGCATAGGATGAGTTATAGGCAGTTATAAGGTGAACAAGGCACAATATACTTGTAGTAGGTGCAATTGGTCAAGTTGTTGTAGTTGAAGAAGACCAATATTGTCACATGAACTGTAGTATCCAAGGACTTGATTAGGTTCGCAAGTCGTGAAAAAATGTTAAGGCTAGCTATGAGGACATGAGTGCTAAGGAATTCTTGGGAATGCTAATATGTGCCAGATAGTTTGAAGGCATGTCAAACATGCTAAGATGTGCCAAGTGATAAGGCATGCCAAGATGTGAAAGGGTGTGTCAAGCCAGGGACTGTCAAGGCAACAAAAGGGAGAAAAAACTTAAATTACAAGGAAGTGAACACATAAGAGGGTTAATAAGTCATCAATTTACCTTTTCCAAGAGGAACATGCTAGGCACACCAACACTAGGTGCCAATAGGTTCCAAGTGAAAAGTCTTGGTGTATTCTAAGTTTTAAGTATTCCTTTGTTTCTTGTCATCTACTTTCCAATAGTTGATCTCAAATAAATTTAATATTAAACCATGTCAAATCATACCAAGGCATCTCAATGTATTCCATACCACTTTCCAAGCGCCAACATGTGCCAAGTGCCAATATGTGTTAGGGAGTGTTATGCATGCTATGAAGTGGAAGGGCATGTTGAAGAGTGCTAAGGTGTGCTAGAGAGTTCTAATGTATGTTGAGGAGTGTTAAGGAATACTAGGACAAATAATTAAGGGATAACTAGGTAAAAATTCATGGAAGTTAATGAATATAAGATATGTGTGCCATGGACTAGTGTTAATGAGTGCTAGTTTTCATGCCAAGGAGGTAGTGATAAGGTATGTTAAGCATTAGTAAGGCATGTCAGGAAGTGCCAAAGTGTGCTAGGGAGTAACACTGTATGCTAATTATATTTTCCAAATAATTCCAAGATATTCCAATACATGCCATGTGCTAAGGATGTCAAGGGTGCTAGGGTATGTCAATATGTGTCAAGAAGTGTCAGGGAAACAAAAGGAATGACCAAGCTAAAATGCAGGGAAATGAACAAATAAGAGGTTTAATAAGTCGAGACTTTATATTTTTCAAAAGGGTCATGCTAGGCACACTAATAATAGGTCCCAATACATGCCAAGTGGCATTGTGTGCCAAGTGCTAATGTATGTCAATGCATGCAACCAAGGTGTTCCAAGGCATGCTAGGGACTACATGAATGCCAACGCATGCTACAAGAGTTTTATGTTTTGCTAGCGCATGACACCATGTGTTTGGGCACCAGTGTCATTACAAGATGTTCTAGGTACACAAATTTTCCACGACATGCAAGGTGCTAAGAAATGTTAGTGTGTGGCAAAGCATTAATTTAAAGTGTGCTCAATTTGTTGAGGAGTTTTAGGTCTTTCTCATTAATATAATTGATAGAGTTTGATTTAGTATTAAATAATATATTTTCTACACACACTAGTGGAACTTGATCTAAATGGAATTTTTTAGATGATAACTTGATATATATTAATCATGTGTTGAATCATAGGAAAACTCTATTTGACTAGTCATTACTTGAGGGAAATGATACACAAGAATTACTTCTTAAAAAATCGACTAACTCTAACCACTATGGGCATATTATAAAAAAGACTCCACAATAATGGTGTTAAATCGTTATCTTTTGACAAAAAATATATTAACAAGCACACAGTGTCATCAAAAACTCATTCGAATGATCAATAATAACGAACATTATTTGACCGTCAACAAAAGTAACAAAAAGAGCATTGTTGAGGGTCATTGAAAGTTCATCATTAGAAGTGTCACCAAAGAGAGAATTAGTGATGGGCCTTTAACAACCCTTACCAAAAGTGTCATTGAAATTGACTTTGGTGACGAACCTTAAAGGACCATCACTATATACACTTACAGTGACGATTTTAAAGGACCGTCACCATAGGTGACATTGGTGACGGACCTTAAACGTCCGTCACAAGCATGACCCTCACCAATGTCACTTTTTCTTGTAGTGATTAAATCATGATATTTACTAATATTATGTCGTGATTGTAATTGAAATTTTAATTTTAATTGTATGGAAAATTGTAATTGTAATTTTAATATGTAAAATATTTGTAATTTTAATTGTAATTGTATGTGAAATTTAAAATTGTATTTTTAATTGTATTAATGTGAAATGAAATTTTAATTGTAATTGTATATATGTAAAATTGTAAAATTGTAAAATTGTAATTGTATGTAAAATGCTTGTAAAATTGTAATTGTATTAATGTGAAATCATTGTAACTGTAATTTTAATTGTAATTGTATGTATTGTCATCATTCAATTTTATTAAAATTTGTAAATTTGTGAAATTGTAAGTTAATTGTCAATTTTGAACCATAACTACCGTAAGTAAAATGTATACTGTAAATATTGTTAAATTACTATAATTATAAAATTGTAAATTTGTATGAATATAAATAATTGTAAAATAATAAATCTAGAATAAGATGAATTTTTGTAACATAATAAAGTTGAGAAAATAATGAAAATAAATTCATGTAATTTAGAATTATCTTTAGTTTATTATGATCTCACATACCAAAAATAACAGTGTACATTTTGAAGATATCATTCACGCACATTTAAAGGAATCAAGTAGTTGTATTATTTAAGGAATTGACATTATAAAAAAGAAGAACTTAATACAATACGTCATTTTTTTCGAGATCAACATAATTGAAAATTATCAAGTGAAATGATTTTAACATTAACACAATGAAAATTACCAATTAATTCAAAATACATATTATAATGTTTCGAAAAAAAGAGTCTTAGTTATAAGGTACTTAAGTCCTCTTCTTTATAAAAATCCATCTTAAAAATTATAAATGATGAAATAACACATGTACCATATCACTCTCAGTTCTCATGATCACTCTCATTATCTTCCAGCTCCCTTGGCATCATAACACTATCGTCGTCAAAAATATGTTTTGATCTAGGGTCATGTCTCAATAGGAACCACCAATCCATATCCAACACATCTGGGTAAAAAAAAACCTGGTTGCAGTGTTTGGGGAAAAAATATGGCTCCTTAAATTCATCCCACATCTTTCTAAAGTTGATACATATCAACCTATTATCACGATATTCTTTTACATTATTTCGATCAAAGGTTTCCCACCACTTGCACCTAAAAATAACACATTGGAAAGAAGAGAAATACACTTCAATGATCGCTTGTATCTTTCAATGTAACATAACATCCCTCGTACTAGGTTTTGATCATGGTGGCCAGATTGACTAGATTGATCGAACTCGAATTCCACTCCAAAGTCTTGTGCCATGTGTCTATGATTGATATTTTTTGTGAGAAAATGATTTCCATATGCCCACATAGATGGGAAAAATGCACCTACAAAAAATTTAAAAAATCATAGTGTCATATGTATTATAATAAATGAACCGTTCAATTACGTAATATAGATGTAATTACATTTCAAATCTGCATTATTAAGTTTAATTTAAATAAATATATTATTACCCAGTCGGTGCGCCCAATCCCTACATTTAGCGCATCCTCTTCAGCATGCAGTTAACGGTCGGTTGCACCATATTTCTCCCTGACTTGGTCAGCAACCCAACTGTTGGGGCATATTTTTGGCATATTTTCTTTTAAATGATTAGGATAAGGCACCCATCTATCATTCAACCATCTGAATTATTTCCTGTCACTATCCCATTTCATCCTATTTTGTTCGTACAATATGACCCACGGTCGTTTCGCTTCAGAATTGTAAAGAACAAATTTACATATTGCTTCAAATAATGCATTCACTCATGAAATAAAACCGACATATAGTACATATGAGATCAAAATACATATTATATCACAGTTCAACATGAACATTTACTTTGTGTAAATTTGAAAACTTATAATTTTCTTACTCTTTATCAAGCATCCTTTTCCATTCATTTGGAGCAACTCCCCTTCTCTTTTGTCTTCATCCCTTTCATCGTCCCAAATCACTGCACTTGGTCTACTTTCAATCTGCTTTATGTACTCACTAGCATAATAGAAAGAATCATACGATATTTACCCCTCTCCCCTAGACCCCTTGGGATTTTCCCTTTGTCGATCAAAACCTTTCAATTTCTTCATTTACCTCTCTAAGAAGGACATACAATGACAAGGAACCACCCCAACTAATTCAACCTCATTTACTAGGTGGATTAGGAGATGAACCTGCAAGTCCATGAAACTCGTTGGCAGTCCATTCTCAAACATACAAACAATCTCAACTATATATTGTTACCACTATGGAATGCTAGCCACATGAGTCTCCTTTAACGTGATCCAACATACAAATGCACATAATTTATATATGGCACATCCTAGGTCTTAGGGGAATTCATGTTTCACACATCCATACACAAACAAAGGATAATGACACTACAAAGTTATAAACACATGCAGTAATATACAAAATGAGTTATGCTGTGTGATCCCTGCATAGGATAAAATTTATTAATATAAAATATAATTTCAACCCCGAAAAATGGTCATGCGATTTCAACCTCAACAAATGGTCATCCACGGTGAAGTAGTGCCCTAGTGAAGAGTTGTATGAAGATCGAACCCTCACACCCATTATCACTTCCTTTACCAAAGAAAGATAATATTTTTTAAAAATCCATGGGACATCACCTTCTTTGAAATACCATGAATTATAGGGACTAGTGTCCCTACCTATGATCCTTTACTTTCTAATCATCTTGGCCAAATTTGTTTATTTTTCGTTTTTGAAGTAATAAGATATTTCCTAACAACCAATGTCTCACTTTATTTCGATGATATGTGCCCCCATAAAGAATATGAAACATTTTTAAATATATTCGTGGGATCTAATAAGTGGGTAATCTTACGATGTTCTCAATATGGGAGGTTATAAAAGATAGAATTCCTTTTCATCGCAATGGGAAATTTCTCAACATAGGTGTTGAAGGATTCTGGATAATCGAACATAAGCTCCCCATTTGAATCAACAATTTCTATGAACTCCTCCTTGTCTCTCTCATATGCTCTAAGCCATTCAGCTAGTGTTGTTATTAGAGGCCTTTGGGTTATCTCTTGTTTACCATTGAAAGCAGATTTTTCTCTAGTGTAAGGGTGTTCTTATGGGAGGAATACCCTGCAGCAGCCATACAATGGCTTTTGTAGGTTTTTGGACCATCTAACTTTCAGAGAAGGTCCACAAAATTTACATCCAAAATACCCTATTGTTCCAAGACTTGCAAAATTATTGTATACAATATATATGCATGGAACATTAAAGAATATCATGAAGATCTAAACAATTACAATGAATTAAATAAATAATACACGAAAGAATATTGTCATGTATATAAACAAATCAATAAAGATGTAATTTACCAGAGAAAACTCTTAAGCCTGGATAATCATGTCTCTTGTAAGCACATATGCCACACAATGTAAAACTCATCTCTGTTGCGATAATAATTCCTAATTGGTGAATCTGGACTTAATGGGAATTAAATAGGCGATTGATTCAATCATTCTTGGTATCGTTCCTTTCTCAGTTTTTCTCTTGATTCAACCTTCTCTCGATTTCAAATTGTTGTGGGATGTAATAGAATAAGGCAGGTAGGTCACCCATCATTACTAGATCATAATAATTTCAAAAAATATATTTGAACATGATTAGTATAAAATATATGATATCACTTAGTAAGAATGTCAACAATGCATGATTAATTGGTTTTACATTGAAATAATTACATTAATATACCAAATAATTATTATTACCATCATTGTCCCAGGATTGTGGCTAGAAGATGCAACGTTAAAATTGGCAGGGTGAATCAGCTATGCATTTTCATCTACCAAATGTGACTTACAGTATGTTGCTCGTGATAAGAGCTACCAATGTTTTGGAGATGTTTGAATATTTTTTGAATGTGAACTCAATTCTAAATTTGCATGAACTTGAAAATTTGTAAACATTAATTTTATTTAGCTGATTGAAATGGATAAAAAAATTTAATTATATAATGAAAATATAAATAAAATGTGAAAGTAAATATTACTTCTAGAGATGGATAGGGAGAACTCCGCGATAGACTTTGATAAGTATTATGAAATGATCTCGATTTTGAAGAATTGTCCATTCGATATAATTATGATATTTTCTCCATATATTTCAGCGAAATCAACAATAAAGTTTGGTGTACATATCTAAAAGTAATTTCAGTGCCATAAAAATGGACTTATTTTTATCGGTGCTCATGTATAGCTCACTGCACCTGTGCGTTTTAATTACTGTGCTTTAATGTTGTGTTATTAATTGACACACCTATGTGGTTATATAACAAACACACCGAATAGCCGTAAATAAAAAAACCACAAATCTTTTTTTTTAAGTGAAAAAGCGGTAAATTCAAAACTTGGTTAAAAAAACATATCGCTGACACTAACCACAATCGGATAGCAAAATCAACCATTGCTAAACACTCCCATGCTACCAAGCACCTCATCCTAGCTTCTACCCTCTTTCATTCCAACTGGATCATTCGGGAAGCCTAGAATTTCAGAAACATCCTAATAACTTTAATCGTGACGACGGTTACCCATTAAGCCACTCATGGAAGCCCGCCACCCACATCCTATCATCTGAATGCCTTTCCTCCAACTCCAATTCTAACCCTTCCTAGGTCCCTTCCCCCCTCCTCCTCCTGGTTTGCTCATTTTAAGCCCTCCTTAATTTAGTTTAATTCAATTTATATTTTTAATCATTGATTTATTTCTTCCTCCTTTCTTTTAACCCTTATACCCCAACCTCTAATAGATAATTATTATTCTAATCTAAATTTTATTATAACCTATATATAATTAATAATAAAATTATTTTAATCATAATTTGTCATTTTTCTCATAGTTTTGTTTCTTTCAACAATTAAATTGATTAATCATACATCATAAAAATTTGAAGGTTTTTATGTCAAAATTAATGACAAAAATAAATACAAATCACAAAAATCTGACATCAAATGTTAATGAACTATCAAATTACTCAGCTTTGTTTAATTGTAAAAAAAAGGGTTCAACGCTTCCTAGTAATTGCTCTACACACCGTAAAAGCGAAAAGCAGAACCGCAGGGACAAAACCCATAACCGCAGGGATAAAGTGAAAGATGTTCGAGAGAGGTGGCGTCGATATCGTGCATGTCGATGGACCACTTAACGCCGGTTCCGATGGCATATAAATTATCCATGAGGATGTGCTACTTAATGGCAGTAGCATTTGATTTTCCTGCTCACAGTGATGGCAACAACATTTCATTGTTAGTCGTTGTGGCCTGGCATCGTTGTGCTGACGTACCAACCCTACCATCTCGGACTCGACCATAGCATCTGTATTGTGCTCAATTCTTCCCATAAGTCTGCCATCTAAGCGTGAGCAACGAATCCGATCCCCTTTAGAAATAGCGTTAGCTACCATTTCGACACCACGGTTACCCGATTAATCACCCATTTCAACTCAAATTGACCTGTGTGTGCAATTAATAGATATTCGGATGAACTTGAACTCGTTTTCAAACTTTCCGAGCAATAAATTAGTTGTATTATTCTAGGAATTGACATTGTAAAAAAGAAGAACTTAATACAATATGCCATTGTTTTCAAGATAAACATAATTGCAAATTATCAAGTGAAATGATTTTAACATTAACACAATGCAAATTACCAATTAATTCAAAATACATATTATAATGTTTCGAAAAAAAGAGTCTTAGTTATAAGGTAATTAAGTCCTCTTCTTTATAAAAGCCCATCTTAAAAAGTATAAATGATGAAATAACACATGTACCATATCACTCTCGGTTCTCATGATCACTCTAATTATCTTCCAACTCGCTTGGCATGATAGCACTAATTTTCTCAAAAATATGTTTTGATTAAGGGTCATGTCTCAATATGAACCACTAATCCATATCTAACAGATATGGGTAAAAAAACATCTGGTCGTACTGTTTGGGGAAAAAATATGTCTCATTAGCTTCATCCCACATATTTCTAGAGTTACTACATATCAACCTACTATTGTGATATTCCTTTACATTATTACGATGAAAGGTGTCCCACCACTTGCACCTAAAAATAACACATTGAAAAGAAGAGAAATACACTTCAATGATCTCTTCTATCTTTCAACATAACGTAATGTCCCTCATACAAGGTTTTGATCATGGTGGCTAGATCGACTACATTGATCAAACTCGATTTCCACTCCAAAGTCTTGTGTCATGTTTCCATGATCAAAATTTTTTGTGTGAAAATGATTTCCATATGCCCACATAGATGGGAAAAAATGCACCTATAAAAAAGTTAAAAAATCATACTTTCATGTGCCTTATAATCAACCAGCAGTTAAAAAATGAAATATAGATGTAATTACAATTCAAAGTTGCATTATTATGTTTAAAATGTACATAAATATATTATTACCCAGTTGGTGCACCCAATTCCTACGTTTACCGCATCCTCTTCAGCGCGTGGGTAACGACCTGTTGCACCGTATTTCTCTATGAATTTGTGAGAAACCCAACTATTGGGGCATATTTTTGGCATATTTTCCTTTAAATGATCGATATAAGGCACACTTATACCATTAAACCATCTGAATGATTTCCTGTCACTATACCATTTCATCCACTTCTGTTCGTACAATATGACACACGGTTATTCCACTTCGGAATTATAAAGAATGAATTTACTAATTGCTTCAATTTCTGCATTTTCTAATGAAATAAAACTGACATATAGCAGATATGAGATCGAAATACAAATTATATTCAATTTCAACATGAATATTTACTTTTTGTAAATTTGAAAAATTATAAGTCGCTTACTCTTTATGAAGCGCCTTTTTCCATTTGTTTGGAGCAGCTCCCCTTCTCTTCTATCTTCATCCCTTTCATTGTCCCAAATCAATGCACCTGTTCTATTTTTGATCTGATTTATGTACTCAGTGGTAAAATAGAAACACTCATATGATATGTACCCCTCTGCCATAGACTCCTCGGGTTTTCCCCTTTGTCGAACAAAACCTTTCAATTTCTTCATTTACCTCTCTAAGAAGAACATCCAACAACAAGAAACCACCCCAACTAATTCAGCCTCATCTACTAGGTGGATTAGAAGATGAACCTCCAAGTCCATGAAACTCATCGACAGTTCCTTCTCAAACATACAAACAATCTCAACTATCTCTTGACGCCACTATGGAATGCTAGCCACATGAATCTCCTTTGACGTGATCCAATATAAAAATGAAGATAATTTAGATATGGCACATCCTAGGTCTTAGGGGAACTCATGTTTCACACACCCATGCACAAACAAAGGATAATGACACTGCAAAGTTATAAACACATGCAGTAATATACAAAATTAGTTATGTTTTATGATCTGTGCATGGAATAAAATTTATTAATATAACCAATAATTTTATCATGATTTTTCCATTATACGTACTCTTAAAAGATTCAAATGGTCATGTTATTTCAACCCCGAAAAATGGTCATCCATGGTGAATTAGCGCCATAGTGAAGACTCGTATGAAGATGGCACCCTCCCACCCATTATAAATTCCTTTGCCAAAGAAAGATGATATTTTTTTAAAATCCATGGGATATGACCTTCTTTGAAATACCATGAATTATAGGGACCAACGTGCTTACCTCTGATCCTGTACTTTATAATCATCTTGGTCAATGTTTCTTTTTAGTTTTTGAAGCAATAAGATCTTTCCTAATAGCCAATGTGTCACTTTGTTTCGATGATATGTGCCTCCATAAAGAAGATGAATTTTTTTTAATATATGCATGGGATCTAATAAGTGGGTAATCTT
This sequence comes from Pinus albicaulis, assembly GCA_034641835.2. Lineage (NCBI taxonomy): Eukaryota > Viridiplantae > Streptophyta > Pinopsida > Pinales > Pinaceae > Pinus > Pinus albicaulis. Next base: position 990,471,042 of record CM076574.1, read on the forward strand.
AAGATGCTCCCAATATGGGAGGTTATAAAATATAGATTTCCTTTTCATCGCAATGGGAAATTTCTCAACATATGTGTCAAAGAATTCCGGATAATAAAATATAGGCTCCCTATTTGAATCAAAAATTTCTATGAAATCCTTCTCCTTCTCTCTCTCATATGCTCTAAGCCATTCAAGTGGTGTTGTTATTGGAGGCCTTTGGGTTCTCTCTTGTTTACCATTTAAAGCGGATGTTGCTCTTGTGTAAGGGTGTTCTTCTGGGAGGAATACCCTAGAGCATTCATACAATGGTTTTCGTAGGTCGTTGGACCATCTAGCTTTCAGAGAAGGTCCACAAAATTTACATCGAAAATACCCTTTTGTTCCAAGACCTGCGAAAATATTGTATACAATATATATGCATGGCACGTTAAAGAATATCATGAAGATCAGAACAATTACAATGAATTAAATAACTAATATATGAAAGAATATTGTTATGTATATAAACAAATCAGTAAACATGTAATTTACCAGAGGAAAATCCTAAGCCTGGATAATCATGTGTCATGTAAGCACATATGTCATACAACGTAAAACTCCTCTCGGTTGCGATGGGTCTTGATACATCATACACATTTATCCCATCCCATAATTACTTCAATTCATATACCAGTGGTTGTAAGTATACATCCATATTATTAATGTGTCTTCTACTAGGGACTATGAGAGCCAACATAAGATGTTCATTATTCACGAACAACCATGGGGGGATATCGTTATTGAAATTCTTGTAATTGTAATTATAATTGTCATTGTATGTGAAATTGTAAAATTGTAATTGTAATTCTAATTGTATGTAAAATATTTGTAAAATTTTAATTGTATTAATGTGAAATTATTGTAATTATAATTTTAATTATAAAATTGTAATTCTAATTCTAATTCTAATTGTAATTGTAATTGTAATTTTAATTTTAATTGTATGTAAAATATTTGGAAAATTTCTGAGTGTATGAATGTGAAATGATTGTAATTTTAATTTTAATTGTAATTGTATATATGTAAAATTATAAAATTGTAACTGTAATTTTAATTGTATGCATTTTCGTTATTCAATTTTATTAAAATTTGTAAATTTGTAAATTTTTAAAATTGTAAGTTAATTGTCAATTTTGAACCATAACTACCGTAAGTAAAATGTATACCATAAATATTGTTAAATTGCCATAATTGTAAAATTATAAATTTGTATGAGTATAAATAATTGTAAAATAGTAAATCTAAAATAATATGAATTTTCGTAACATAATAAAGTTTAAAAATAATGAAGATAAATTCATGTACTTTAGATTATAATTATTTCATTATGATCTTACATACCAAAAATAATAGTATACATTTTGAAGATATCATTCACACACATTTAAAGCAATCAAGTAATGGTATTATTTTAGGAATTGACAGTATAAAAAAGAAGAACTTAATATAGTACACCATTGTTTTCGAGATCAACATAATTGAAAATTATCAATTAAAATGACTTTAACATTAAAAAAATGCAAATTACCAGTTAAGTCAAAATACATATTATAATGTTTCAAAAATCCTCCTTTTTATAAAAACACATCTTAAAAAGTATAAATGATGAAATAATACATGTACCATATCACTCTCATTATCTTCCAGCTCGCTTGGCATGACAACACTATTGTTCTCAAAAATATGTTTTGATCTAGGGTCATTTCTTAATACGAACCACCGATCCATATCCAACACATCTGGGGGAAACAAAAACTTGGTTGCAATGTTTTTGGAAAACATATGGCTCCTTAGCTTCATCCCACATCTTTCTAGAGTTGATATATATCAACCTACTATCCCGATATTCCTTTACATTATTCTGATCAAAGGTGTCCCACCACTTGCACCTAAAAATAAAACATTAGAAAGAAGAGAAACACACATCAATAATCTCTTCTATATTTCGACATAACGTAACGTCCCTCATACTAGGTTTTGATCACGGTGGCTAGATCGACTAGATTTATCAAAATCTAATTCTACTCCACAGTCTTGTTTCATGTGTCCGTGATCGACATTTTCTGTGCGAAAATGGCTTCCATATGCCCACATAGATGAGAACAAATGCACCTATAAAAAAGTTAGAAAATCATAGTGTCATGTGTCTTATAATAAACCAACAGTTAAAATATGAAATATAGGTATAATTACATTTCAAAGTTGCATTATTAAGTTTAAAATGTACATAAATATATTATTACCCAGTGGGTGCACCCAATCCATACGTTTAGCGCATCCTCTTCAACATGGAGGTAATGACCAGTTGCACCGTATTTCTCTCTGACTTGGTCAGCAACCCAACTGTTGGGGCATATTTTTGGCATAGTTTCTTTTAAATGACCAGGATAAGCCACACTTCTACCATTCAACCATCTGAATTATTTCTTGTCACTATCTCATTTCATCCTCTTTTGTTCGTATAGTACGACCCATGGTTGTTTCGCTTCGGAATTGTAAAGAACAAATTTACTATTTGCTTCAAAATTTTGCATTCGCTGATGAAATAAAATAGACATATAGTACATATGAGATCAAAATACACATTATATCTAAGTTCAACATGAATATTTATTTTGTGTAAATTTGAAAAATTATAAGTCGTTTACTCTTTATTAAGCGTCTTTTTCCATTCATTTGGAGAAACTCCCCTTCTCTTTTGTCTTCATCCTTTTCATCATCCCAAATCACTACATTCGGTTTGTTTTTTATATGATTTATGTACTCATTGACATAATATAAAGACTCATATGATATGTACCCGTCTACCATAGACCCCTCAGGTTTTTCCCTTTGTCAAACAAAACCTTTCAATTTCATCATTTACCTCTCTAAGAAGAACATCCAATGACAAGAAACCACCCCAACTAATTCAACCTCATATACTAGTTGGATTAGAAGATGAACCTACAAGCCCTTGAAACTCATCGGCGGTTCCTTCTCAAACATACAAAAAATCTCAACCATCTCTTGATGCCAATGTGGAATGCTAGCCACATGAATCTCCTTTGACATGATCCAACATACAAATGCAGATAATTTATATATGGCACATCCCAGGTCTCATGGAAATTCATGTTTCACACACCCACGCACAAAAAAAGGATCATGACACTGCAAGTTTATAAACACATGCAGTAATATACAAAATGAGTTAAGTTTTATGATCCCTGAATGGGATAAAATTTATTAATATAACAAATAATAAAATCATGATTTTTGAATTATACATAATCTTATAATATTCAAATGGTCATGCGATTTCAATCTCAACAAATGGTCATCCATGGTGAAGTAGCGCCATAGTGAAGACCCATATGAAGATGGCACCCTCACACCCATTATAAATTCCTTTCCCAAAGAAAGATAATATTTTTATAAAATCCATGGGACATCACCTTCTTTGAAATACCATGAATTATAAGGACCAATGCACCTATATATGATTATGTAATTTCTAATCATCTTGGACAATGTTTCTTTTTAGTTTTTTAAGTAATAATATCTTTCCTAACATCCAAAGTGTCACTTTGTTTCGATGATATGTGCCTCCATAAAGAATATGAAACATTTTTAAATATATGCATGTGATATAATACGTGGTAATCTTAAAATGCTCCCAATGTGGGAGGTTATAAAAGATAGATTTCCCTTTCATCGCAATGGGAAATTTCTCAACATAGGTGTCGAAAAATTCTGGATAATCGAACATAGGCTCCCCATTTGAATCAAAAATTTCTATGAACTCCTTCTTATCTCTCTCATATGATCTAAGCCATTCATCTGGTGTTGTTTTTATAGGCCTTTAGGTTCTCTCTTGCTTACCATTGAAAGAGGATGTTTCTCTTGTGTAAGGGTGTTCTTCTGGGAGGAATACCCTAGAGCAGTCATACACTGGATTTCATAGGTCGTTGGACCATCTAGTTTTCAGCAACGGTTCAAAAAATTTACATCCAAAATATCCTTTCGTTCAAAGACCTAAATTTTTTTTGTATACAATATACATGCATGGCACGTTAAAGAATATTATGAAGATCAGAATAATTACGACAAATTAAATAACTAATATGTGAAAGAATATTGTTACATATATAAACAAATCAATAAACATGTAATTTACCAGAGAAAACTCCTAAGCCTGGATAATCATGTGTCATGTAAGCACATATTGCATACAACATAAAAATCCTCTCTGTTGTGATGGGTCTTGATACATCATATAAATTTGTCCCATCCCATAATTACTTCAATTCATCTACGAGCGGTTGTAAGTATACATCCATATCCTTAACTTGTCTTCTATCAGGGACTATGAGAGCCAACATAAGATGTTCATTATTCACGAACAACCATAGGGGGTTATTTTTATTGATCACTACTACATCAAAAATAGAATAGTTGGTGTTTTAGAGGGAATATTGGTTGACGCCATCCATGGCTATGCTGAGTTGTAAACTTCGCACTTCATCCTTGAATTTTTCAGGTGATGTATCCTCTATATTCTTCATGGATATTGAATATGTTGGGATTCACGTAACTCCCAACTCACTTCTGTATGTTTTAGGTCGCTATATTACTAGTATTGTCCCTTATTGTTGTTAGTGTAATCCCCTTATTATTGTTGTTGTACTCCTGTAACCCCAATATTTTTATTATTATACCCTTACATTTTTATTGTTAGGTCGGCTAGGATTATAATGTGACACCATGGACTCCTATATATAGAAGGAGGTCTTGTCATTTGTATCATCTAAGAATTGTTCATTTATGTAATGTATTTGAGGTTTTGCCCTCGAAGTGGCTGACTTTTAAGACTTTGATCTCTCTTTTCTTCTATTTTTGGAGCTGGTTTCATAACATTTGGTATTAAAGCTTTGGATTCTAGGGTTTCACGGCTCCAAATAGGTCATCATGGAATTTTCACTATAACTTTGTTCCTATGAAAGTTCAGAAGCTGAAATGTTTTTAGAGCAAAGCCAAAATCCTTAGGAACTTCGTTTAAAAATTTCATATATTTGTTCGTAATAGATTCAGAGATATGATCTGTGGAATTTAGGGTTATTTTAGGCTCCCGAATTTCACCTAAGACAGGTCATCGTGGAATTTGCGCTATAAATTTTTTTCTATGAAGGTTTAGAAGATGAAATTTTTTCAGACAAAATCTAAAATCTTGAGGAACATTTTGCACAAATTTTATATCATGGTTTGCAATATTTTCAGAGATATGATATGTGGAAGTTAGGGTTATTTCATGCTCCTGAATTTCATCTCAAAGAGGTGATCGTGGGAAAATCGTCAGAAATATCTCTTTGTGCGTCGAACTGGAATTCTGTAAAACTTGGCCACAAGTACATGAAATGTAGTTTCCTATGTATCAATTTCATATCCATAGTTTCAATATCGAGCCTCTCAAAAGCAAGAAAAAGGTGTGTATTTTTTTTCCGAATTGCATGAGTCTTGTTTGAAGAATAAATTTGAATTGATTCCAATGGCATATTGTAGAATAGATATCAGTATTGGGCTCTAAAATTCCCCCTAAAAATAATTCAACACCCACTAAGAATTTAGAGTGATCTACTATGGCTCATGAAGACGAAGAAATGCAACATGACATATCAAAATTAAAAGAGCAAGTGCACCAAATTTCGCTCTTGTCAAGATAAAAAAAAATGAAATGGATGTTTTGAAGAAAAGCATGGAAGCTAAGATGGATGGTTTGAAGAAAGGCATGAAAGCTATGATACATGGTTTGAAGAATGTTATGGAAGAAAAAATGGAAGGTTTGAAGGAAGACAAGGAAGGATTGAAGGGAGTTTTGTCAAAGTTGATACAAAAAATGATTCCTAATGGTGAAAAGATAGTAGAAGAAACTCATGATGAGAAAAAAATAAATGTTAATCATGATTTTATAAACTCTAATGTTGGATTGAAGAACCACCATATTCCAAATATGGATATGAGGAAGTTTGATGGTAAGGATCCCGTAACATGGATACTATATATGGAGCAATATTTTGATCTCAATAAGGTGAAAAACACACAAAAGGTACACATTGCAACTTTACATTTAGAATAAAATACATTTGTATGGTATCGATGGTTTTTCTCCCCTAAATTTTTTTTCACTTGGTCAAATTTTATGGAGGAAATGATATCACATTATGAGGATACAAAGAGCAACACCTTCTTTAGGCAATTGATAAATCTCAAACAAAATGGTTCAGTTGTGAAACACATTGAGGACTTAAAAAACTTGAATATAAAGGTAACTGATATGCCAGAGGAACATAGGATTGAGTCTTCATAAGGAATTTAAAGGAAAACATCCAACATGAAGTTCGCGTTTGGGAACCTGATTCATTGGCGAAGGCATTTAGGTTGGCAAGAAAAATTTAATGTAAAATTATGGTGATAAGGAAGCCTACCAATCACATCTATAAATATGGAATTGTTGCTACTCCTAGACTTCCACAACCTTCAAGGTTGACACCACAACAATTGGAAGAAAAAAGAGAAAAAAGGATTTGCTACAGTTGTGATATCAAATACACTAATGGTCATAAGTGTGTCGAGAAGAAATCATTTTACATAGATTGTGAAAAGGAGGAATAAAATGAACAAGAAACTTCGAAAGAAGAGGATATACACTAGGAACCAACCTTAGAAGAAGAGTATGACCATATTGTGTAATGCATTGGTAGGAATTACTACTCCTCAAACTCTCAAGATAGGACATATCAAGAAGAAAAATGTGATAGTGTTCATTGATTCAAATAATACCCATAATTTTATTCATTGTAAGGTAGCCAAGGGATTTCATTGTTTCCTATACTCAGCACCAGAATGTTAAGTGATGGTTGCAAATGGAGGAACTACAAATTTCTCTAAAAAATTCCATAATATCAAGCTAACCATGGGGGAGTATTTATTGAATAGTTAAATGCTGTCCATTCCAATGGGAGGTGTTGATGTTGTACTAGGAGTAGAATGGTTACAATCTTTGGGGACGATAGCTTGTAATTTTAAAGAACTTTTTTGCATTTTTTTTCGAAAGGAAAGGAAATTTTTTTTTTGCCATTTGTATCATCCATGAATTATTCATTTATGTAATGTATTGGAGTTTTCCCATTTGAAGTGGCTAATTTCTGAAGCGTTGATCTCTCTATTCTTCTATTTTTGGAGCTAGTTTCATAACATTATGAGTCATGACATCCTTGCAACATAGCTAATTATTTGCAACGAAAGAGTCTTTGAATCCTTGGGATTATAGGAATGTGCCTAAATATCTTAAAAGGAGGACCACGTGATTTACTCTTATTTTTTTATTTATCATACCCATCATGCCCACATTTCAGACATATGTCTTTGTCTGCATACTCTCCTCTATATAGAATACAATCATTTTGACATGCATGATATGATATGTACTCAACACCCAACATTTTCAAAAATTTATTTCTCACTTCATAGCTACAGGCCAAGACATTGTCACTCAAAATAACCTTATAGTTGAATAACATGTAGTTGGTGATCATGGAAAATATTAAATGTACATTAATGCTGATATAATTATTAATGTTCATAAAATTGACCATTTGTAATGTTCATTGTGTGATTATATTTCTCAAAATATAAGGGAGGACTTGACGGTCAATTACCTCAAATTTTATGAGAAACATCCATTCCACAAGCCAAACTTTTCTTTCAGGTTGTACAGTAACATCATTGTCCCCAACTGGGTAGAATTTGACTAATCACCAGGTCCAAAGTGAGGGTTGATGGAAGAAAATTTAAGGCTTTCAAAAAAGGTATTAGCGATATGAGCATCATCCCCTATCTAATCATCATTCTATTTTTCATCTAAAAACATTGTCTCCATGGCAGTTGTATCCCTTAAGCAATCATCCATACCAGCCTCTATTTGATTTCCCCATTGCCAGCTTGTGAGGAAATACTATTGTTGTAGTCATTCCTAATTGGTGTAATATTCCCAAATGGGAAAACAACAATATATGAACACAAAAATGAAAATAGTAGTGTAAATCAACACATTAACATTGGAGACTTTTTAAATGGAGTCATAAATTTATTATAATAACAGCAAATCAATACAAAATAGTGAGGCATAAATCATATGCAATGAGGAAAAAAGCCTCCCATAAAAAATCACTCCCAAATATGAGCTACTGTTACAATACAAATTGTCGTAGAGTAACTACAGTGTAGTCATATTAAGAATAAATACAGTTGGAGATGGTATAATGATACAAAAATACTGATATAGGCCATAATAGATTCTAGACATACAAATCTGGGCACTAGTTCAACATTCCAAGACAACCCAAGAGGGTTTCTGGGAAATGCACATAATGAGCCAATGTAAGCTATAGCCTTAGGGATGAAGATATGCTGCAATAAATAAATGAGAAAATATGGCTGAAACTAATGTAGAAACCTACAACACTTCTCCAATAGATCCTCTGGATGAAAGAATGTCTCCAACACTGAAGAAATCACCTTCCAAAATAATGTAGATCTGGACTGAAACTGCACTGTAGGGGATAAATACTCCTTTTCCTGATGCCAAATATGTCAATAAAGCGTAAGGGGCTTCTTTACAGGCATTCTAATGGATGGAAACCTTCCTCCACTACAAAACTAGCTTTGAGTCACCCAAAATGATTCTCCACTACTGCACCTTGCAACACACCAAAATATTCTGTAGAAATTGTGCTGATAAAGAAAGTTGTAGCTTGGCCTTGAGCCTGAGTGTGGAAATGTAGTGCTATGCTCCTCCAAGAGGCCTCTCAAGGAAAGAGATGGGATTCCCGCTCGGGAACACCCTGTGCTAAACAACACTTTAAGCTCAACTAAACAACTAAATAATGGAATAATTCTAAACAGACCACACACAAAATAATAATAAAAAACATGCTCAATATGGATTATGTCTTCTTCCTTATAAAATTTATGAGCTTCCTTGCCCTTGGCACCACTCAATTAGGTCACTACCTCCATACAATCAATCTCCCTCAAAAGTTGCATTATTCCTCATTAATTGTCCACTCCTCCATAAAAACGTTGTTGATTTGGTCAAATTTGACCTATTCAACATGATCCATCCCATGTTCACACTTAAAAGTGCTTTATTTAGCTGCTTAGAAGGTCTCCTTTGACACTTGAAGTGTTTTTATTGTTTCTAAGGATATTTATGGGCCTCCCTACCCATTTATTCACCCACCCAGTGACAAAATAATCTATAATATTTGATTTAGCTAGAGCTAAATTTTAGGAATATTACAATCCTCCCCTCCAAAATGTTGCTTGTCCTCAAGTGTAATACCCCAAGTTTCTATGCTTTTAGTTTGACTATTGAACAAGTCCAAAGGGTAAAGTGGACTAAAATGGAGAACTATGATGTGGATTTATTTAATTTTTTTTATTTATAAAATAAAATGGAAAATTATGTGTGCAATGACTAGATTGAGAATGGAGATCTGAAAACCAAATCCATTAGGGTGGATAAGGTGAGAAGAATTTCCCACAACTTCTAGAAATCCTTGGAATGCATAAAATAAGTTACTAAAAAAAATTAGATTTGGAGATAAATATCTAATTTCCCAATAAAGAGGAAAGTATTGGGAAGAGGTGGAAAAAATCTGGAAAAGTGGAAAAAACAGCTTTAAAATTACCTGTGTGGAAGAAACAGAGGGAAAGCCTAGGCAAAACAGGAACAAAGCATCCTGCATTTACTAGACGTAGTAAATGGAAAGAGACTAGGGAAAGAAAAGCTTAAATAAGTTATTCCAGGATAGACAAAGGGTTGTCTATCACTATATCCAAGGATCTCCGCTCAGGGGTGAGTTATTGAGAGAGAACTCTACAGTTGTGTGGCAAATAGTCAGAGCTAAATGGTATGCACACTAAATTAGAAATGAACTGTTTAATTTTAAATTCTCATGTGTGATGCTCGGTACCTGGTTAGGGAATAGTTAAGATTAATGTGAAATTTCTTAAGTTAAATTTGTTGAACTCACATATATTTAATTAGTATTGGTTATAGTGATTTAGAAAAGGCTCATACATTTAATAGATTTTTCTACAGTATAAATACTGAAATCTGTATGGTTGTATGGACAAAGTATATTGAGATCCAACTTCCAGAGCTTCTAAACCCGGTGACAGTTTTAAATATGGGGTTAGGTATCTAACAATGAATTTATTTATTCTGGTTAAACAAATAAACTGTTATTATTACCCTGACTAGAATCTCAAAGAGAAAATATCACTAAGTGTAATTTAAATTTCAAATCTGATGTATATATCTCTACATAGTTATAGGTAGAGGTTATGGTACAAATACCTGTATATATGTATAGCAATTAATGTGCTACAAGTAAAATTTAAGAGCTGATAGGAAATAAATGAATTCTTTATAGTATGATTCTAGTCTACTTTACTGCTATATATATTTCTATCATAAGCATCTTAGAATTTATTCATAATTGGATATTATAGAAATGTACTTATGCTAGAAGACTGGTCTAGAGTAATACATCAGAAATCTGAACTCTTTATATGACAACACCTTACGCCTATTGCAACAACATACTAAATTAACTATAAGTAAATTTGAGAATATCAGATATATATGTGGAAATAGAGAAACATTACTATGTTATGTGCTACAGCAAGTTAATGATAACAGATGTACATATTATGATCTTAGGAATACAAAAAAGAGTGATACCATTACCAAGATAACTATTATAAGAAATTAAACAATATTTAGTTATCATAACTACTTGCAAATCAGAACAAAATTACTCTATTGATAACAGAAGAGGAAACATAAAGGTAGCATCCCTTTCAATAATATGAAAGATATATATATATATATATATATATATATATATATATATATATATATATAGAGAGAGAGAGAGAGAGAGAGAGAGAGAGAGAGATATGTGTGTGTGTGTGTGTGTGTGTGTGTGTGTACTGAAGTTATATATATCCTGTCTGGAATTACACCAAAAGGCTCATTCCTTAAACTATAAGTATGGATGCAAATAAAAAATGAGAGAAGACAGTCACAATAGAACTAAAGAAGAAAATTTTATATAAAAGTCTAACTCAGTCCAGTCTTGGGTTATAAACCCAGAAATGTTTATGTGTATATTACAATAAGATATAAACTAAGTACAGTGACGCAACATACTCTATGGTCATTGTAAAACAATAGTATACATCATTGGAAAATATGGAGTGATGGCTGGTGCAGAAGAGGCACTCAAAAAAAAAGATACCAACCTATTCAAGCAAGGGTTCACTGCTAAAAAGGAAACAAGTTGTTTGGTTAACTAGGTCCATCCACAGTAATACGAGAAAATGGTAGCTAGACGTACCTGCATAACACAAATAAATCGATTAGAAATATTAAAATGGAAATAAATTGATAACTAAAGATATTCATGTGGATTTGAATCACACAAAGTAAAAAGATATACCTTAGAAAGGTTATGCCTTCACGACAACCATGCTTGTAATCACATCAAACAAGGCAAAGATGAGAGTGTGTATTGATGTTAGTGAAAAATAAAATGTAGGGCTATATTGTGTGAAGAAAACCCTCGTAAACGTAAAATTAATGCAATAGTGTACCTATGGAAAGAAAATGGGTGAAACGAAACCCTTGAACCAGTAGTAAGAATTTGTAACAACATTCTTGAAGCCCGAGGTTCCCGAAAGAAACATTTGAGCACTTTAAGAGATGAATTAGTCCATAGGTATTGTTTTATTCCTCATAAAAGAAAAACGTGACAAGATTAAACATGGAGAAAGCATGAGGCAAAGACATGTGTGTTTAATGTTTTATAAACAATAGGAGAGTCTTAGTGGAAAATCCCTGAGTCAATTAAACCATACAAATGAGAAAAAATGCATTCAACTAGACACCTATACCCAACAATCAACTCTATTCTCGTAACTACTGTTGGAGAAATCGTATTATTTCAAATTAGGAGGAGACAGAGCGTATTCAAGATTTTGTAAAATCCAACGTCATGCATGTCTGAAAGGAATGCAGAGAGGCTGCACCCTTTCACAAGGGGGGTGCCTTTTAAATACTTGTGGATAGAGGAAAAAAAAATCTACACTAAGGATCCATTCCAAGTTACCATGATCACAAAGAAGAGTACATAAACTCTATCAGTAAAACAAGAAAGAGTAATAGAACCTAAGTACTCCATATAAAACGCAGATATTCACCTCCATAATAAATCACATCCATTTTAGAAATAGCAGAGAGTGACAAAAATCATTAAACAAAGGAATAAAGAATCTCCAGAAATGAAAGTAGTTACAGAAGTGAGAAAATGAATTACCTGAAGAATGAAAACATGCTAAGGGGTGACTAAGGTGATACTGTGTGGTATTCCTCTCGGCTTTCCTCCAGATGAGCAAGAAGGGGGACGCAGTAAGCCATCCCTAATAAAAATCAAAACTGAAATTTTAAATGCTTCTTAAAACCTGAAAGGTCAACTAAAATACACCACGAATAAACCCTAGAGTGTAGAAGAAATCCACATCGTCCACACGTCATAAGATAGGAGGAGGAACGTTTGGATTGATGAGGTGGAGTGCAGAAATTGAGTTGGATTTCATGTCAATATCTGTAGAAAATCTCGATGAGGAAATCCAAATCTATGCATTAAAGGGTTGGTACAACGTCACATGGGATGCACTGTAAAAATTAATGGATCCAGTGGTACATGCCTCTAACAACTATCAAGAAGGTGCCACGAAATACCCTTGTACACTGAGAAGTAAAGAAATGTAAATGTTGGATGGTAAGACAACATTGAAGATCTCCAACCCTGATTACATTTAAATGGTGTACCATTATGTTGATAGGACCAATATCAAAGCCATACGTAACAGTTTAATTGCTCAGAGGGGATAGCATTGACTTAAAGAATATATTAATGAGCTATTCATTCATTAGGGTAATTTCAAATAAGCCCTAAGATGATCAATTTTGAAACGATGAGACCAAACAAAATGAAATATAATAAGTTGGGGAAAATTACAATAAGGTTGAAGAAGTACTATATACTTATATATTATATATGTATAGTGATTAACCCGATTGATACTATATAAAATCCTTTAATATATTAGCCCAATATGAGTGATAAATTAATGAATAATGATAATAGGAATAAGTAATGATAGGTAAGGAGGTATATATATATATATATATATATATATGAAATAAATGAGGAGGTCTCATTAATAATAATGCAATATTGGAGCATATCAATGACATAGCTAAGAATGTGAATCAAATATCGTCAAGATATGATTATAAAAAAAATTGTGAAGTGAGAGGCATTACAAATGGTATCAAAGCATTAGCTAAAACACTGGACCAATTATGTGCTCAAACAGAAATTGTATGCTGCTGTAAAATTTTATGGAATTTAAATTTTTCTAATGTTTAATTTCATGTACAGTGAATAGTACTGAGGTATACAGCTGTGAACCATGACTGAAGATAGCAAGATGTATGTGGATCTCGGTGGTGGAGAAAACATGCCAGATCTAAATGCTCCATTGATGGCTATGTTGCATAGAATGAAAAGAGAAATGGCACAGCTTAAAAGCCACAATGAAAGGCTATCTTTAGCCAGTGAGGAGCAGGATAGAATTAACTTCCCAGAATAGTCAAGAAGGTGAAGATTTCAGAAGGAAGAGAAAGGGAAGAGTCAATTTCTCAGAAGATTTTGAGGAAAATGATGCCTCTAGACAACAGTCTAGACAGAAGAATGAATTGCAGGGCGAATTCCGGAAAATCAAAGCTCCCTCCTATGATGGAGAGAAGGAGGAAGATGCTAAAGTGTGGCTTCTGAATATGATAAAGTAATTTTAGGTTTACAAATATGAAATTAACTTAAGAGCTAGGCTGGCTATTTATCAGCTGCAAGGTAAGACTACCTTGTGGTGGGAAGAAACAAAAAAGGTTTATGCCATTGATGAGAAAACAGTTATATGGGAGGATTTCCAAGTTAAGTTTAAAAATCGATACTTGAATGAACACTATTATGATGATAAATCTACAAAGTTTCAAGAACTTAGATTGGGACAACTCACGATTGATGAGTTTGTATTCAAATTCACAAATCTGTTATGATATCTACCCTATATAAGAGAGAAGAAGGCAAAGGTACATCGGTTCTTGTATTTTCTGCCCACTATTTACAAGGAAAATATATAGTTTGATAACCCTAAGACTCTGGATGAGGTGGTGTGCAAGGCAAGATTGTGGTATCAGCAATTCAAGGGTAAGAGTGAATAAGTAAAGAATTGGTCAAAAAAAGGTGACTCTAGTGGAAGGAGAAAGTAAACAAAACCATCATTTTTGAAGAACTTTGGGAGAAACTACCAAAGAAAGAAGTTCAACAAAATGGGTGAAAATCAAACTGCTCAATCACAAACTGGGTATAAACAAATGAATGGAAATAATAAAAGAGAGGGGACTATTAAAATGAAAGAAACTTTGAAGTGTTGGGGTTGTGGAGAACCTCATTTATTGAGGTATTTCCCACACCGGAATATCCAGACTATACAAGTACTAAGAGAGGCAATGACTGTTAATGATGTGGCAAGGAACATCCCCAAAGTCAGCGCTGCTCTAGAAGATCGTCAAGAATAACACCAATCCAGTATGGTTGAAGTAGAAGGTATGATTGTTGACAAATTTGTTACTGTTTTAATAGATCCATGTACATATTTAAGTTATATCAGTCCTCAAATGGTAGAAAAATGTAACTTAAAGTTAGAAAATTTCCAGCAATCTTGGTTAGTTCAGTTAGCCACTGGTAAAAAACAGAAAATAACTCATAAGTTACCCCAAACAAGTTACCCCAAACAACCATAAATCTGAATGGATACGAAACATAATTAAATCTAAATATTCTGGCATTAGGGTCTTATGATGTACTGGTAGGGATGGATAGGTTAGAAAAGCATAAGGCCATTTTGAATTTTTTAGACAAAACCTTACACTGCATTGACAAGGAGGGAAAACCTGTTATAGTAAAAGGAAATCCTAAGCCCATATCTATGAGACAAATTTCAGCACTTCAGTTGAAGAGAATTGGTAGAAAAGGTTATCAAGTGTACTCTGTTCATGTAGAGGAATTACGACAGTAGGCAGAGGAAAATATTTTGGAAACATTACCTATAATAAGAGAATTCAAAGATGTTCTTTTGCATGAAATTTCTCAAATGCCCCCTAGGAGAGAGATTGAATTTTCAATTGACTTAGTGCCGGGAGCAACTCCAGTTTCTAGAGTCCCATACAGATTGAGTACTCCAGAATTAATAGAGTTGAAAATGCAACTATAGGAGTTGTTGGATAGAGGTTACATTAGACCGAGTGTATCCCCATGGGGAGCACCAGTGCTATTTGTGAAAAAGAAAGACGGTACTTCTAGAATGTGTATGGATTACTGTTAATTAAACAAGCTGACAATCAAAAGTAGATATCCTCTACCTAGGATATATGACCTCTTTGACTAGGTTAGAGGGGAAATAGCTTTTTCAAAAAATGATTTAAGGACAGGTTACCATCAGTTAAGGATTAAAGATGAAGATATAAGTAAAATAGCATTTAGAACCAGATATGGACACTATGAGTTTATGGTCCTACTGTTTGGGTTGACCAATGCACTCGCCACTTTTATGTGCTTAATGAATAGTGTCTTAAATAAATACTTGGACAGATTTGTATTAGCATTTATTGATGGCATTCTGATTTACTCTAAAAGTGAAGCTGAGCATGAAAAACATGTTACAATTATTTTGCAAATGCTCAAGGAAAACAAATTCTATGCTAAGTTTAGTAAATGTGAATTTTTCAAAGATAAAATTCAATAATTAGGGCATATAATTTTAAAACAGGGGTTGGCAGTAGACCCAGGAAAGATAAAATAAATAAGAGAGTGGCATGTACCGACTGATGTGTCTACTGTAAGATCCTTTATGGGAATTTCATAATACTATCGAAGGTTTCTAGAGAGATTTTCAGCCTTAGCCTACCCCATTACATCCTTATAAAGGAAAGGAGTTAACTTTGAATGGACTGAAAATATCAGAACAGCTTTGAGCAGCTAAAACTGAAACTTACTATAGCACCTATTTTAAAGATTGGTGATCCAGATCAGGAATTTTTAGTGTGCACAAATGCTTGTGGAGAGGGTTTAGGGAGTGTACTACTACAAGAAAATTATGTTATAACCTATGAATCAATAAAACTGAAGAAACATGAATAAAATTATAGTGTTTATGATATTGAATTAGCTGCTGTAATACATGCCCTCAAGATGTGGAGACATTACCTTCTAGGGAAAAAAATTGTGTCGATGATAGATCACATCAGCCTAAAGTATTCGTTCACTCAAACATATTTGAATTTTAGGCAAGCTAGTGAGTTTGACATGGATTCAAACATATTAAAGGAAAGGAAAATAATATTGCAGATGCATTAGGCATAAATGCATGGCAAAGTGTGAGTAATATTGGAAATAGTGTGAATTTTTACTTAGAGGGACTAATACAAGAGGCAGCTAACCAAGACCAAAACTATGAAAAACTTCAGGCACAAATGCTGAAAAGGGAAATGAAATGGTACAACCATAATAAAAAAGTGTTAATTTGTTATAGAGATAGATTGTACATTCCTCACATAGACTTCCTAAAGAAATAAATTATGGATGAGTATCATAAAAGACCCTATGCTGGACATCCTGGATACCAGAAATTACTCACATCTTTAAGAAAGAACATGTTTTGGCCTGGTATGAAAAAGGATGTGGAAAATTACTTGGCTAGATGTATTGAATGCCAACAATTAAAGGTTGAACATCAGCATCCAGCTGGCTTGTTGAATCCTTTACCCATTCCAGAATGGAAGTGGGAGACTCTTTCCATGAATTTTATTATTGGTTTACCAAAAACCAAATGTCAATATGACTTTATTATGGTTGTAGTATATACTTTGACTAAAGCTGCTCATTTTATACCTATACAATCTACCTTTGGTACAACCCAAGTAGAAAATGTGTTTATGAAGGATAGTGTAAAGTTACATGGTGTTCCTAAAATGATCATTTCAGATAGAGACACAAAATTTACTGTAGCTTTTTGGCGGAGTTTGTTTGGAGGCATGGGTACCAAATTAAATTTTAGTACTGCCTACCATCCCCAAACTGATGGTAAAATTGAAAGAACAAACCAGATTTTAGAGGATATGTTAAGAATGTATGTTATGGATAGGCCAACCAAGTGGGAAGACTATTTACACTTAACAGAATTCTCCTACCACAATATCTACCAATCTTCCATAAAGATGAACTCTTTTGAAGCACTTTATGGCAAAAAGTTCCATACCCCCCTAATTTGGAGTCAACATAAAGATAAACTGATACTTGGACCAAAATATTGACAAGAAATGGAAATTTTTTTGAAACATATTCAGCGAAATATCAAAACAATGCAGGATGGACAAAAAATTTATGCATACAAAAAGAGAATTCACAGAGAATTCAGTGTGGGTGATCATTTATATCTAAGGATTAATCCTAGGAAGAGTACTTTGCACACTCGAAATTTTGCAAAACTAGATCTGCAATACTGTGGACCTTTTGAAGTACTAGAGAGAGTGGGACCAGTTGCCTATAAGTTGGCATTACCCATTCACATTAAGGTTCATGATGTGTTTCATGTTTCATTACTAAAAAAATATGTACATGATTTTTCTCACATTATTGATTGGAATGTGATTCAAGTGGAACCAAAAGGGGAATTTATTCCAGAGCCACTTTAAATCTTGGAGCGGGAAGAAATTGAACTTTGAAACTCGACAATGGGCAGGGTGAAAGTGCAGTGGAAACACTTTACACTTGAAGAGGCTACTTGGGAGCGAGAGTTTGATACGATGGAAATGTATCCATCATTGTTTACATAGTGATTTTTTTTTTTGTCAACACCGAGGATGGTGTTTTTTTTAGATGGGGAATATGTAATACCCCAAGTTTCTATTCTTTTAATTTGACTATTGAACAAGTCCAAAGGGGAAAGTGGACCCCAATGGAGAACTATGATGTGGATTTTTTTAAATTTTTTTATTTATAAATTAAAATGAAAAATTATGTGTGCAGTGACTAAATTGGGAATGGAGATCTGAAAACCAAATCCATGAGGATGGATAAGGTAAGAATACTTTCCCACAACTTCCATAAATCCTTGGAAGGAATAAAACAAGATGGATAAGGTAAGAAGACTTTCCCACAACTTCCATAATTCCTTGGAAGGAATAAAACAAGTTACTATAAAAAATTAGATTTGAAGATAAATATCTAATTTCCCCAATAAAAAGGAAAGTATTAGGAAGAGGTGGAAAAAAGTTGGAAAAGCAGAAAAGACAACTTTAAAAGTACATGTGTGGAAGAAACAGAAGGAAATCCTAGGAAAAACTGGAAGAAAGCATCCTGAATTTACTGGACACAGTAAATGGAAACAGGCTAGGGAAAGAAAAGCTTAAATAAGTTGTTCCGGGATAGACAAAGGGCTATCTATCACTGTAGCCAAGGATCCCTGCTTGCGGGTGAGTTACAGGGAAAGAAATCTACGGTTGGGTGGCAACTATTCAGAGCTAACTGGTATGCACACTAAATTGGAAATGGACTATTTAATTTTAAATTCTCATGTGTGATGCTTGGTACCTGGTTAGGGAATAGTTAAGATTAATGTGAAATTTCTTAAGATAAATTTGTGGAACTCACATATATTTAATTACTATTGGGTATAGTGATTTATAAAAGGCCCATATATTTAACAGATTTTTCTACAGTATAAATACTGAAATTTGTATGGTTGTATGGAAAAAGTCTCTTGAGATCCATCTTCCAGAGTGTCTAAACCTCGTGACAGGTTTAAATCTGGGGTTAGGTATCTAACAATGAATTTCTTTATTCTGGTTAAACAAATAAATTGTTATTATTACCCTGACTAGAATCTCAAGAGAAAATATCACTAAGTGTAATCTAAAGTTCAAATCTGTTGTATATAACTCTACATAGTTATAGGTAGAGGCTATGGTACAAATACATATATACATGTATAGCAATTAATGTGCTACAAGTAAACTTTAAGTGCTGATAGGAAATAAATGAATTCTTTATAGTATGATTCTAGTCTACTTTACTGCTATATATATTTCTATCCTAAGAAGCTTAAAATTTATTCATAATTGGATATTATAGAAATTTACATATGCTCGAAGACTGGTTTAGAGTAATACATCAGAAATCTGAACTTTTTATATGACAACACCTATTCCTATTGAAATAGCATACTAAATTAACTATAGGTAAATTTGAGAATATCAGATTTATATGTGGAAATAGAAAAACATTACTATGTTATGTGCTACAGCAATTTAATGATAACAAATGTACATATTATGATCTTAGGAATACAAAAAGAGTGATACCATCACCAAGATAACTATTATAAGAAATTAAATAATATTTAATTATCATAACTACTTGCAAATCAGAACAAAATTACTTTATTGATAATAGTAGAGGAAACATAAAGGTAGCATCCCTTTCAATAATATGAAAGATATATATATGTAATGAAGTTATATATATACTATATAAAATTACACGAGAAGGCTCATTCCTTAAATTGTAAGTATGGATGCAAATAAATAATGACAGAAGATAGTCACAATAGAACTAAACAAGCAAAATTTATATAAAATTTCAACTCATTCTAATCTTGGGTTATAAACCCAGAAATTTTTATGTGTATATTACAATAAGATATAAACTAAGTAGAGTGACGTAGAAGAGTCTATGGTCACTGTAAAACAATAGTATACATCATCGGCATATCTGGAGTGATGACCAGTGCAGAAGAGGCACTCAAAAATAAAGATACCAACCTATTCAAGTGAGGGTTCACTGTTAAAAAGGGAACATGTTGCTTGGTTAACCAGGCCCATCCACAGTAGTACGAGAAAATGGTAGCTGGACGTACCTACATAACACAAATAAATCAATTATAAATATTAAAATTGAAATAAACTGACAACTAGTGATATTCATGTGGATTTGAACCACACAAGGTAAAATGCCATACCTTAGAAAGGTTCTGCCTTCACGGCAACCACGCCTGTAATCACATCAAACAAGGAAAATATGAGAGGGCATATTGATGTTAGTCAAAAATAAAACGTAGGGCTATACTGTGTGAAGAAAAACCTCATAAACATAAAATTAATGCAACAGTGTACCTGTGGAAATCAAATGGGTGAAAAGAAACCCTTGAACCAGTAGCAATAAGTTGTAACAAATTCTTGAAGCCTAAGGTTCCCGAAAGAAACGTATGAGCACTTTAGTAGATGAACTTAATCTAAAAATGGAACTATTTTTAAATTCTATGAAAATTATTCATTTCCATTTAATTAAGTGTGCAAAGTATTCTCCATGTCTTGCAGGTTAAACAAAGTGGTTTTGGTAATGTTTCTATGTTTTATGTGTGAGGATTTGTTATTTAAATTTCCTGTTTAATATAGCACAGTAGAAATACACAGCAAGAAAAATTCACCACAACGTAAAACAACAAATTGATGAGGCAGTTCACCCTTCCTAGGCTACATCTGTCGGTCCAAGGCTTCCCAATGGTATGTCCTTACTCTATTAATTTGCTCAAAATGGTTGCATAGTGAAAAATATTCCTAGACAGGAAAAAAAAGCTATGAATTTGACTTTACAAGACAAAAAATAAGCTAAAAATGGCTTTTGTTTCACCTTAAAAAGTGAAGTACAACCCAATATAGCTCCATCTCCCTGATGGCCCTGATGGCTCTTTCCTCTTCCCTGAAGCAAAAAATGGCTAAAGAACACCTCTGTTCACTCTGAAACCTATTCCAAACACTCCAGAATGCTAAAGAAACCAAAAATTGACTAAAATTTCATTCATTTGGTCGAAAATTGAGAAAGTTATGGCCCAAACAATATTTTGCCCAGTGGCACTAGAAAACCTCCTCCAAAACTAGATGAACTACAGTTAATGCTCCAAAATACGTGGATTCTAAGAAATTGTCGGAACTGGCGCCAAAATTGGTGGTGACAGTTATAGATAAATTAAATGTCATGTTAGGTTTTTTCACATATTGTCTGTTGAACCCACCAGCGGAATGGACGTTAACCCTGACTGTGGTATGAAATGCTATATAGACCACGTTCACATGTGTTGTTATGGCTAATGGTGACATTAAATGAGAGGATAATGTGTTGGTCACATTCCACATTAACTGCCAAGTATAATGGCTACATAACCCACTGGTGCTAGGCCCTCGGTCCTCACCTTATGGTCATATGTTATGTGGGGACTGGCCCTTAGGGGCTAGACCCCATTTGCCTCCGCCCAAATCAACGTTAAACATTAAATATGTGCGGAGCCCATAGATATTTAAGAAAAAAAGTATAGCCCGCCTAGTTGGGCCTCTGGGCTTGTAGCTAGTCGACTAGGGGTAGAATCCTGTGAAGTCACTATATTTTTGGTCGACCATGCATCTTCGGCCTGGGGCCACGCGGCGGCCTCTGGGCTTGCCATGTGGCACCCTTTTATTGGCTGAAATCAAACAAAGTCAAACCACTGTCTAACCATCCAATGCCACTTGTCTGCATATCATTTGTCCCTATGGAATATTCCAGGGAACATTATGGGGAATATTCTGAGGAATATTCCCAAAATTTCCTTGGAATATTATTTTTTGATTTTTCCAAATTTAAAAAAGTCAAACTTGGTCAACTAAAAAATGGATTTTACTGGAGACTTCAAACCTTCATAACTTTCGCATATGACATTAGATTTGATTCTCGTTCATAGTGCCAAAATAACAGTGACGAGGCCTTTCCTATCGTTTAAACTCCAACCATTTCTGAGCATTTCCATTTTTGAGCATTTTTTTCACTTGGACATGATCTCCTGATCACACCTCCCCAATGGAAAGCTTTTGGACCCAAAAAACTCTCTGAATTATAGAAATTGAATATGACAAGACTGACTCTCCACTCTTCCAACCTTGAACCACTGAAATCTCCCTGAATTCATCAAATTGAGCTTCTCATAAAAAGATAAATTCTTCCTTGAATCTAATGACCAACTGTTGCTAACCTTGACTGCATCATGAAGCAATTTTTTGAAAATTTCTGAACAACAACTAAAATTTGTAGAAAACATACTGCTCCTATAATGGTCTACCTTCAAAGGAAACTGGAAATAAGATTCACCTTGTCAATTGTCCTTATGGCAAATTTTTTCCAAATGAGCCATGTACTTGTGTTGATTCCCGACCAAGTTTTCTCACTATTCCAACCTGCCATTATGAAACTAGCAATGACCCATGCTAAAATTTGTGTCCTCTTTTCTTGCATTCTTTTCCCTTTCTTGGATTCTTGCACCACTTTGCACCGACACATTGTTCTCTGCACCGATCAACACCAAAGACACCTTGTGCAACATCCAAAGAGGACCTACTTTCAGACTGAAACATATCATCATTTATATCAGCAATAACATGAAAAGGATTATGTACAAAATCTTTTTGCTTAACCATCAATAAAGTCAAATATTGACTTGCATTGACAAGCCTTTTCAATTGCCCTGTGTTCACTAAAGACGATTCTAGCTTCTTCCAATGTGCTCTCACAATAAATTGCTTGCCATCCTTGAATAGTTGATACTTATTCTCATGGCGATGGAAGATCGCTTTTATGTCATATAAGTACATACTAACCAACACCACACCTTTAATGTCAAGTGGTACCACATCTAATTCGACCAAGTCAACATAATGAGCTATTATGGTGAAGCGCAACATGCACTTCCTTGAAACTTCTAAATTAGCATCCTTTCAAATCCATCCAAGTGGATATGGCTTTGGATGTGGAATGGTTTCAAGTTTCAGCTTCTTGACTAAGTCTTCTGAGATGAGGTTTGCTTGAGACCCACAGTCAAATAGTGTGTCTATCATTGTGTGTTTTGAAATTATCCTCACATGAAACAGCTCAATCCTCCTCTCTTCATTTGGAGCTTCTACGTGACATTTTAAAGTGCTAGAATTGAGATTTGTTTCTTTTACAATATCTTTCCCCTTTATGTTCTTTAGTACCATGGATATGCTTTTAGTTTCATCTCCTGATTTAGACCGTAAGTCTTGTTCAATTATTGAAACTTCCTTGCCCTTTTCTTTGGCCTTATCTTTGGTTTTAAATTTTTCTGGCTTCAATTCCGGATGAAGTTTCTAGCAGTGGTCTTCATCGTGGCTTGTTTTGGAAAAAAATTTACAAAATAATTTTCCTTTTTCTTTCCTAGAGTTTGCATTTCTTTTTCTTCCTTTGCCTTTAAATTCACTACCCTCATTCCAATCAAAAGATTTTTACCTATAGCCTTTAAATGCATGGCTTGGACACAAACCTCATCTTGACTAGTAGGATTGAACATAAGGATAGTATGTATATGATAGCTTTGTAAACCACCTATATATTTCAGCAAAGTCTCTTGGCTATGAAAATCAATTCCAAGTAATAAAGCCCTTCGTCTAAACTCTTGAGTGTAATCTTGAACACTTTTGTCCCTTAAGTTGTCTAAAACTTTGCCAATTCATGATAGCATTTTGTAAATGAGCTAATGGATAAAATTTTTGCTTAATTGCGGAAATGAATTTAGCACATGATAAAGTGATCTTACCATGTTTTTTAATTTCATCCTTGGTCTTGGCTTCCCACCATACCAATGTTGCTCCCTCTATTCTCAAAGAGGCTAACTGAATCTTGGTGACATCTTCTTGAAGGTTTTGTATCCTCAAGTAAACTTCTAACTGTCTTATCCAATTGTCAATTTTCTTTGTGTTGACCTCACCATTAAACACAGGTAACTCAAATTTAACATCAAGTTTTAAAAATGGACTTTTAGCAGAGGTTTTAGACTTGTGAGATTGATTCACTGAAGTTGAGTATGACGATGTAGAGGAAGAGGATGAAGATGGGGATTGTGAATCATAGTTTCCTCCGTGTCCTTTCTTTGACTTTTCATCACTTTCATTTCCTCTTGAAGAACCCTCTCCTTCTTTCTGGTGTCTAGACCCTTCTCCTACAATTATGTCATTCCTTTCTTGGTAGAGTATCCTCACCATCTCTTTCATGTCCAAGAAAGCCTTTCAGAACACTCGTTCTTCTTCTTTGGGATCAATGTCTTCAGGAGCTTCTCCTTCCCTTGAAGACATGCTTGAGGCTTCTTCTATGGCTCTTGGAGGTGGTTCTCTGACCCTTTTTGGTTGAGGATTACTTTTTGCTTTAACCAAGTGTCCTTCACCTCTCTTGAGTTTAAGGCTAGTAAGCATCAAAACTTGCAAACAATCAACTATATATTTGCACAAAAATAAATGCAGAGTAAAACTATAGCTCCTAATGCTCAAATCCTGAGCTCTGATACCATCTGATATGAAAATGGAACTATTTTTAAATGCTATGAGAAGTATCCATTTCCATTTGATTAAGTGTGCAACGTATTCTCCATGTCTTGCAGGTTAAACAAAGTGGTTTTGGTAATGTTTCTGAGTTGTATGTGTGAGGATTTGTTATTTAAATTTAATGTTTAATATAAAATTCACCATAGCATAACATAGCAAACTGATGAGGCAGTTCACCCCTCCTGGGCTACATCTGTCGGTTCAAGGCTCCCCAGTGGTATGTCCTTGCTCTATTAATTTTCTCAAAATGGTTACACAGTTAAAAATATTCCTAAACAGGAAAAACAAGCTGTGAATTTGACTTTAGAAGACAAAATTAAGCTAAAAATGGCTTTTGTTTCACCTCAAACAGTGAAGTACAACGCAATACAACTCCATCTCCCTGATGGCCCTGATGGCTCTTTCCTCTTTCCTGAAGCAAAAAAAGACTGAAGAGCACCTCTATTCACTCTGCAACCTATCCCAAACACTCCATAATCCTGAAGAAACCCAAGATTGACTAAAATTTCATCTCATTTGGTTGAAAATTGTGAAAGTTATGGCCCAAACAAGATTTTTCCCAATGGCACTAGAAAACCTCCTCCAAAACTGGAGGAACTCCAGTTAATGCTCCAAAATAGGCAGATTCTTCGAAATTGTCGAAACCGGCGCCAAAACTGGTGGTGACAGTCATAGTTAAATTGAGTATCATGTTAGGCCTGTTCACATGTTGTTCGTTTAACTCACCGACGGAATGGACGTTAACCCCGACTGTGGTATTAAATTTCAGATAGACCACATTCACATGTGGTGTTATGGCTAACGGTGACTTTAAATGGGAGGATAATGTGCTCGCCACATTCCACATTAACCGCCAAGGATAATGGCTACATAACCTACCGGTGCTAGGCCCTCGGTCCTCCCCTTATGGTCATATGTTATGTGCGGACTGGCCCTTAGGGGCTGGCCCCCATTTGGCTCCACCCAAATCAACATTAAACATTAAATATGCGCGAAGCACATAGATATTTAAGAAACAACTTGTAGTGTGCCCGGTCGGGCCTGTGGACTCGTAGCTAGTCGACCAAGGATTGAATCTTGTGAAGTCACTATATTTTTGGTCGACAATGCATCTCCGGCCTGGGCCCACGTGGTGGCCTCCAGGCTTGCCACATGGCACCCTTTGATTGGCCGAAATCAAACAAAGTCAAACTACTATCCAACCATCCAATGCCACTTGTCTCCATATCATTCATCCTTATGGAATATTCCAGGGAATATTACAAGGAATATTCTCAAAATATTCCTTGGAATATTCTTTTTTATTTTTTCCAAATTCAAAATAGTCAAACTTGGTCAACTAAAAAATGGAGTTTACTGGAGACTTCAAACCCTCATAACTTTCACATACGACATCAGATTTGAGTCTCGTTCACAGTGCCAGAATCATAGAGATGTGGCCTTTCCTATCGTTCAGACTACAAATATTTCTGATCATTTCCATTTTTTAGCATTTTTTTCACTTGGACATGATCTCGTGAATAGAACTAGTCCATAAGTATTGTTTTATTCCTCACAAAAGAAAAACATGAAAATATTAAATGCAGATAAAGCCTTGAGGCAAAGAAATGTGTGTTACATGTTTTACAAACAATAGGAGAGTCTCAGTGGACAATACTTGAGTCAATTAAACCATATAAATGAGAAAAAATGCGTTCAACTAGACATCGAGACCTAACAATCAAATTTGTTCCCATAACTACTGTTGAATAAATCATATTGGTTCAAATTAGGAGGAGACATAGCGTATTCAAGATTTCATAAATTACAACGTCATGCAAGTTTGAAAAGAATGCAGAGAGGCCGCACCCTCACAAGGGAGGCCCCTTTTCAATACTTGTGGACAGAGAAAAACAAAAATATACACTAAGGTTCCATTCCAATTTACCATGATCAAAAAGAAGAATATGAAAAATCTATCAGTAAATCAAACAAGAGTAACAGAACCTAAGTAATCCATGTAAAAAGTAGATATTCACCTCCATAATAAATCACGTTCATTTTAGAAATAGCAGAGAGTGACAAAAATCATTAAACAAAGTAATAAAGAATCTCCAGAAATGAAAGTAGTTACATAAGTGAGAAAATGAAATACTTGAAGAATGCAAACATGCTAAGGCATGACTAAGGTGAGACTGTGTGGTATTCCTCTTGGCTTTCCTCTAGCTGAGCGAGAAGGGAGACCCAGTAAGCCATCCCCAATGAAAATCAAAGCTGAAAGTTCAAATTTCGTTTAAAACCTGAAAGGTCAGCTGAAATACACCATGAATAAACCCTAGAGTGTAGAATAAATACACACATTCCATGTGTCATAAGATAGGAGGAGGAATGCTGGCATCAATGAGGTGGAGTATAGAAGTCGAGTTGGATTCCATGTCAATAGCTATAGAAAATCCCGATGATTAAATCCAAATCTACGCATTAAAGAGTTGGTACAACGTCACATGGGATGCACTGTAAAAATTAATGGGTCCAGTGGTACATGCCTCTAACAACTGCCGAGAATGAGCCACAAAATACCCTTGTACAATGAGAAGTAATGAAATGTAAACGTTGGATGGTAAGCCAACATTGAAGATCTCGAACCCCCATTACATTTAAATGGTGTGCCATTATGTTAATAGGACCAATATCAAAGCCATATGTAACTGTTTAATTGCTTAGAGGGGATAGCATTGACTTAACAAATATATTAATGAGCTATTCATTCATTAGGGTAATTTCAAATAAGCCCTAAGATGATCAATTTAAAAACGATGAGACCAAACCAAATGTAATATAATAAGTGGGGAAAATTACAATAAGGTTGAAGAAGTACGTTATACTTATATAGTATATATGTATCGTGATTAACCTGATTGATACTATATAGACTCCTTTAATATATGAGCCCAATGTGAGTGATAAATTAATGAATAATTATATAGGAATAAGTAATGATAGGTAAGGAGGTATATATATATATATATATATATTATAAAAGTTTCTTGTAAATAAGGATAAGGAAATGAAATCTATAAATTTATAATAGATGTGTCAAAGTCCTGATTAGGGTGAAATCATCCAATTGCATCAGTCCTAAGTGGGTTAAGACCATAGTTAAAATTTATATAGATTCACATAATACATCCTTGGAAGAAAAATTTAAGTAGGAGACTATGATGGCGATAAATTAGAAAAGCATCTTAACTATTAACTAATAATGCAATACTGGAGCATATCAATGACATAGTTAAGAATGTAAATCATATATCGTCAATATATGATGAAAAAAAAAATTGCAAAGTGAGAGGAATTACATCAAGAAACTGTAAAGGTGGAGCAAAATTCCTCCCCTCCTCTTGTGACCTCCTCATCAATAGTCCCCATCATTGCTTCATATATTCTACAACAATTTTATCTCCCAACGGTCCCTTCCAAATGTGCAAGTTGGCCTTTGGAGGATAAACCAAATAGCTCCCTTCATGAGAAAATGAAAGGTATAAATCGAAACCTTATTGTTGTCCAATGGCTTCTTCAAGGTAGGAGTAATGACAATCATAGGGGATCCCATTCCCAATGAGAGACTCCCATCTCCATGCTATCATCCAAATGAAATGAATCACCTTCAAGCATGGTAATTCATATAATATTTCCTCCCAAATGTTCATGAGAGACATATCCCAAGTGCTCCAAACAATCGTATGACTTACTTCATAGAGAAGCAAGTGATTTATTGTAGTATCCATATTCCCCATGGACACATCCAGCTAATGTGCCTTCCCTCCAATCATGTTCCCAACAAGGAAAGAACATCATCAAAATATGGAATCACAATCAAAGTCATGCTAGCTACCACATGTAGTAAAGGATAAAGATAATGGTCCCTCATGTGCAACTAGCACAATTTTTCTCCTAACTGCGATAGAATATGATATAACAAGTGTTCCTCCCACCACTTTTTTGTTGCCCCATTATTCTTTCATGCTTGGAGAAGGTGCATGATGGTTGGTGTTAATGAAGCATACCATGAAGAATACATCATCTCCCCAAAATATTCTAGGGAATGGTTAGCATCATCATTTCTCATGGCCCCAAGTAGCCCATGAAGCCAATAAGACAGAGTGCCCCCTCTCAGAGAAATTCCCTACACATGAGTGGTAAGGAAATGCAAGTACATATTAAATATATCATGATGCTCATAAATACAATCCTTACCATATACTTGGTTTAAATCAGTGAGGTAGCTCATGGATGAGCTCCCTCTCCCACCCAATGAGTAAGGAGGTGGTGAGTATAACTCTTCCCAAGAGTCATGTTTCTCCTCACCCTCCAACAATCTATGCACTTCCTCATATGATAGTGAATCTCCTTTTTGAATTATTCCCACATGAATCCCTCCAAGATAGTATGGTATGTTCTAATGAAACTAATGGGATTGGAAAGAAAGATCTCATAGGTTGCATGTATTACTTTATCCTCCAGCTTTAAGTCTCTACTCAAGTAGATCTGATCATGAAAATAAAAGATTCCATCAACCACTCTATACCTCCCATCTATCACTTCCCCATCAAGAACCTTACATGTGAAAAGTTTCTTGGAATAATCCACCAATATTTGGGAATCCCAATATGGATCTAGCCTTCCCAACAATGACAACGCTATAGAAATCTGAAATGAAGTATATGAAATATCATAACTCTCGTCTTTGACATGGTCAATGCCAAAGCCTCCTGTTGGAGTAATGTTACCTCAATTTTTGCTACCTCTCTTGCAGTTTATCTTGCCCAAGACAAGATTAGAGTTCATGGAAGTCAACATCCTTTTGAAATGTATCTCTCCTCGAAAAATTCCATAGTTTTTCCAATGCATGCAAGAGTGTTAATAACCTCTTGTCATATTGAGAAATATTCCTCATGTGTGGAAGTATCATTTGCTGCTCCAAGGCCATGTAATGGCCATTCGACACCATGTTCATGTCATCATAGATTTTTGAATCATTTTTCAGTGCAAATAGTTGAGTGGGACATAGTAATGTCCATAACAGAAAATTGTTCACCCCTCCTTTGAACCCATCAAAGGTTCTCTGCGTTGTGCTATCTCCTCCCAAGGCTCCTTCCCCAGCCAAATATATTAATGTTGCACCATTTTGAGAGAAATATTTATTCATATTCCAATTAGGGGGTCTCTCCGGTGGAATGCCTCCTTGTAAAGAGACATCAAAATATGAAGTATATTGTATAGGTGAGTGGACTGATCTGTCCCTCCTCTCACTGCATAAATCAGTCTCCTTCTTATGTATAAAACCCCCTTGAAATAAACAAGGGTGCATGTTCCCTATCCTTTATGTTGATCCACCTTTTCTTCTCCTCCTTTGATCATGGTTTTACTGCCCATTAGTATTTTCACATGATGCTCCTCGGGAACCTTTTGCAGGGATAAAAAATCTCCTCCAATTGAAGCAATAGCTTCATACCCATCCCGAGGTGCTTATGGTTCTCCTCCTAAAGTGACAGCGCTGTTACTTCCTCTCTGCTCCTCCTCCTCATCAATATTTGAGAATACCTCATCAACAATGAGAGACCCTAGATCTTGGTCTTTCCTTGAAGAATGAATCTCCATGTCTTCCTTTTGAGAAGAAATCTCTTCCTGCAATGGAGATCTTGCCCTTGGAAAGATATCATACAAGTTTTAATCCCACTCAATAGAGATCTGAAGTGGATTTGGTATAATGGATCTTTCCAACTCATGCAAGGGTTTTGAATGTTTACATTTTGCTAGCTCAATCAAAGATGTTTCAGATTGTTTTTCATCAAATATCTTCACTAATTTCTTAGTGAATCATGCATAAGTAGCTATATTTGCATAATTAGATGAAGAGGATTCATAAAACCACCAAGTATGAGCCTTACCTTTAAGATTTAGTAATGATATCCTAAGGGCTTCCTTTTTTGAAACTTGATGTAGATGCAAATATGAGTCTAGCTGATCTATCAAATCCTTGGTTGTGCATGTGGAGGACCCATCGAAATTTGGAAAAAAGAATCTACCTCTTCTGCTTATGTTGTGATTATTGTGTCTTCTTTCTTCCTTGAGTTGGCAAAGCTCTTGGAAGTTCAAGTAATCCTTGAATCTCCAAGATTGAGATTCATACTCATGAAGATAATCACTGAAAGTATCTTCCTTTGGTGCATCTTCTTCCTCGATCTCCCTTGCAGTAAATCTAGGCATAAGCCTATGATGTGGATCATAATATGTGGTTTCATGCTTACACTCATCATGAAAAGATTAAGGGCTTGCTTCATATTAAAACCCCTTTGGAGATTCCCTACACATCTCCCTTCTCATAGTTTTGATATCTCCGTTGATGCTTTGCATAGTTTGGAAAAGGAGCTTTGAGAGCCCCTCTTCCTCCTTTCCTCTAAATAATGGAATCTTGTCTTCCTCCCTTTTGTACATCTCCTAATCTTCTGAGAAGCTTCTCCTTATGGTGACATATTGGCTGAATGCATAGGCTAAGCCAAGATTTTTCTCTGATACCACTATAATATTCCAAAATGGGGAAAGTAGCAATATAGCTCATAAAATGAAAGAAGCAACAAATATTTAATACATGAAACCATGAGACCTATATGGAGTCATAACATTATGTATTAGACCAGAAAATAAATACAAAATATTGAGGCATAAATCACATAAAATGAGGAAACAAGCCTCCCATAAGCAATCACTCCAAAATATGAGCTATTGTTACAATACAAAATGGCAAAGAGAAACTACGGCACAGTCATATTATGCATAAATACAACTGTAGATGATAAGATGATGTAAAAGTACTAATATAGGTCCCAATAGAGTCTAAATATACAGATCTGGACACTATATCAGCTTTCCAAGAAAACCCAAAAGGTTTTTCAAAAAATATACACAATGTGTCAATGTAAGTTGCAGCCCTAGGGTTGAAGATATGCTACAAAAACATAAATGAGAAGATATGGCTGAAGTTGATACCACTGTAATATTTCCAAATGGGAAAACAACAATATATGACCACAAAACTGAAAATAGTAGTGTAAATCAACACATCAACATTGGAGACTAATATGGATTCATAACATTATGTATAACAACAACAAATAAATACAAAATAGTAAGGCATAAATGATATGCAATGACAAAACAAGCCTTCCATAAGAAATTACTCCTAAATATGAGCTTTTGTATTAAGCATAAATACAACTGGAGATGGTAGAATGATATAAAAATACTGATATAGGCACCAATAGATTCTAGACATATAGATCTGGGCATTAGATCAGCTTTCCAAGACAAGACAAGAGGGTTTCTGGAAAATACACAGAATGTGTTAATGTAAGTTGCAGCCCTAGGGCTGAAGATATGCTATAATAATAGAAATGAGAAGATATGGCTGAAGCTGATGTAGAAACCTACAACTCTTCTCCAATAGATTCTCTGGATAAAATAATGGCTCCTCCACTGAAGAAATCACCTCCCAAAACAACCACTGCAACTACCCCTACAACTCCTCCCTAAAATAACACAAATTTGGACTAAAATTGCGCTGCAGGGGATAAATACTCCTTGGCCTGATGCCAAATATGCCAATAAAGCCCAAGGGGCTTCTTTACAGGCCTTCCAATGGATGGAAACTTTTCTCCACTGCAAAAATAGCTCTCAAGTCACCCAAAATGATTCTCCACTACTGCACCCTATAACGCAACACAATATTCGGTAGAAACTGCGCTTATGAAGAAATTTGTAGCTTGGCCTTGAGCTTGAGTGTGGAAATGTAGTGAAACGCTCCTCCAAGAGGCCTCTCAAGGAAAGATATGGGATTCCCACTCAGGAACACCCTATGCTAAATAGCACTGCGAGCTCAACTAAATAGCTAATGAATGCAAGAAGCCTAAATAGATCACATATAAAATAATAATAAAAAACATGGTCAATATGACTGCCATCCACTTCCTTATATAAGTTATGAGCTTCCTTTCCCTTGGCCCCACTTAAGTAGGTCACTACCTCCATGCAATCAATCTCCCTCCAAAACTGTGTTATTTGTCATTAATTGTCCACTCCTCCATAACATCGTTGTTGATTTGGTCATAGTTGACCAATGCAACATGATCCAACCCCTGTTCACACTCAAAGGTTCTTTATTTAGGTTCTTAGGTCTCCTTTCACACTTGAAGTGTTTTAATTGCTGCTAAGGAGATTTATGAACCTCCTTAACCATTTATTCACCCACCTAGTGACAAAATAATCTATCATATTCCATTTAGCTAGAGCTAAATTTTACGAATATTACAATTGGTGAATCTCGATGTAGTGAGAATTAAATACGTGGTTGATTCAACTATTCTTGGTATCGTTCCTTTCCGAATTTCCCTCCATTCAACCTTCTATTGATTTGAAATTGTTGTGGGATACAACAGAATATGGTAGGTAGGTCGCTCATCATCACTAGAATCCTAATAATTTCAAAAACTGTATTTGAACATAATTAGTACAAAATCTATGATATCAATTAGTAAGCACGTCGAAAATGCATGATTAATTGATTTGACGTTAAAATAATTACATTAATATACCAAACAATTATTATTACCATCATTAAAATTGGCAGGGTGAAGTGGTTATCCATTTTCATCTACCAAATGAACCTTGCGGTATGCTGCTCTTGATAAGAGCTTCCAATGTTTTGGAGTTGTTTGAATATTTTGTGCATGTGAACTCAATTTTGAATCTACATGAACATGCAAATTTGTATAAATTAATTTTATTCAACTGATTGACATGGATAAAATAAATAAAGTCAATTATATAATAAAAATATAAATAAAATGTGAAGTAAATATTACCTCTGGAGATGGATAGGGAAAACTCCGTGATGCACTTTGATAAATATTATGGAACGATATGGATTTTGAAGAATTGTCCACTCCATATAATATACACTTGAGAAAAATCAACAATAAGTTTGGTATACATACCAAAAAGTAATTTCGGTGCCATAAAAATGGACTTATCGTTATCTGCGCTAATGCACAGTTAACCGCACCAGTGTGTTTTAGTTACTCTGCATTGATGTTGTTTTATTAATTAATGCACCGGTGCGGTTATATAAGAAACACACCAAATAGCCACAAATAAAAAAGCGCAAATTATTTTTTAAATGAAAAAAAGTGATACATTCAAAACTAGACTAAAAAAACATATGGCTAACTTCACCCATCATAAAATATCCATTTTAACTATTCATCTCCTTTTAATCCAAAAATCCTTCCCCTTCCTTTCCCTTCTCTTCACTTTCCTAATGACTAATTCCCTTAGTTAATTCATTTATATTAATATTCTCATAATCCAATCCTTAAATAAATTCTTAATGATTTAAATTAGTTAATATTCATTCATGTAATTAATTTGAATTATTTTTCACCTCCCTAACAACTAGATCACTATTCCTTTACCCTAGCTCCCTTACCCCTAATCAATAATTGTTATTTTATATTAATTATAATAATAAATTTGTGTGTTTTTTTTTAAATTTAATTATTTATTAATAATTTAATAATTTCTTATACATTCATCAAATGAGTTATAATGTCTTATCTTTTCACCATATCTATTCATTAACTTTGATTTATATTTTTAACTTTAATAATTTTTTAATAATGTTAACATAATAATAAAATTTTAATTATATATATATATATATATATATATATATATATATATATATATATATATATTAATCATAATTTTTCATTTTTTTTCATAGTTTTGTTTCTTTCATTTCTATAACAATTAAGTTGATTAATCATAGATCACAAAAATTTGGAGTTTTTTTTATGTCAAACTTAATGACAAAAAAAAATATAGATCACAAAAAATCTGAGATCAAATGTTAAAGAGTTACAAATTACTCTACTTTGTTTAATTGTAATTGTAAAAAAAAGAGTTCAACGCTTCCTACTAATTTCTCTACGCACCGTAAAAGCGAAAAGCAGAACCGCAGGGACAAAACCCAGAACCGCGGGGATAAAGTGAAAGATGTTCGGGAGCGGTGGCGTCGAAATCGTGCATGTCGATGGGCCACTTAACGCCGGTTCCGATGGCATAGAAATTATCCATTTGATTTTCCTGCTCACAGTGATGGCAGCAGCATTTGATTTTCCTGCTCACAGTGATGGCAGCAGCATTTCATTGTTAGTCGTTGTGGCCTGGCGTCGTTGTGCTGACGTACCGGCCCTACCATCTCGGACTCGACCGTAGCATCTGTATTGCGCTCAATTCTTCCCATAAGTCCGGACGAGTAATCACCCGTTTCAACCCAAATTCGCCGGTGTGTGCGATTAATAGATATTCGGATGAACTTGAACTCGTTCAATTAATAATCAATTAATTGAAACTTTCCGAGCAATAATCAATTAATTTGTAGTAACATGTCAAGTTTATATACGTTTACGAATTTATTTATTTTTATATGTGCGGGAAGGTTGATGTCGGCCAAACGATACATTGCTGTCTGTGCAAATTTGATTGAACTTCAATGTAGATTGTATTTGCATTCCTGGGAAGTTTTACATTCTTTGGAAGCCTTATATTATAGACAGATAATTACAACCTAACGGTACATTCTTTCGATGGTCAAAAGGCGACTGGCCGGAGCTGGTACAGATATTGTTCAGAGGGTTCAAGCAAGGGTGTGTTCCTTTTAATACCAATCTTATGCTCTTAGCTATTAATTGTTGTATGAATCACGATAGCGGAGGATCTGAAAATTTTGGAATAGGTTTACTCATATGTTGTCTGAGGTCAGTAATGGTAAATTCATCCCGCAGGAGGCTATACAGCCCTGTTTTTGTGATCTTTGTAAGGGCGTGAAGTTTTCCTTCATAAACTCTACAACCTTTAAGCATGTATGCCAGTTTAGTTTTGCTAGGTATTTGAGTTTGTTACAAAATTGTTGAATTTCCTTTATGCATGGTGTTCAGTTCACTTTTGCTGGATTTCTCCTTTGGTTGGTATATTTGAAAGATGGAAGGGATAATTGAGGTAGCTTCTGTTGTGTGTTTCTGTTGTTGAGGTAGCGCTCAATTCTTCCCATAAGTCCGCCATCCAAGCGAGAGCAACGAATCCGATCCCCTTTAGCAATAGCGTTAGCTGCCATTTCGCCACCACGGTTACCCGAGTAATCACCCATTTCAACTCAAATTTGCCTGTGTGTGCGATTAATAGATATTCGGATGAACTTGAACTCGTTTTCAAACTTTCCGAGCAATAATCAATTAATTTGTAGTAACATGTCAAGTTTATATACGTTTACAAATTTATTTATTACGCCGATAGGCGTATCCCCTATTGGAAGTAGCATCTTTTGTGATTATGCTAATTAATCTTTTTGATCTGATGGTCTAGATTGAAAGATGCCAGTATATTCTAGTCGTCGCCACTAAATCAATGGATGAAATTAAAAAAAGTAACTTCCTTGCATATCTAAATCACATGTTTAAATCATAGTTAAATTAATTTTTTACAAAACATGATTAAAAATTTACTGTGCCATTTATTGACCGCCACCTATCAAATTAGGGTGAACTCTGAAAAGATACGGATACCATGTGGCAAACATGAGATACCATGTGGCTGGTAGACGCTGCGCAGGCTGGGGCCATTATCCTCACCCAGTGCCACGCGCAACAAATTTTGCACAACGATGGCACACGTAGGAAGTCTCAGTTATGGGAAGATGAACCAAAGCGTTATCGTGCGTTAGGTTAAGGATCATTGGCAGAGTGGAGCGTTATCGTGCGTTAGGTTAAGGATCTTTTTCGTAGATTGCTTGTATTAAATGTTCATGAATGGAAAAGAATTGTGATGGACGAGTTTCTATGCGCAGATCCCTTGGATTCGGTGCTGCACCTCTTCAAAAAATGGGCCAAGAAGGGTGAGAATTTGGCCTCAAATGTCTGGACCAACTGTAAGTATAAATTTAGCAGCTTCTCTGAGGTTCTTGCGTGCTTGCCGGCATTTTCAATTGACGGATTCTATTTAAATGCAGTGAAAACTTGGCACAGCGTACCGGATGCGGCATGGGGGAAGCTGAGCTTGGGTGCCAAGGCCCTAACAAAAGGCGGCTTCGAAGCTTTATTCCCGCAGACCTTTTCCATATCTCCAGAGGAGAAATTACGAAAAACATAAGCTTGTTATATGTCGACTTCCACCGGCCCTGTTGCCAGAACTCTGTACATTTCGACCATGAAGATCGCCTTCTGCAGCTATCGCCCTGAACCAGAGCGTTATCGTGCATTAGGTTAAGGATCTTTTTCATAGATTGCTTGTATTAAATGCTCATGAATGGAAAAGAACTGTGATGGACGAGTTTCTATGTGCAGATCCCTTGGATTCGGTGCTGCACAGGGTGACATCGTTTTCTCGAAATTGAATAGTAATTTTTGATTTCTTGAAATTGAATAATAATGGTAATGAAAATGAATGCAGGTTTTAATTCCGTTGCCGAATCTGAAGGCTTTGAATCCGTTAACCAACAAACAGAATCCGGCTGAAAAATATATTCAGATCGTGACGGTTGACTGTCACGAGTTTTGGTTCATGGGATTCGTTAACTACGAGAAAGCGGTGTGCAACCTGTAGGAATCGACTCGTCAAATTCAATCTGCTAATCTTCCAATTCATACGCATCATCACAGCTTCCCACGCGTATTAATTTTAATGGTGGCGTAAAACTGCATTCCACAGCTGCCACGTCTTTAATATCATTCTCATCGTGTTTCATTCGATTCCATAAACACATTTGGTAATCAGTTTAAATTAAATTTAAAATTGAAATATAATTTTCTTATATTATTTTATATCAGAGTATATTTTTATATAAATTTCTTTTATAATAATCATATTAAAATGAAACCAAAATTTTAAAAATAAAATATATTTTATTAATCATAAAAAAATAATATAAAATTGTATTTTTCAATAACAATTTTATATTATTTATTATATTTATATTCATAATTTTTCATTTATTTATTGTCTGCAGCACTCGTTTGTTTTCTATAGTCACTTTCTTCATGTTTTAGCAGCAACACTGGCAATGGACTTGAGACGTGGAAGATGATAGTTACGTAGTGGCTCTAGCCATGCAAATTTCACACATAGATCATGTGTTGAAGTTGACTTTTAATAGCAGTCATTTTTTTATATATAATTTATGTTACGAAAATAAATTATTGTAAAATTTATATAATTCCACACCGAATCTTAATCTCTTGAGTTTTGATACCATTCATTTTTTTATATATCATTTATGTCATGAAAATAAATTATTGTAAAATTTAATAAATTTCTGAATTTAATTTTAAAATTGAAATATAATCTTATTACCCTATATTCGAAATGAAAAATAATTTCAAATTTTGTTATTATTTATTTAATTTCTATTCATCCATATATAAATGAAATTTTCATTTATTTATGGTTTGCGGTACTCATTTATTTTTTATAATCACTTTACTTATGTTTCACAGTCACGCTTGGCAGTTGATTTTAGAGGCGAAAGATGATAGTTACGTAGTTGCTGCAGTCATACGAATGGCAAACAACAAATTCGCTTACTATTTATG
This sequence comes from Pinus albicaulis, assembly GCA_034641835.2. Lineage (NCBI taxonomy): Eukaryota > Viridiplantae > Streptophyta > Pinopsida > Pinales > Pinaceae > Pinus > Pinus albicaulis. The sequence goes on from CM076574.1 coordinate 990,509,397, forward strand.
GAAATAATTAAAAGTCTTATGCACTTTTTTATAAATAGTATTTACAAACAGAAACTACTTTTATAAACTGTATTTACTTATTGCATAGTTCCTATATTTCTTTTTGTACAATTGGTTTAATTTATAAACTTTAACTATTTTATAATTTTTCTTTATCTTCGATTGGTTTAATCTATAAAATTTAACTATTTTATATTTTATTTTTTTAAATTGTTGCATTATGTATTTAAAAATATATCTTAAATAATGAAAAAATCACAATATTATTCTAACCTTTTAATCAATTAATTAAATTACTTATTTATTAAATAGTTCATAAAAACATATAGTCATACACCATAAATAGAAGTTTTGAAAAATAAATAGTTTTTTGGAAACATTTAATTTCATAAGTTTATATATAATAAAAAATATTCTCATGTTAATTTTTAAAAAATTGAAATTATCATTCCTAAATAGACTACAACTATCAACATAAATACATCAATACAACGATACACATAAATACATTTCTGGTATATACTAGCTAAAAAGTTGCAGTAAATCTCTTAAATATTATCAATAATGTTTTTCAACAACTTTATTGATGGCAATTTTGAAGTAATTGATCGAAAAACTGTAGAACATAAGAGATCATCCTGAAGGGCTTGGCATAAATAGGAGAGGATTGCTTGTCACAACGAGTAGAGGATTGCATTATCTAGGATTGTGAATTGAATTATACTTGGTAGAGGTTGTATTATTAGGCTTTTGGTAGTTCAACCTGACCTTTGATTATTAGAAGATGGTCAAATTATTCAATTACTATTTAAATGTTTGATTATATTCTTAATGTATAGGTATATTTGATGTTTGGAATTTCATTTAAGTTTTCTAAATTAATAATTTATAAAGTTTATTTAGTTATAAGGTAGATTATTTTTTATTTTTTTCCTATGACATTGTATTTAAGTAATAAAATTGAAAGTTTAAATTCTTATGCATTGAACAAAATTAAGAAATTTGAAAATTTGAAAATTTATTTATAGATTTATATAGTTATGGTAATATGCATAATATGTATGATAAATTACAAAAAATATTTTATGGCGTTTATTATATTTTAAAGTTAGTGTAACTATATAAATTAAGTGGGTTATAAAAGATAGGCATCAATTGTAATACAAATAAAAAGGCTTAATTTATAATATGTACCATATTTTTTATAATATATAACTTCAATAGATATACATTTTGAATGGTACTAGTGGTTAAGAACATGTTTTTCCTTGTAAGAGGTCACAGGTTCAAAACAATAAGAATAGAGTGCAATGTATGACTTTGTATGTGTAAAAAATAAATATCTTTTACATATATATATTTAACCATATAAATTTAGACTTATTACAACTTATTACAAATTATACGATAAATAGTTTTGGAAAACTATAAAAATTATTTTTTATTATCAATTTAACTAAAATAACAAAAATAATTTAACATAAATATTAATTTATAATTTGTATATACTATTTTAAAGGAATATTAGTTATATTTATGTTGGGTTTATATGATTTTTGTTAATTAAATATTTTAATATTTGGTAAAATGGTAGATATTTTTTGCAAGGTAAATAGTTGCTTATTGGTTCACTTGTTTTGAAAATTGTTTGTTTTTTAAATACATTTTAGGTAACAAAACTGATAATTGGTTTTATAGGTTAAAAAATATAGTTGCATTTTCAATGAGGGTGGATTTACAAAATCGAAAAACAAAAATAGTTTAAAAAAAAAATTATTTTTATTAACATTTTGGATTAAAAAAGAAATGTAGAGTTGAAAGGTATAGATTTAATCTCCATTGAATATTGTAATTTTTTTTAACAATACATAAAAATAGATGGTTGAGATTTATCTTCAAATAGTTGTTTTTTTGTTTTGTCTTTTTAACTATTATAATAGTATTGTTCTAGCTCATATGATTTTATACATTCTGTATATGTGCATTTAACTATATTTGTAGATGGAAAATTGCATATATATATTTCTTATTTTATTCACCATTGACTGAAAATTGTTTTGTTGATATCATATATGTTTTCTTTATGTTAGGTGTTTTCCTTGTTTTGTCATGGATCCAGCTATTTGAAGTTGTATTCCATTTGAAATTCTTGAAATTGTCTTCCTTTGGCTCCATTTGAAATTAATTTTATTGATCCTTTGACTTTGTTAATCAGTTAGGTTTGTTAATAATTTTTATTTCTAATACTAATTTGTTGGGTAATGGTTTTCCCTTGGGTTCACCAATTCCTTTGGTTTATAATATTAAACCCTTGGGTTTATTAGTTCTTTTGGTTTATAATATGAATAATCGATCAATGTCATCCATGATCAAATGTCACATTCTGACAAATATTGTCTCAATATGAAAATCACACATGGCCAACCATGGTCATAGTTGGTTCTATGTCGCATTGTCACAATGATTGTCTCAATGTTTAAATCAATTCCCTTAGGTTGACCAATTCCTTTGGTTTATAATATTAAACCCTTGGGTTACTTAGTTCTTTTGGTTTATAATATGAATAATCGATCAATGTCATCCATGATCAGATGTCACATTCTGACAAATATTATCTCAATATGAAAATCGCCCATGGCCAACCATGGTAATAGTTGGTCCAACGTCGCATTGTGACAACAGATATCTCAATGTTTAAATCAATTCCCTTGGGTTCACCAATTCCTCTGGTTTATAATATTAAAACCTTGGGTTTAATGGTTCTTTTGGTTTATAATATGAATAATCGATCAATGTCATCCATGATCAAATGTCACATTCTGACAAATATTCTAACAAATATTGTCTCAATATGAAAATCACCCATGGCCAGCCATGTTCATAATTGGTCCAACGTCACATTGTGACAACAATTGTCTCAATGTTTAAATCAATTCTTTTAGGTTCACGAATTCCTTTGGTTTATAATATGAATAATCGATCAAAGTCATCCATGATCAAATGTCACATTCTGATAAATATTGTCTCAATATGAAAATCACCCATGGCCAACCATGGTCATAGTTGGTCCAACGTCGTATTGTGACAACAATTGTCTGAATGTTTAAATCAATTCCCTTGGGTTCAACAATTCCTTTGGTTTATAATATTAAACCTTTGGGTTTATTAGTTCTTTTGGTTTATAATATGAATAATCGATCAATTTCATCCATGACCAAATATGTCACATTCTGAAAAATATTGTCTCAATATGAAAATCACCCATGGCCAATCATGGCCACAGTTGGTCCAACGTTGCATTATGACAAAAATTGTCTCAATGTTTAAATCAATTCCCTTGGGTTCACGAATTCCTTTGGTTTATAATATTAAACCATTGGGTTTATTAGTTCTTTTGGTTTATAATATGAATAATCGACCAATGTCATCCATGATCAAATGTCACATTTCGACAAATATTGTCTCAATATGAAAATCTCCCATGGTCAACCATGGTCATAGTTGGTCCAACGTCGCATTGTGACAACAATTGTCTCAATGTTTAAATCAATTCCCTCGAGTTCACCAATTCCTTTGGTTTATAATATTAAACCATTGGGTTTAATAGTTATTTTGGTATATAATATGAAAAATCGATCAATGTCATCCATGATCAAATGTCACATTCTAACAAATATTGTCTTAATATGAAAATCACCCATGGCTAGCCATGGTCATAGTTGGTCCAACGTCGCATTGTGACAACAATTGTCTCAATGTTTAAATCAATTCCCTTGGGTTCACCAATCCCTTGGGTTTATAATATTAAACCCTTGGGTTTATTAGTTCTTTTGGTTTATAATATGAATAATCGATTAAAGTCATCCACGATCAAATGTCACATTCTGATAAATATTGTCTCAATATGAAAATCACCCATGGCCAACCATCGTCATAGTTGGTACACTGTGACAAACATTCTAATCAAATGTCACATTCTGACAAACATTGTCTCAATATGAAAATCACCCATGACCAACCATGGTCATAGTTGGTCCAACATCGCATTGTGACAACAATTGTCTCAATGTTTAAATCAATTCCCTTGGGTTCACCAATTCCTTTTTGTTTATAATTTTTTGGGTAATGGTTGTCCCTTGGGTTCACCAATTCCTTTGGTTTATAATATTAAACCCTTGGGTTTATTAGTTCTTTTGGTTTATAATATGAATAATCGATCAATATCATCCATGATCAAATGTCACATTCTGACAAATATTGTCTCAATATGAAAATCACCCATGGCCAACCATGGTCATAGTTGGTCCAACGTCGCATTGTGACAACAATTGTCTCAATGTTTAAATCAATTCCCCTGGGTTCACCAATTCCTTTGGTTTATAATATTAAACCCTTGGGTTTATTAGTTCTTTTGGTTTATAATATGAATAATCGATCAATGTCATCCATGATCAAATGTCACATTCTCACAAATATTGTCTCAATATGAAAATCACCCATGGCCAACCATGGTCATAGTTGGTCCAACGTCGCATTGTGACAACAATTGTCTCAATGTTTAAATCAATTCCCTTGGGTTCACCAATTCCTTTGGTTTATAATATTAAGCCCTTGGGTTTATTAGTTCTTTTGGTTTATAATATGAACAATCGATCAATTTCATCCATGATCAAATGTTACATTCTAACAAATATTGTCTCAATATGAAAATCACCCATGGCCAACCATGGTCATAGTTGGTCCAACGTCGCATTGTGACAACAATTCTCTCAATGTTTAAATCAATTCCCTTGGGTTCACCAATTTCTTTTGGTTTATAATTTGTTGGGTGATGGTTGTCCCTTGGGTTCACCAATTCCTTTGGTTTATAATATGATTAATCGATCAATGTCATCCATGATCAAATGTCACATTCTGACAAATATTGTCTCAATATGAAAATCACCCATGGCCAACCTTGGTCATAGTTGGTCCAACGTCGCATTGTGACAACAATTGTCTCAATGTTTAAATCAATTCCCTTGGGTTCACCAATTCCTTTGGTTTATAATTTTTTGGATAACGATTTTCCCTTGGGTTTACCAATTGATTTGGTTTATAGTATTAAACTCTTGGGTTTTATTAATCTCTATTGTTTTTAATATTGCCCTTAGCCTTATTGATCCCTTAGGTTTTTAATATTTATCCCTTGGGTTCACTGACTCCTTTGGTTTATAATATTAAACGTTTGGGTTTATTAGTTCTTTTGGTTTATAATGTTAATCACACATTCGGTTTATTACTCTCTTGAGTTTAAAATACTAATTCTCAGGGTTTGTTAATTTCTTAGATTTTTCAATTTAAAATATTAATTCTTAGGGTTTATTAATCTTTATTGTTTATAATATTCATCCGTTAGGTTTATGATATTTATCCCTTGGGTTCGCTGATTCCTTTGCTTTATAACATTAAACCCTTGGGTCTATTAGTTCTTTTGGTTTATAATGTTAATAATCTCGTTGGTTTATTAATATCTTATGTTTAAAATACCGATTCTTATGGATTATTAATTTATTAGGTTTTTTAGTTTAAAATATCAATTCTTACGGTTTATTAATCTCTTGTGTTTTTAATATTGATCCCTTATGTTTATAATATTTATCCCTTGGGTTCACTAATTCCTATGGTTTATAATATTTAAACCTTTGGTTTATGATGACATTGGGTTTGTATTATTAATTATCCCTTGGGTTTATTAATATCTTCACTTTAAAATATTAATTGTTAGGGTTTATTAATCTCTTAGGTTTTTTTGTTTTTAAATATTGTTTCATATGGTTTGTTACTCTCTTAGTTTAATATTATTAATATATTAATATATATTATAAATAAATATTCAAATATTTATTAATAATGATTATTAGTAATATTATAATATTATTATTAATATATATTATTAATAATATAACCAAGTATGATATAATATATATTATTAATATATTATTAGTTCTTTTGGTTTATTAATAATATAACCATCTATGATATTAATATATAAATAAATATTATTAATATATATATATATATATATATATATATATAATATTTTTATATATATTAATAATATTATAATATTACTAATAATCATTATAAATAAATATTCAAATATTTATTTATAATGATTATTAGTAATATTATAATATTATAATATTTATTTAGTAATATTAATAATATTATAAGATTACTAATAATCATTATAAATAAATATTCAAATATTTATTAATAATGATTATTAGTAATATTATAATATTATTAATAATATAACCATCTATGATATTAATATATAAATAAATATTAAAATATTATATATTAGTAATATTATTTTTATATTAATATATATTATATATATTTTAAGTTAATTTATAGTATGTATATAGTTAATATTTTTAATATATATTATTAATACTTATTAATATATATAAAATATTTTTGTGATTTTAATCATAATTAATATATTTAATATATTAATATTCTTATTAATATATAATATATATATTTCAAATTCTCCGGATGCGGATGTGGTGGAGCATTAAAGAGCCCCGGGCCTCTGCGCAGCTCCCAACGAAGCTTGCGTGCTATGCCCACATGGCCCCGCGTATTCAACCTGATGGCGTTATTAATATGCCTCGGGTCGACCAGCTTTACAGTTATTGCACCTTGGCTCTGCGGTATATGGCGGTTGTTTGGTTGATGGCTCTCACTATGGATGGTGAGCAGGATGGAGGAGGCCATGGGAGAGCTCTGACTCCCCTGCGCAGTGTTTGCCCGCCTAGTTATGCCAATTCGAGCTACAAAACGCAGACTGGGCGTCGATGCTGCATTCTGGCCTGCTTGGAGACGATACCGGGTATCCACTTCACCAACAGCCCTTTCTGCAGCGCCTCCACTTCGTCTAGTGTCTCGGATGTGTTTATTGCAGGTACTTTGCTTCCTTTCAGTTTCAATTTGCATTCTCATGGTCACTGCCCCTCCGCTAACCGGACTTCTAGCTCCTCTGTTGATTTGACTGGCTTGCACCACCCTGGTGGTCTCCCCATTGCTCTCAAAGCTCTCGACCCCTCCTTTGGCCGACCTCGCTCGCGCCGCCTTCTGCTCACCATGCCTCGCCTCAGGCAGCGAATGCGTTGTCGGCGTGGAGTCAGTCGGGGCCAAGCCTCTGTCATTCCTCCTTCTCCCTCTTCTGATTTGAGCTCCTCTTCTGAAAGTGATGAACCCACTCCTTTGCCAGCTTCGCGCAGAGGCAGAGGCAGAGGAAATGGGCGACGCGCTGAGAATTCGCACAATATAGGCAGGGGACGTGGGCGCGCGCGTGTTTCTGGTGGTGTTTCTAGTCAGCCCACTCCCACTGTTCCTTCTGAGCCACCCTGTCATTCCACCCCTCCCGACCCTCCCATTCCTCCCAGTCAGCCCCTCCCTTCTGGCGCTTCTGCCCCTCCCAGTCAGCTCAACCCACCGGACAGAAGGCTTTTGGGGTCCACCATCAGGCAAACCACCCAAAACGCTGAGCTCTGTTTCCACTGCACCTCCGTCGACTCCATTATCACTGCTTTCATCACAGTCTCCCTTCGTGAAGAAATCCCTCATCCCACTCCTCCCTCCCCTCCCCATGCCCACCGCTCCAACCCCTCTCTTCAAATTGGGCCGCTTTCTGAAGCTGAGAACCAGAACATGAAGATTGACAACCAAGAGGGCAAGGTGGACAGCAGCAACGAGGATGAATATGAGGAGGAGCCGATGTCTTCAGAGCATGAGGGTTGAATCTCCCTGCTCAATTACTGCTGGAATTTTTGAGTTTTACTATTTCAGTTGCCAACCTGTTTGGTAGATAGATGTTTCTAGTTTTTATGTTACTGTTCATGTGTCTTGTATAAACTTATGGCCGGTTTCTCTATCATGGGCAGCTCAGATACTTATGCTTAAAGGGTCGGTTTCCCGCTATGGGCGGCCCAGAATTCTCAAGAACAGTTTTGTTGATCAACCCCAGCTGTCTGGCTTTCACAGCAGCAGCTGTGGCAGTTTTGTATCAGTTTTTTATAGTTGATAGAATTAGTCTCACTTAGAATATATATATATATATATATATATATATAATATATATATATATATATATATATATATATATATATATATATATATATGTCAAATTAATATAATGAAATTATTATATATAATATTTATTTATTGATATATAAATTAATGTGATGGGTAGTGGATATAGGCCTATCGGCGTATATCAACCACATTAGTGAATATAATGTGGTTGTGCTAGTTTATATATATCCGGGAAGGTTGATGTCGGCCAAAAGATACATTGCTTTCTGTGAAAATTTGATTGAACTTCAATGTAGATTGTATTCGTATTCCTGGGAAGTTTTACACTCTTTGGAAGCCTTATTTTATAGACAGATAATTACAACCTAACGGTACATTATTTCGAAGGAAATGGAAGGCAGTCCTCCTATATTTATAGAGGGCCCTAGCATTTTCCCTGCTTAATCCTAACAGTAGTTGGTACATAGTAAGCAAATTTGGTTGAATTGGTCAAAATAATACAAACATTCGTTTTCCTTAAAGATTGAGCTGAATCCCCGATCGGGGTGCTTGCCGTTATGTGCCAAAGGGCAGGCCTAGGACAGCTGTAGGACATTAGCAATGAATGCATCGAGTATTAACCCTGATAACTTGAGCATGCTATCAATACATCGCATGAGGAGATACACAACGTTTATTTGGATGATTGCGCATTTACTAAGATAACTTGTGATCTTAGAAGGGCGTTGTAAAATGCAGAACAAGGTAAGTCTCAAGAGGTATAGTTTGGCTTTGCAGAAACCATTTACTATAAAAGGAGCAGCGATTTGAGACGACGGGCCGGAGCTGGTGCAGATATTGTTCAGAGGGTTCAAGCTTGGGTTCAGGGGTATGTTCTTTTTAATACCAACCTTACGCTTTTAGCTATTATTTGTTATATGAACCACGATAGAAGAGGTTCTGAAAATTTTGGAATGGGTTTACTCATCTGCTGTTTTGAGGTCACGAATGGTAAATTCATCCCGCAGGAGGCTATAAAGCCTTGCTTTTGTGATCCTTGTAAGGTCGTTAAGTTTTCCTTCATAAACTCTATAACCTTTAAGCATGCATACGAGTTTAGTTTTTCTGGGTACTTGAGTTTGTTACAAAATTGTTGAAATTCCTTTATGCATGGTGTTCAGTTCACTTCTGCTGATTTCGCCTTTGGTTGGTATATTTGAAAGATGGATGGGATAATTGGTGTAGCTTTTGTTGTCTATTTGTTTGCCTTGCTGAGTTATGGAAGGGGAAAATTCTTAATTTTGTCTGCTTGCTATTTTATATCAACATAGGGAATTTTAAAAGCAGTGGCTATTATGTCGACCTTGTTTTGTATTGAGAGGGTCATACTTTGAAAATCTGTCATAGTGAAGACTATTTTCATGCTCTTTGTTCCAGTTTTATCATTTATTTTTTTCATTATGGGATTTTAACCTGTTTAGTCAGGCTTTTATTGGGTAAGATAGAGAGTCAGTTATGGGTTTGTCTCTATGTCTAGTAAACTACTTGTATAAACTATTTCTTCAATTGTCAACGACATTATATCTATCATTCTGCGAATCGTGAGCCAGAGGAAAATTTAGTTTTGAAGGAAAAAAGTTTAATTTTTATATCTTTGTCCTTCCGTCATACACGATCATAGATAGTCATTACAGGTTTAATTCAGCGGAATATTTAGAACAAAACTATGGTTAAGAGGCAAACAAGGAAGTGTATGGTTCAAAATCAAGACAAAGGAAAGCAGAATATTGTAAAATCTACAGTTGAGACTAGCAAGCGAGGTGGAATGACAAAGCAAGAGGTGTTGGAGAATATCTCGAAAGCTTACTCTCTTGGAAATCCTAAACAAGTCACAATGAGGGATGGAAAAAAGAAAGTTATAGTAATGAGGAAGATAATGAGGCAGAGAAGGAAATAATGGATTTGATTACTGATCCACGAAATACCAGAGGTCGTCTCTGACTGTATAACCAAATTGTTCATACTTACTGGATAATGAAATGTGTTCTGGCCAAATCAATGCAAAGTCTTCATCCAGGTAAAGGGAACGAAGCATCATTAGTGATGGAACTTCTTCATGATATCAACATTCAACTCTAGCATGTCAAGGTGTCACAGTATCAAGCGACAACTCGAATTGGTCGTATTGAAAGGCAGATGCAACAGATGCATCGAGTGGACATGTAGGTCCCACGATAAACGATCTTGCACCAATAGACTCTTCCGATGGGTAGTAGCCCAGTTTAAGTTTTTATGAATTTTGTTGATAGTGTTTTTGTTTGTAGTTGGTACTTAGTTAATGTTTTAAACAGTAAAATGGTCATTGCGGCAAGTAGAAGAAGGAACCAATATCCATTTTGGATGGCTTTCAATGCGTTAAGGTGGCCAACAGACCTTGTTTCCTTCGAGCAGGTTGAGGCCACTCACTTTGTATATGATGTAACTTTTTTTTTGATGATTAATAGAAAATAGTAAAAAACTACACCAAAAAAATAAAGATTGAGCTGAATTATGGGTGAAATTTGATTAGTCCAAAACATAAAAAGAATTTGCAACTAGTTAGTGGAGGGCGGACCTCAATGAACACATACAAGGAAGGAAGCTCTCATACGATTTGATATAGAAGTGTGTGAATTTCTAAATGATTAAGTTAGAAACTATAAATAAAATAGACTGAAGAAAACAAATTTATTAGTGATATGTGTTAAAAGAGGAATTAAAAAAAATTCATTAATAATTTGAATTTTTAGAAATTAAATGCGTATATAATATATATAGCATTATGGTCCAGAAACGAGTACGATTAAGCAAATAAATTTACATATAGGAGAATATTGAGAGGATGATGTAGCTATTGAGAAATTCCAATGATGCATAGCAATTCATTTTTATTTTTATTTTGTTTTAGAAATTTTTTCGTTTGATATTTTAAAGATAATTATAGTTTTATAATAAGTTTAAAATAATAGGGTTTTATTTGATGTTTTTGCAGTCAACGCACAACGAACTACAAGATTGGCTCGATAAGGAGATACTTGAAATTGTGATCTAAGAAAATAGAAGTTCTAAATTGTCTATCGAAGATTGGGCACAATTGTATATCTATAGAGAGGTCTACAAAATTTTCTTTGCTTACTTTGTGACTGAATTTCATGAGTGGTTGTCTTGACTAGTTGAATTTGAGACGTGCGTAAATGACGACGTGATCACTCAGTGGACCCTGGAGTTGGTACAACAATTATAGAAGACTAGAAACAAGATCACCTATGCAGTAGATCATATGATCAATGGTGTTCTTGGAGGATTTGTGACTGAATTCGCTATTGATCAATTTGTATCGTATTATGAAGTTGAACTAAGGCTTTTCACGAGTCCTAGAAGGAAGTTCATGCATTCCCTAATTAAAATTTTATTGTGTGAATAGGGTACTCTGTGCAGTCATATTGAGTGAATGTCCCTACTGGTTAGTACAACCTGTCAATCTTAAAGAAGGAGCTGTCGAGAAAACGAAGGAGAAAAACACAGGTTAAGCAGATGATGGATAGTAAAAATCATGGAAATGGCTTCTAAAATCAGGCGCTTGTGATGTCAAATATGACAGATATTACACATTAAGAAAACATTCACAGTTCCACTACAGAACCTCGCGCCAAAGAGCTCGCAGCCAACACTATTGCGTCGGCCTCTAACATATGTTGCGACGGTTGGATCCAACCCGTTGGAGGAGGTGACGTCATCCCTCCTCCCAACCAATCAGAAGGGTTCCATCAGGTAAAGAAAAGGAGAAGGAGGCCCCGACTCACTCCGCCGAAACTCGAGAGGGCCCATCACGATCGACAGTTGGCTCAGGTAAATGCACGGTAAGGTAAGTCTAGGAGGCAGTACGAAGACCAGTTCCTGCCTTGATCGACACGTGGCTCCCACCTACCCAGTTGCTGCCATCCAATCACCTGATGCCACGTGTCTCATTGTCGACGTCAACCCTACAAGTTTCATCCTTCCTTGATTACCCAGTAAAACCATGTTTTCCATAGCGGGTTTTAGTCTTAACTGTGCAATGTTACTAGTCATTTACAATTTTTTTTTGGCTTAGACAAGTTAAACTTGAGTACAGGTCGCTCTCACTCCCGTGTCACTTTCCCTTTTGCTATCTCACACTTCACCCATATTCAGGATAGAGAAGCTATGTATGTGATATGAAGAGTGCCGATCAGGGGTATATAAAGAAATTTTTAGCCATTAGAGAAGGTCGATGAGATATGATTCAAATTTGAATTTTTAAATTAGCAATAAGAAAAAAAATAAAAATAAAAATAAAAATTATTAATTATTAATTAAAAAAAAAAACCTTTTAATATAATAACGACATATTAAGGCGGAAGGGTGGATTAGGAGATCAATGAAAAATGATTCAAATTTGAATTTGAAGAAAGTATTAAAAAAATTGAAGTATTAAAAAACAAAATAAATTAAATAAGAATAAAATGTTACATTATAGTTAATACAAAATAATAATTATGATTAGGGGTAAGGAAATTAGGGTAAAGGAATAGTGATCAAGCCGTCACGGAGGTGAAACATAATATATACTAATTACATTAATGAACATTGACTAATTTAAAAAATTAATAATTTATTTAAGCATTCGATTATGGGAATATTAACATAAATGAATTAACTAAGGGAATTAGTCATTAAGGAAGGGAAGGAGGAGGAGTTTTATGATTAAAAGGATAGGAATAATTAAAGTGGAATATTTTATGATGGCTGAAGTTAGGCTATACGAATTTAAAATTTTTAAGGGTTAAAGATTAAAGGTAAAATTAAAATTATTAATTATTAAATTTAGGTTAGAATAATAACTATTATCTATTAGAGGTTGGGGTATAAGGGTTAAAAGAAATGAGGAAGAAATAAATCAATGATTAAAAATATAAATTGAATTAAACTAAATTAAGAAGGAGTGGTTAAAATGAGCAAACCAGGAGAAGGGGTGGGGGATCTAGGAAGAGTTAGAATTGAAGTTGGAGGAAACGTGATTAGATGATAGGAAATGGAAGGTGGCTTCGAGGAGTGGCTTAACTGGTAACCATTGTCACGATTAAAGTTATTAGGATGTTTCTCAATTTATATGGCTTCCCGAATGATTTGGTTGGAAAGAAAGGGGGCAAAAGTTAGGATTCCGGATTTATCAAAACATATGAGGTGCTTGGAAGCATGGGAGTGTTCAACAATGGATGAATTTTCTATCTGGTTTTTGTTAGTAGCAGCCATATGTTCATTTAACTGTTTTTTTAAGGATCTACCAGTTTTTCCTATGTAGGATTTTCCATAGGAATAGGGGATCTCATAATCTCTAGGGCCTAGTATAGGGTCATTTTTTTCCTTGGCTGACCTAAATAGCTCGTTGAGGTTTCTTTGGGGTTTGAATAAGGTTTTAATGTCGTTTTTAGCAAGGATTCAGGAAATATGGTCAGTAACACCTTGAATATAAGGAAGGGTAGCCTTAGCTACAAAAGGGGGGTTTTGAGGGGGTTTTGGGCAGGGATGGATATAAGAATGGAAGGCCTTCTTAATCGGGATGAGGAGATTCGAATGGCTCGGGAGACAAGATTTTTAGGAACAACTAATTTTTTAGCAGGATGGTGGTAGGAGGTAGCATGTGAATATTTTTCTGTATGGGTATTTTTCCGGTAGACCTGGTGGGAAAGGGTACCATCAACGAGGCGAGAGACAAGGAAATCAAGGAAGGGAAGAGATAGGTTCTCTTCAAGATCCATAGTGAACTAAATGTACGAGAAGATGTTATTGAGATGTGAAAGAAATTTATGGAGGGAAGGGATACCAATTTGACAAGATGAAAAAGGTATCTTCAACAAATCACTTCCAAAATTTAGGTTTGAGGTGGAAGGATTCAAGCGCTTTGGCTTCAAAGTTTTCCATGAATTTTTTTGCGACAATAGGGGAGAGATAATATCCCATGAAGATTCCTTTAGTTTGTTCGTAAAAAACTCCATTGTAGGTGAGGAAGGTGCCGGAAAGACAAAGTTTGATAAGGTTAAGCGTTTCAAGATCGACCATCTTGGAAATGAGTTCAATGGCTTGAGGGATGAGAATCTTGGTAAATAAAGAGACAACATCAAAGCTAACCATGATGTCATTTTTTCCAAGTTTGAGGGATTGAATCTTCTTGATGAAATCAACAATATTTGATAAAGGAGGGAGAATGGCCTGAGTGGGGGTGAAGCTTCTTAGCAAGGTATTTGCAGAGGGCATGGGTAAGTCCTCTTATAACACTGGCTATAGGCCTAAGGCAAATATATACTTTATGTCGCAAACATTTTCATGGAACACTTTGAAGCCAAAGACCGTGAATCCTTCCATCTCAAACATAAATTTTGGAAGCAATTTTTTGATGATACCTTTTTCATCTAGTCCCATGGTATCTTTGCCCTTTGTAAATTTCTTTCGCATCTGAATAGAATCTCCCCCCACATTGAGTCCACCATGGAACTTGAAGAGAACCTATCCCTTCCCTTTCTTGTTGTCCTTGTCTGTCGCCTTACTGATGTTACGCTTTCCCACCAGGTCTACTGGAAAAAGACCCATATGGACATATATTTACATGCTACCTCCCACCATATTCTTAAAACCCTTGTCTCCCAGGCCATTCAAATCTCCTCATCTGAATCCTTCTCTCAAGAAAAATCTCATGTCTGTAGATACCTTAAGTCTTATGGTTACTCCTCTTGCCATATTAGGAAGGGCTTCCATTCCTATATCCATCCCCGCCGAAAATCGCCTCAAAACCCCCCTCCTATAGCCAAGGTTATCCTCCCTTATATTTAAGGTGTTACTGACCATCATTCCTGAATCCTTGCTAAAAACAACATTAAAACCTTCTACAAATGCCAAATAACCCTCATCCATCTATTTAGGTCAGCCAATGACAAAAATGACACTATGCTAGCCCCCAGAGTTTACGAGATCCCCTCCTCCCATGGAAAATCCTACATAAGACAAACTGGTAGATCCTTCAAAACTCGTTTAAAAGAACATATGGATGACACTAATCGCAACCAGATAGCAAATCAACCACTTCTAAACACTACCATGCTACCTAGCACCTCATCTATTTTGATCAATCCAGAATCCTAGCTTTTTCCCTCTTCCATTCCAACCAGATCATTCGGGATGGCATAGAAATTGAGAAACATCCTAATAACTTTAATCGTGATGATGGTTACCCATTAATCCACTCATAGAAGCCCACTTCCCACTTCATATCATCACAACGCCTTTCCTCCAATCCAATTCTAACCCTTCCTATATCCCTTTCCCCCTCCTTCTCCTGGCTTTCTCATTTTAACCCCTCATTCTTAATTTAGTTTAATTCAATTTATATCTTTAATCATTGATTTATTTCTTCCTCCTTTCTTTTAACTCTTATACCCCAACCTCTAATGGATAATTATTATTCTAACCTAAATTTAATAATTAATAATTTTAATTTTAGCTTTAATCTTTAACCGTTAAAAAAATTAAATTCGTATAACCTAACGTTAGCCATCATAAAACATTCCATTTTAATTATTCCTTTCCTTTTAATCCAAAAACCCCCCTCCTTCCCTTCCCTAATGACTAGTTCCCTTAGTTAATTCATTTATATTAATATTCCCATAATCCAATCCTTAAATAAACTAGAAATTGCACCATATGTTGCAAAGAAAACACCAAAAGGAAATAACACAGGAAAAAGTATCATAAAAAAAATCCTTAGTGGTCATAGTAGATTAAATTATGGGAATAACATATTGGAAATGACTTATTTACTATTTTCACATGTTTTTCCTCTGATAATTTAAAAGACATCATAAAATAAAATTTTCGAAATTAACTCTGCTAAGTCCCAACAAAATAGGATCAAAGAGACCAAAATAGGACCTCTAATGATGCAATTTTCCTCTTGGAAAATAAATTAGAGAAACATATATTGAATTCCCAATTTTATACATAGAAAATAACCCACATTAGATGGAGTGTAGGCATTATTTTTAACCTAGCAGTTCCTTGGAGTCTGTCGTGCTGCACATTTTTGGTTGGTACTATGAAACAAGAACAAAATCATTGAATTAATCAAACCAAAACTCACCATAAAAGTAGTGAGTCCTATTGTTTAGATGTCTATTTTTTCCACTAGAATAAGGGTGTTGGAATTAGGTCCTCAACATTCCTAGTTTTCTAGCAAAAATTGTCAATCTTATTTATACAAAACATTAATGAAAAAGACAACTCGACAATATATAACACCATATTGTTTGATTTATTTTATTTGAAGCACAACTTGACAGTATATAACAAGTTGATAGTTGTCTAACTGCTAGTGTGGATATTTGGTTCCCACATGTCTCTTGGTCTAATTTTTTTTTATTAATATTGCACAAAATTCTTTAGTCCTGAGCCTATGGTCTAACTGTTAGTGTGGAGATTTTGTTCCCACAATTATGGTGGTCGCAACTTGAGAAGAGCTATATACACTTGTTAGCTACTCCAAGTGTTGAGTCCTAGAATTGTCTTCTCTTTTACAAACCTTCACCTCATTTCATCATTCCTTTATCACTTCATAAGCCTAAAATCAATAAAGAATGATTAGGATTTCTTAAAGGTCACATACAAATGATTAACATGTTGTATTTTCATGGTTTTTGCTGTTTTAATAATTTTGAATAGTTTAGCTACAAAATACAGGTATTCCGTAGCCAGTCAAGCGTTCCACAGTTGTTTTTGTGTTTAAGTATGATGCAGGTGTCAATCGAAGGGAAGGCGCACATGGGTAGTTCTCAAATCTTCTCTACATGATTCCTTCCTATACACGAGGATTGAATCGACAGTTGGAGGTGTCTAATCCAATAGTCAAGGCAAGATTCAAGGAGACTGTTTTCTACAAGAATTAGGACTCCTGATTTTATTTGCAGAAAATCACGACTCTTAAAAGAGTTCCAATTCAATTTTAATTTGAATAATACAACTGTACCTATTTTTGTTCAACATTAGTTATGTAATTTGCATATAAATTAAGCTCTGTAGAACCAAGAAGGGACGGTTCATAGCATATTCAGAATTACAGTGATACTCTGTTTTCAATAAAGGAGATTAGCCTTTGATGCTATTTTGATTACAACCTTAAGAAGCTAAAGAATTATATCAAATTGGTAGCAGAGGGCCCCTGCTATGTGAGGAGGTGTCATGTGTTTTCTAGCTAGGTCATTTCAATTTTTGTTCAGCATCTCTCTTTATTTCTTGCTTTTTAGATTGATTTCATAGTCTGCAATTACTGAGTCTCGCTGGGTTCAGTCTATTGAATAATAGTGAGTGACTTATAGACACAGTAGTTGTTTAAGCATTTTATTTCATGTCATTTTATTTCTTAATTTACAGTTGTTGAGTTTCACTGGGTTCAGTCTATTGAATAATAGTGAGTGACTTATAAACAAAATAACTGTCTAGCATTTTATTTCATGTCATATGCTTTCTTAATTTACAGTTGTTGAGTTTCACTGGGTTCAGTCTATTGAATAGTAGTGAGTGACTAACAAACAAAATAATTGTATAGCATTTCATTTCATTTTCTTAATTAGTTTAGACAGGAATATCCTCATTACATTGCAATTAATCTCTTTCAAAGACATTCTAATTAAATTTGAAATTGAACGGAATATGTAAGAATGGTTAAATGAATAAGATTCAGATGTAATCTTTTGAGTTATCAAATTATTTCCTTGTTTTCATTTCTTGAAATCTCAATTGAGTTGTAAGATCCATGGATTAGATTTACTTGTTAAAACACTTGTTTGATCTCTTCTTGATTAGAAATTAGACTTCAAAATTTTCCATAAAACTCTGTTTTCTTTCATAGAAGATTAACTCATTTTTACAACATTTCCTTTTCTTCCTTTTGATTAGATTTAATCTCATCTCCCTAGTTTAGAATAGAACACTAAGAATCAAAACATAAAACCCAAAAACAACAATAAAACATCAAAACAATGAAGTAATAAAAAGTGATATTTAGGCACATATAGTGCACCACACTTCATCAGTTTACTAGCCCTGGTCAATAATTTATGTTAATAATTTAGGACACTAAATTGACTAAACATTTTGGCACCGTTGCCGGGGAAGTGTAACTAGGTAGCCTTATTTCTTACATCCCAAAAAAAATGATATGCATAAAGAAAGAGACTCTAGGGGTATATTTATGAGAGGCAGAAGCTTAATCCCGACAATATCACTCACTCCACCAAGACGAAGAAGTAGCACACCTCCATATCAAACCCATATCCCATACTATACTGGTCATAGGCTTCCAGAAGTTTTAAGATCAAATATCCAATTAGAAAGATCTCCCACTTCATCCACTGAAGCAATTCTAGAGGAAGATCCAAGGACTCCTACAGAAGGAATAAACTTTTTCACCTCCACAGGAGAATATATTCCAGTAGAAGAATTACAAATCCCTAGTGAAGAGGAAGTGGAAGAACCTTTCTTCAATATACCCTTTATAGAATAACCAGAAGAACAATTAGTTCTCCATACTGAATCTTATATCAGTTCGGAAGAATCTATCATGGAAGGAAGGGGAGAAGAAGGAGGAGAAGGGGAAGGAGAAACATTTAATGAAGAAACATTGCTATTTGGAGGAGTTGGAGGTAGAGAAGGAGACAGAGGAAGAGAAAATGTAGAAGGAGGTAGAGGTAGAGGAAATGCAGAAGGAGGTAGAGGTAGAAGGGGAATTGAAAACTCCTTTGGATTCCCTATAATAGATGAAGAAACAAATGCTACCATGAAAAATATATTACCCTCTGTTCTTCCAAACTTTCATGGACTGAAAAGTGAAGACCTTGAGACATTCTTATTTGAATTTGAAGCTCTATGAAGAACTTATGACTATCTACAAGATTCTCAAAAAATTAAACTGTTCCCTTCAACATTGAAAGGAGCAGCACTAAAATGGTTTATGAGTCTAGTCACTAGGTCTATTGGGACATGGAATGATATGAGGAAAGCATTTCTAGAAAGATATATGGATTATTGTATAGCAGTCAACCATAAGTAAGAATTGTTCAAAATGATGCAAAAAGAGGATGAAAATATGGAAGATTTACTTGAAATATTTAACTATAACATTAAAAGGGAAAAAATGGAAAATTTAGATCAAGATACTCTGAAAGCTCTTTTTTGAAAAAAAATTAGAGATGAATGGATAGACATCCTTAACGTGATGGCGAAAGGAGATATATCTCAACTTTCATTACCCGATATAGGAAAACTATGTATTAATCTCTCAAGAGGAAAATCTAAAATTCTGAAAGGACCAAGAGACCCTGCCCTTGTAAGGGTAAAAAAATCTGCAACTGGAATAGTAAGTAGGGAAGAAATAGGAAATATTCTTGATGAATTCAAAATTGATACTCTACGGAGTCTTAGTGAGAAAATAGATACCCTTAAGCTACAAAACAAGCAGAAATTTGAAACTGATGCCTTAGCAATCTTCTGTCCCAAATGTAGAAATAAAGATGCCTTAAGAGAGTGTCCTCCTGATACAAAAGTAATAGAGACTTGTGAAATTTGTTCAGAAAACCATGAGACCAAGAATTGTCCTTCAATTCCTAGCCTTAAAGATGTTTTTCAAGAAGAGACAACCACAAATTCCACAGAACCTCTTAATTTTGTCTCTAGAAGACCTTGGAAGGGACCTCAAGCACAAGGGTTTAATAACCAAATGTATAATCAACCCCCACCAAGTTGGAATTCTTGCGAGCAACCTTGGCTCCAATTTCAAAATCAATCTCAATCTTCGGCTCAAGGAGCACAAAATCCGTATGGTAGGTTCTCTCAGTATTATCAATATCCACCATCTTATCCATCGTATCCATCATATCCAAAGTTTTCTCATCAACAAAATCCTCAGCAGAATCCAAAACCTCAAAACCAAAATCAAAATCCACCACTTCCATTACCATTTCCCCATAAAGCAAACCAGTTACCTGCCTAGCCAATACCAAACCCCAACAATAAAAACCCTCAGAATAACTATATGATAGAAGGTAAGCAATTTCCAACCTATTTGATTATTCCTTTAGACCTTAATGATGTTTAACTAAGGTCTAGAAGGATACTTGAAAAGAAGAAACCTTCTGTAACTATACAAGAACAAAAACATTATGAGGAAGATTCTCTACAGGTTAATAAAAGTATTTAAGAAAGCACATCTCTTCAAAACCAAAATATTGAGAAAGAAAAACATAAAGAACCAATGATTTCAACTCCTACGTTAGAGCAGCCATCAACATCTACTACTACACCTCCTTTTCCTGAAAGATTACAAATTGATAAGGGTGTAGAGAAAAAAATTATGATGCCTAACTATGATCTCCTAGATGAATTGAGAAATATTTGTATTAAAATTCCATTATTACAATCCATCAATAAAATCCAAATCTTAGATAAAAAAATAAAGGAGTTAAGTATGAAAAAAACAAGAAGAAAAATAAAAGAGATAAAGAAAATACAACTGGTAGGAAAAATAGCAGACATAATGATGGGAAAGATTACCATTCCAAAATCTCTAGATCCCAGAAGTCCGGTTGTCAGAACACATATCAATGGAATTGAAATTCCAAACACATTAATTAAACTAGGAGCAACAATAAATATCATGAGTAGGAAAACCATGGAAAAACTAAAGCTTCATAATCTTCTTTATACACCCACATTACTACAGTTAGCAGATAGATCTATAATTAAACCAGATGGGGTATTAGAAGACATTTCAGTGTCCTTAGATTCTTGGGAGTATCCTGTGGATTTCATGATCCTAACTCCTAAAAATGATCTAGGAGGACATCCTATTATACTAGGAAGACCTAGGTTAGCTATAGCTGATGCTTTCATTAGCTGTAGATCTGGTGATATGTACATTTCTGATGGTAGTTCAACCAAGAAATTCACTTTGTATCCTCCAGCAAGAACAATCACAGAAATATATGACAATCACTGTATTGATGATGAAGAATATATACAACCTCTCTTCACTATTTTAAAAATTAGTGAAGATAGTCAGATTCTAAATGTCCTAGAAAATTATGAATCTTCTTCAGAATATAAGCATGAAAAAATTCAGAAAGAATACAATATTGAATTTTTGTCATCAAGGAAAATGTCTCTTTATTCTATGGAATAATTTGGCAGCTACACAATTGAAATATTTCCTAGAAAAACCTTAAACATAAATAAAAACCTCAAAAATTTTCAACAACAAGAGCTAGTCAAAATATTACAGAGACATTACTCTGCATATGCATGGGAATATACTGACATGAAAGGGATTAACCCTAAAACTTGCACTCATCATGCCTACATAGAGGAAAATTGTAAACCAATCAAACAGCCTCAGAGAAGGATGAATCCAAACCTTAGGGAGATTTTTAAAGAAGAGTTGTAGAAATTGCTTAATGTCAACTTTATTTATCCCATCTCAGATAGTTAGTGGGTTTCTCCTTCGGTGATTGTACTGAATAAAAATGGTAAATGGAGGGTATGCATTGACTAACGAGAATTAAACAAAGTTGTTCTTAAAGATCATTTCCCTTTACCTTTTATAGATCAGGTGTTAGACAAATTAGTAGGCAAAAAGTACTTTTCATTTTTGGATGGTTTCAGTGGGTATAACCAAATTCAAGTTGCACTTGAAGATCAAGATAAAACCACATTTACCTATCCTTAGGGAACTTATGCCTACCGATTACTAACTTTTGGACTATGCAATGCACCTGCAACATTCCAAAGGGCAGTACTAGGAATATTTTCAGATCTAATACATGATTGTGTAGAAGTATACATGGATGATTTTATAGTCTATGGTAATACGTTTGAAGAAGCTTTAGAAAACTTGGAAAAAGTTCTGAAAAGATGTAAAGAAGAAAACCTTTGGTTAAGTCTTGAGAAATGTTTCATGATGTTTAGTGAAGGGATTGTTCTAAGACATCATATCTGAGGAGATGGAATTAGAGTAGATGAGTCAAAAGTTGAAGTCATCTCTATACTATTAGTTCCAAGTTGTCAGAAAGATGTTAGAAGTTTTCTAGGATTTACAGGATACTATAGAAGATTTATAGAAAACTTCACTAAAATAGCATCTCCGTTTTTCAAATTACTCACTAAAGACTATGAATTCAAATGGAATTCTGACTGTCAGTTAGCATTTGAAACCCCGAAAACAAAAATCTTTGAAGCACCTATTTTAAGGGGACCTAACCGGAACTTACCTTTTCATATATCAATAGATGCCTCAGATACAACTCTAGGAACTGTGTTAGGACCAAAAAACCCGATTCCTTATGCAATCTACTATACAAGTAAAAATTTGACTCCTTTAGAGCTGAATTATAATGTAATTGAAAATTATTTTTTAGTTGTTCTTCATGCTATAAATAAATTCAGACATTATATAACAGGGTATCAAACTTTTTTTCACACAGATCAATCTGCAATTAGGTATTTAATGAATAAATCAATCACTAATTGCAGAGTCATAATATGGTTATTGTTTTTACAATATTTTAACATCACAATTCTAGATAGGCCTAGAAAACAAAATACAGTGGCTGATTTCCTATCTAGAATCCAAAATATTAAAGACAATACTCCAGTTGAAGAAAAATTCCCTGATGAATATCTATTTTCAATAACTACTCAAACTCCCTGGTTTGCAGACATTGCCAATTATTTAGTTTCAGGAAACTTTCCTTCAATTTTGAATGCCAGAGAGAAAATAAGAATCATTAATGATAGTGCAAGATTTTCATGGATTGCTAATGAATTGTATAAGACAGGCCCAAACCTTATTATTAGAAGGTGTGTTCGAGAAAATGAGACGCCTGAGATTCTTAAGGTATGTCATGACGAACCCTGTGGTGGACATTTTGTTGATAAGAGGAAAGCCTATAAAATCCTTCATCTGGGATATTATTGGTCGTTCATATTTAAAGATGCTAAAGAATATTTCAAAAGGTGTGACAGTTTCCAAAGGGTAGGGAAACCTTCTCCTTCAAGTGAAATGCCATTACAACCTTAGGTACATGTTGAACCCTTTGAAAAATGGGCTTTGGATTTTGTAGGACCTATTAATTCTCAATCCAAAAGAAGTATATCATAGCTTGCACTGATTATGTTACCAAATGGGTAGAGGCCAAGGCATTACCTTTTTCTAATGAATTATCTATAGTTAATTTTCTTTTTGAGGATATTCTTACTCGTTTTGGTGTCCCAAGAGAAATTTTCATAGATCAAGGAGCTCAATTCATATCTAATTTGGTAGAGAAAATGGTAGAGAAGTATAAAATCGGACATAAGAAATCTACTCCCTACCATCCACAAGAAAATAGCCAAGTGGAATCTACCAACAAGGTGATTGAAGGGATTCTTACAAATACTATTCATCTACATAGAAGATATTGGGCAGAAAGTCTTCCTCAAGCCTTATGGGCCTATAGAACTACATCGAGAAACACAACAAGACACACTCCTTATGAACTTGTTTATGGAAAACAAGTCCTGTTCCCCATAGAGTTTCAAATCGAAACTTTCAAGTTGGCAGTCCAACTATGACTTGATTTGACAAAAGCATAAAAGCACATACTGGAGAAAATTAATGAACTCGATGAGATTAGACAAGATGCAGTCCAAAGAACAAGCATAGTCCAACAGCAAAGGACTAAATGGCATGGCAAGTATATCAAATAAATGAAATTTCAAGAAGGTGACTGGGCACTCTTGTTTGATTCAAAATTCAAGGATTTTCAAGGTAAATTTCAAACTCATTGGCTTGGACCATATGAAATTGAGAAAATCTTTGAAAATGGAGTAATAAAGATCAGAACAATAGATGAGGAGAAGGTATAATTTCTTGTCAATGGACATAGGATGAAAGTATATCATAAACCACTTTCAAGAAAATAATTTGTCAGAAAATTCCAGGATAACATTGATATGAGGATAGTGAAGAAGAATTATTCTTCTTCACTAACTTAGTTTGTCTTTTTCTTCTTAAAAAAAAAATAAATAAATATAATAAATAAATAAAGTATAAATATGAAAACCAATCAGTGATTCACATATTTATGCAGAAAGTGCAGGGTGAAAATCAAAATTTTCTGACATCCTATACTTTCAATTTCTCATTTTCTGCAACTAAGTATTCACAACTACAAACCATAAGTTGCAAATCCATTTTTATTTTCACTCCATACTTCACTTCATTTAATTTCCATTCCATTCCATACATATATTCCATTCCATTCCATACTCATATTCCATCAATTTCCACTCCATATATATATTTCATAATCTTTTGACAGGTACATTCTGCAGCTGTCCGTCAGGGAAAATTTTAAGGATGGAAAATTATCTTGAAGTTTAAAACATTGGCGAATCTCACTAGTCCCTAATATGAAAACTATAAAAAGTTTATTGATGTATTTGTAAAATCATTCAAATTAATAATGATTTTATATATACTCTCTATATAATATTGGTGATTTTTAGGGTAAAATAATTTTATATTGTAAAATTTGGGCGAATCATTTTTCTAAAAAATAGAAATTGGCGAATATATTTTTTGGAAAAATCATGGAAAATTAGCCCACCTGCAAATATTAGCCCCTAAAATTTTCCATGTTGTTCGTTCTGTAGCTGATTCGTTTCTACACCTAATTTGACTCTACAAGCCTACTTCAACAAATAAATATGATTGAGAATAAGGACTATGGAGCTCTATTCTAAAGATCAACATTCTACAAAATGAAGAACAAACATAACAAAAAGTAAAGTCAAAGATTCTGAGGTAAATTGCGAAAATTTATTTTGATAGCAAAAATATAAAACATGAAAAAGATAAAATATGCATAATCATATGTCTCCTAAGTAAATTTATCACTCGAATTGATCTCCCTTTATCATAAAACACCTCGACTATATCCCTTACCCTGCGCTCCATAACGGTTCATCATTAATTAAGTGACTAATAGTCATAATCTTAGACGTGACCTATTAGGCCACGTCTTTATAAGATCGTATCATTTATTTATGATTCCTAAGATCATCATAAATCTTTCCACATCCATTTCATTCTATAAAAAACCCTCAACTTGATTATCTCTGTTATTCGCTCACCACCTCATTCATTCATCACCTCATTCTCTCATCACCATCACAATATTTATTCAATCCATTTGCAGGATCAAGAGAAGTAATTCTAAGGGTGAGACATCCTTCCACAACTACTTTGTCTTCAGGCACAAGTTCAGAAACAGAGCATCGGACCCTACAACTAAGAAAGGGAAGAATCTATACAGAGAAGAAATGGGGTTAATTGTAAGAACAGAACCAATTGGAGTCAAGTATCTGGAAGGATACCCACAAGTTGAAGGGCTATTATAGCAAGTTGGGTGGTTTAATTTTGTAAGAAAATTCAATGGGTTCCATAAAGAAATTACAAAATCATTTGCTAGATCATTTGATGGAGCAGGAGTGGAAATTGGAGACATTAAATTCACTATAACAGAGTCATTTATAGCTGAGGCCACAGAGCTACCAAGAAAAGGAGAACGTTGGTTCAAGAATAAGGAGTTTCATAATGAGTCTTGGAAACAAATGCTGAAGAATCCAGGTATGGACATTACAGTATTTAGAAAGGGAATTCCGAGCACAGCTTTAAAAAGTAAATGGAGAAACATGTTATTAATTTTGCAAAAAATTATAACATGTCAAGGTAGATTTGGTACAATGTATGTTTATCATATCAGGCTGTTAATGAATTTCTTAGATGATGGAGAAATAAATCTACCTTTCTTTTTACTTAATAACTTGAAAAGAATGGCTTCCAATGTTCAGAAAAGAGTTAAATTTTTAGAAACTACTCTCCACCACCATTGCTTAGTAAAAATTTTGATTGAATTCCACTTGAAGAAAACAAGAGATAATTGGGAAGAATTTATTTTAAGAAATCATTTTCAACAGCTAGAAGAAACATCATCTAAAGAAGAAACTGTTAAGAGAAGAAGGAGAAGAAAATTTGATAAAGCTGTTGAAAATAAACATGATACATCAACACAGGAAGAGAGTGAAGAATTGATTTCTGAAAATTTTAAAGAGATTAGAAAACAGATTAGGGTCAAAAGAAAAGAAAAGATGACAAGTGAATATACTGATGAAGAAAATGAAAATCCACCAAAGTTAAGGAGAAGCTATAGACTCAAAGGAATAATTAAGAAAAACACTAGTTAAGGAAACAGGAATTATAAATGTTGAAGATGAAGAAACCCCAGTTCAAACACCAATTGATGGATCTCCTTTACATCAGTTTGAATAAGACCCTAATAGAGGAACTCCTAATATAGACCCAGCTCAATAGAAAATTTATGATTATGTGGAATCTTTGGAAAGAAAGGCCTCAAAAAATCAAGAAAGACCCCTCAGTCCACAAGAACCTCCAATAAAAGCCCTAAAAAAAAGATAATTATGAATTGGAGATACTGAACAGACACATTAAGAATGAGAATGAAATCTTGAGAGAACAAGTCAAATTGAGGAATGCTATGAGCGATACTATCACCGTGCAAATGGGGACACTGCATAAAGAAAACAAGAAGCTAAAGAAAAGGAATAAGAAATTGAATAGAGCCCTCATAAATGTCAGGTTTAAATTTCCCATGAGGAAACCCATAATGACACTAACTACCAAAAGAAGCAGAAAGATAAGGCTGGATGTTCTAGCAGAGGTTTCAAAGCACATGGAATAATTTTTCATGAAATTGCATGAGGACATGCAAGAGTTTTGCAGTGGGGGTATGTTGAGTCCTAGAATTGTCTTCTCTTTTACAGACATTCACTTCATTTCATCATTCCTTTATCACTTCATAAGCCTAAAATCAATAAAGAATGATTAGGATTGCCTAAAGGTTACATACAAATGATTAACATGTTGTATTTTCGTGGTTTTGGCTGTTTTAATAATTTTAAATAGTTTAGATACAAAATACAGGTATTTCATAGCCAGTCAAGTGCAACTGTTTTTGTGTTTAAGTATGATGCAGGTGTCAATCGAAGAAAAGACGCACATGGGTAGTTCTCAAATATTCTCTACATAATTCCTTCCTATCCACGAGGATTGAATCGACAGTTGGAGGTGTCTAATCCAATAGTCAAGGAAAGAATCAAAGAGACTATTTTCTACTGGAATTAGGACTCCTGATTTGCTTTGTAGCAAATCACGAGTCTTAAAAGAGTTCCAATTCAAGTCTAATTTGAAGAATACACCTATACCTATTTCTGTTCAACATTAGTTATGTAATTTGCATATAAATTAAGCTTTGTAGAACCAAGAAAGGATGGTTGATAGCATATTCAGAATTACAATGATACTCTGTTTTCAATAAATGATATTAGCCTTTGATGTTGTTTTGATTACAAGCTTAATAAGGTAAATAATTATACCGAATTGGTAGCAGAGGGCCCCTGCTACCCGAGGAGGTTTCATGTGTTTTCTAGCTAAGACATTTCAATTTCTATTCAGCATCTCTCTTTATTTCTTGCTTTTTAGATTTCTTTCGTAGTCTGCAATCACTAAGTCTCACTGGGTTCAGTTTATTGAATAATCGATCGTGACTTATAGACACAGTAGTTGTTTAAGCATTTTATTTCATGTCATTTTCTTTCTTAATTTACAGTTGTCGAGTTTCACTAGGTTCAGTCTATTGAATAATAGTGAGTGACTTATAAACACAATAACTGTCTAGCATTTTATTTCATGTCATTTGCTTTGTTAATTTACAGTTGTTGAGTTTCACTGGGTTCAGTCTATTGAATAATAGTGAGTGACTTACAAACATAATAATTGTCTAGCATTTCATTTCATTTGCTTAATTAGTTTAGATAGGAAGATCCTCATTACATTGCAATTAATCTCTTTCAAAGACATTCTAGTTAAATTTGAAATTGAATGGAAGATGTAAGAATGGTTAAATGAATAAGATTCAGATGTAATGTTTTGAGTTATCAAATGCTTTCCTTGTTTTCATTTCTTGAAATCTCAGCTGAGTTGTCAGATCCATGGATTAGATTTACTTGTTAAAACACTTGTTTGATCTCTTCTTGATTAGAAATTAGACTTCAAAATTTTCCATAAAACTCTGTTTTCTTTCATAGAAGATTAACTCATTTTTACAACATTTACTTTTCTTCCTTTTGATTAGATTTAATTTCATCACCCTAGTTTAGAATAGAACACTAAGAATCAAAACATAAAAGCCAAAAACAACAATAAAACATCAAAACAACGAAGTAAGAAAAAGGGATATTTAGGCACATATAGTGCACCACACTTCATCAGTTTACTATCCATGGTCGATAATTTATGTTAATAATTTAGGACACTAAATTGACTAAACACCAGGCCTGATTTCTTTGGTCGAAAAAAAGAAAGTATATACCCTACTTTACTTTATCATATACATTTGTATCCTACATAGAAGATAGTTATAGAGTCCTTTCGGTAAGGGTAAGAGTGAAAATGGAGGCCGCAAATACTGGCAATCCGACTATCACCATGAGGATGATTTGGCTAATGAATAAGAGATACAACCCAAATAGGTAGTACATTTGAACCCTACATAGAGGATAGTTAAAAAGTCCTTTCTGTAAGGGTAAGAGTGAAAATGGATGCCGCAAAGAATGGTTATAGATGGTTACCCTCTCTACTTTTTCAATTTACATAAGAATTTCCAAGGGTTTCTTAAAATATCTCAGAACCGATAGATTCCCCGCAATAAAAAGAAGATGCAAGGACAATTTCTATGCAATTTTCATAGGCATCATGTTCAGTGCTCGTCGGGGCAACCTTGTAAGAAATCGAATGGGGCCAAACTTAATAGAGAACAAAGTCTTCCATAAGGAACTAAGGTCATGTGTAATGGTAGACATGTTCGATGCAGCGACCTATACACATTTCCCTAGGACTAAACTTTATACATTTCCCCAACATGTATACATTTCCCCATGACCAAGCGCTAGGTGGAAGGGATGTATAAATTTGTGCCTGAGAGAGGAAGGGATGTATACATTTTTTTCATTAACTGTTAGGGCTGACTATATAAAATTAAACACATTACCACCATTTTCTATCAAATACTAGGTAATATGATGGCCTACACATGTACATGTTCAATCGTCTAACAATTGCTCCTAGGGTGCATACAGGTACATGGTGGTAGCTAGGAGAATTGTTTTCTTCTCAGGCTGCTCTAACTTTGTTAAATTATCAATTTATAAATCTTAAATTTATTAACTTATAAATATTACCAAACAAAGTTCATAAAAAATTCCTTACCATGGTCATTCATAACTCTTATCATATATATTCTCCTAACACATGCACAGTAAGTTTTTTTCGGAATAAATTTTAAATTACATTACTCAATTATTTCCTATCGAAGAGGAATTTAAATTTCCCAATTCATATTGAGTTCCACGGAAATGAAAATATTGAAGAGCATAACCCCTGTAATAATTTTAGTTGAGAAAATGAAATTCAACAATGTTACAATTATTTTACAGAAATGAAAATATTGAAGAGCATAAACCTGTAATAATTTTTGTTGTGAAAATGAAATTCAATAATGTTACAATTATTTTAAACCCTTTTTGTTTTCATATAGAGAAAGAAACCCTCTTTATATAAGAGGTAGTTTTCTAGCTCAAGGTTCAATGGAAATAGGAAATTGAGGAGATATAAACCCTGAATTAGCATCATATGTGCTTTGGAATCAAGGCGAAGTCTAAGATGGGAACAAGGTTTGTCATTTATGATGTATGAAGAGTAAGATTGAAATTTGCACAATATTTTGGTTCAGATTGAGTTCCACGGAAATGAAAATATTGAAGAGGATAAACCCTGTAATAATTTTAGTTGAGAAAATGAAATTCAATAATGTTACAATTATTTTAAACCCTCCTTTTCTTCATAGAGAGAAAGAAACCCTCTTTATATACGAGGTAGTTTTCTAGCTGAAGGTTCAGTGGAAATATGAAATTGAGGAGATATAAACCCTGAATTAGACATCATATGTGCTTTGGAATCAAGGTGAGGTCTAAGATGGGAAGAAAGTTTGTCATTTATTATGTATGAAGAGTAAGATTGAAATTTACACAATCTCTTGGGCTTGCCCTGTAAACGACAAGGGAAACACATTAAAGATGTTTTAGAGCTTTGGGATGAGAATCTCGATAATGGTGATAATGTTGAGGTGCATCACATTTTTTGACTTGTGGTATATGGCTCTTAGATTGGGAGAAGTTCAAGTTCAAAGAGGTTGTTATGATAAATATTTTCAATTTATATTTTAAACATAAAACAATTATTAAACTTGACATCCTTCTTTTAAAGGAAAGTAATGACCTATCAGAATAATGAAATTCCATTGAGAAAAAATTACAAATTTGGAATTCTTGAAGTTGAATATCGAATTTTGGATTTCCAACAGTGTGAAAAATTTGATAGACTTACCACCCATCATCAGAAACAAAAGAAAAACAAAGTGAATTGGAAGAGTGTCACAATATAGTTATAAGAGAGGAGTTGGAAAGTGATATAAATGTTAATATTAAAATTTAGTTGGACAAAACATTGGAAAAACATCATAAATTTTGGCTTCTTGCCATTCAAGAATTCTACAAGTTGTTTTTAATAAATATTTTCAATTTGCATTGGAAAAAATAACTTAATTACTAAATCTTCCCTTCTTTCAACCAAAAAAATGAAATCCCAGGGGAAATGGTATTTCCACTTGAAAATAATTCCACTCGTCTTCTTCCCAATGATACAACAATTAAAGCATCAAGTGTGTTGAAATAGCACTCCTACTTTATAAATAAATAAATAAAATAAGTAGAGTGTGAAAAATAAACTAAACAAATGCTAAATATGTTAATAAATGTATAATTGTATAAATAATGCAATGGAAAGTATAGTACATCAGAGTGTAACAAGATATTTATAAGAGAGGATTTGGCAAGTGATATAAATGTTAATCTTAAAATTCAATTAGATTAAACATTGTACAAACATCATAAATTTTGGCTTCTTTCCATTCAAGCATTCTACAGGGTGTTCTTAATAAATATTTTCAATTTCCATTTGAAAAAATAACTTAATTACTAAATCTTCCCTTCTTTCGACCAAAAAAATTAAATCCCATAGGAAACGGTATTTCCACATGAAAATCATTCCACTGGTCTTCTTGCCCATGATACAACAATTAAAGCATCAAGCGTATTGAAATATCACTCCTAATTGATAAATAAATAAATAAAATAAGTAGAATCTGAAAAATAAACTAAACCAATGCTAAATATGTTAAATAAATGTATAACTATATAAATACTACAATGGAAAATATAGTACATCACTTCAGAAACGTACAAATAATTTGCTAAAGGAACAAAGAAACAAGACACAAAGATTGCATCAAATATGTAGAGGCATCCAATACACAAAAATACTCCCACTATCTTAATGGGAAAAGTACACTTGTAAATTGTACAGCTCTTGTTCACTGAAACCCTAATTTCTGATGGAAATTTTAGGCCCAAAATTGAGTCAAACTTTTGGTAAATAAATCATGCATGTACTTTCCATTCTCAAGTAAGTTTTGAAGTAAGATTTCCATCTCATCATCTTCTCAATTTATGCTTTTTCACCCATCTATTTGGCCGATTAATTTTCTCAAATTGGATGGAAACCTATTCCCTGAAATCATTACAGGCTTGCAACTTTAGAAACTTAAAGTAGGGAAACCTTTCCAATGGAGAGAGGGTTTGCAAATTTAGTAACCTAAAATATGGCAACCTCTCCAACAATGAGAGCTGCTTTTAGTTGGCAAGAGTTGTAAAATGTTACAATTTTAAGATGCTTGAACTTGCAAGTGCAATCTAACTTGCTGAACGTGAAACATGTAGCTTCTTTGTGGTCTGCCTATCCTCAGAATCCAACGTATACAACCAAAAAAAAATTTCATATAACTAGGATTCCATTATTCCTACCTTTAATTTATGACCTTATTTCACCCAAAGTTGAAAGTCACTACGAGCTCACTCAGATTTATGGGCCCCCGCACACTCGAAACATTGCTTTGCGCATTGGGTTCCAGACTTAAATCAGAGTCTGCTTAATCAAGTAAGATTGGAAATACTTGACCTTTTTAGGCGCTCACATAGGCATAACATATGTCTGGAGGGAAATTCAGTGCATTGCACACTCTACAGCCTGAGAGAGCTAAAATTGGCTAGAAACCTTAACAGGGACCTTGACATAATCTCTTATGGAAATCAAAAGCTTGAGGCATCTAAATGAACAATGATCTAGAAAAAAATTTAAATGGCCATGCCTACCAAATGGGTTGATTAAACATTTTTGTAATTTACACCTGCACAATATTTCTTCAAAGCATTATCACTCCATCTTAACAGTTGATAGAGAAATCCACATCTACACCGATTTATTCAAAATGGATTTGTTGAAAGCATCATAACTCTATCTTAACCGTTGATAGAGCTCTAGCATTAATAGAGATCTAAATCAAAAGTAGAGACACTGCAAAAGATGGTACTGAGTCTCTCATTACAGAGAAAAAGGTATGCAATTGTACAAATTGATATCCATTGCAGTGTACAAGATTTATTGCCAGCGGAAAAATTTTACACCATCAATAATTTTCTTAGAATCATAGTTATTTTAGAAATCCATAATGTTAAAAAATTCCCACCGTTCATTAATAAGGATTATTGATTGTGTCTCAAGGTCTCTTTCCCTCTTTGCTTGGTGCAGATCTCCAATTACAAAATATTACTTTGGTATCTTTACCATCCCTAAATTCCTGTCTCAAGATCTCTTTTTCTCCTTGCTTTTCTCGGATCTCTAGTTATAAAATAATACTTTTCTATGGCTTATACCTTTGCCACTGAGTCTATTTTTTTTTTCACATTATAAGTCTAAGCTATTAGAATTAAGAAATTTTTTGAACCAATCACAACATAAAAGAATTTTTACTATCCCTGTAAGTGTTCAGGACCATATTGAGAAGCATTTCCATGTAGCCGAGCACTTCATATACTTCTTTTATCCGATGTTCCACCTGTAGTTTCCCATAACATACTTAATCACTGACCTTAAAAACCCAGAGGCTTGGAAGTATAAAACATATTAAAGCCATGCTTTCGGCGACATGCATTCCATTCTATGATTTGTTTGGAGAGTGTAGTAGAGACACAAGTGATATGGTTGGGCGAGATCAAGAAAGTGTTTGTCCTTTGTAAGAGAAATTTGCAACGTTTTCTTTATGGTCTCCTAGGGGATATTATCAAGATCTTACTAGCATCGAGCAGGTGACCACAGTTTTGGTCCTTTTAAATAACACCATTATTTAGATCGGTTATTGGATCAACCAAAACATTTTCCTGGGATTGCCTACGACTTTAATTACTATCACCATGAGGATGGTTTGGCTAATGAACAATGGATACAACCTAAAGAGGCAATATAGTCAGGCCTTACATAGAGGAATATAGTTACAGAGTCCTTTCGATAAGGATAAGAGTGCAAATGTACACCTCAAAGAATGCTGAGAGAGATGGTTACCCTCTCTAATTTTTCAATTTTCACAAGAACTCCCAAGGGTCTCTCAAAAAAACTAAAAGCTTGTAGATTCCCCATTGTAAAAAGAAGATGGAAGGACAATTTCTATGCAATTTTCATGGACCTCGTGTTCAGCATTCATCGGGGAAACCTTGTGAGAAATTGAATAGGGCTAAACTTAATAGAGGACAAAGTCTTCCGAGGTCATGTGTAATGGTATACATGTCTGATGCATCTTCCTGTATACATTTCCCCATGACCAAGTTGTATACATTACCCCCAGCTCGTATACATTTCCCCAGAACCAAGCGCTAGGTGGAAGAGATGTATCCATTTGCGTCTAAGAGAGTACGGAATGTATACATTTTTTTCGTATACAGTTAACTGCCATTACCACCATTTTCTCTCAACTATTAAGTATTCCGATGGCCTACACATGTTCAATCATCAAACAATTGATCCTAAGGTGCATACAGGTACACGGTGGCAACTAAGAGCATTGTTTTTAAATAAAGATGCCTTACGACGTAATTATTAATTATTTTGATTAGTCAATATTCATTAATGTAACTAATTTATATTATTTTTCACCCCCTAACAGCTAGATTACTATTCATTTACCCTAATTCCCTTACTCCTAATCAATAATTATTATTTTATATTAATTGTAATAATAATTTTTTATCCTTATCTAATTTATTTTATTTTTAATTTTTAAATTTATATTATTATTTAATTTAATTTAATATTTTTTTTATAACAATTAATTTCCTTAACAATATTAATATTTTTATAATTTCTCTTATATTTTGACCATAACTATTCATTAAATTTGATCTATTTTTTGAATTTAAATATTTTTTTAATAATGTTAATATAATTATGTTTGATGTGTTCTCTTTGTTGGCTTGGGGTGGGCAAACACTATTTTCTTAGTGAGTCAAGTTTTTCCATCTATCACTCTTCCAACTAATCAATTTTGTGCCACACACGCAACTCGATAGTGACTTGAACTAATGAGGTTTTTGCTCTGTAGCCGCCCTTCTCTCCCTTGCCTATAGGATCTATATATATTTTCAAAGGTGCTAAGCAAGATCCAGTTTTCAGCCAGATTTCAACCACAGTCGTTTCCTCGAACATTGGTTTCTTGGTGTGCTCTAGTTAGAACACGGCAGCTGGGAAGGGGCAACCAGGGGTTTCAAATGATCACATCAAACAATAATGAACACCATGATATGTGCTGACTTAGCTTCGCTGGAAAGTTTGGGAAGACAAGTGGTTTCGCGGCGTCCAGATAGGGTATGGAGTATTTTATATAAATATAATTTCCTGACAATGCTGCAATGGTTTTTTGTGGAGTGTTTTACTCAGTTTCGCTTCCCAATTTCCTTCAAACTGAAGAATTGCACTCATCTCTAGTGTTCTCTGTTGGCAAGAAGGAAAGTCTAGCTTTTTCCCGAAACAATAAAAGCTGCAATTAACTTCTGCCTGTGGAGGCACGTGGCGCGACTTCTTCCATAAGGGAATCCAACAGAGGAACCCTAGGGTAGGGAAGGGCTGGGGCTGGGGCATGAGCTCCTTATATTTTATTTCATTTTCTTGTTCTTGGTGGCGTGGTTGGTCTACCAAACTGTTGTTGCGACGTGGTAGGTATGGTGGTCTATTCTACAACTGAACTCAGCTCTTGTTGTTGCTTCATTGAGGTTGAGATTAGGATTGGGGATTTTAGTTGATTCCATTTGTGGATTTGCATTTCTGTGTGGAAGGGGGGAGGAAGTGTGTGAGTAATGGAACACTCCAACGGCTCTATTTCACTTGATGTCGTAATGATTCCTTGCGCTGGGCAGGTAAATGCATTGTGCAGGCTTTTCATTCAGATAAATTGGTCTGCTAATTGAATCTCAGCTTGCATTCACCTTCATATGTGGTTATGTAGATATTATGAACAGGAATTGAGGAAAAATCAAATCGTGAAGGAAAAGGCCATCGAAATTTGTCAAATTCAAATCGTTAAGAGAAAGTCCATGGAAACATGTCAAAATAAAATCATGAAGAGAAGGGTCATTGAAATTTGTCAAAATCAAATCAGGAAGAGGCCAGACATGGAAATATGTCAAAATCGTGAAGAGGCGAGCTATGTTCACATGGATTTTCCAGAGACAATTTTACACATCCATGGAAAGGGCGAATTTATAAACCATTTGCTTTGAAATATGCATATTTTAAATCTGGCTATGTGTGCTCAATTGGTTGATGTAATGTAAAGTCACTTCTCTTCTGCAACTCTACGTCCAGAAAGACAGTTTTACATTTAAATGGGCGAATTTATAAACTGTTTGGGGTGAAATATGTGTATTATAAACCTGTCTTCATTACGTCGGTGTGAGCAATCGGTTCTCTTCTTCTTGGTTTCCTAATTCTGGAGCACACGACCACAGCAATCTCTATAACCCGAGCTCGCTTTACCAGATGTCTTCCCACCCAAGACCCTCACTTGACCCCAAAGCTGTCGGTCATATCGCGCACGGTCATGTGGATCCGACAGAGTCACATACACGTTGTGGATTTGCAAAAACATCTGGTAGTTCCGGTTCTTTTCCTCGGGAAAAGCCTCATGATTCGGATGAAACTCCCACGCCAGCCTTCTGTAAGCCCTCTTTATGTCCTCTGCAGTTGCCGCCAGCCTTATTTTCAATACTTCATACAAATTATTTGATTTCATTAGACCAGGCCCTGAAATGACCGGCACTACGCCAACAGAGGCCTACATTGCTCTCACCTTGAGGCACCGACGAAATCTAAGATTTCTGTTTCAAGTCATGGATCCTTCAGGGAGTCTTGGGAAACCAATATGACCAGCGGCTGGGCATTTCTTGGACGAGAAAACATTAGAGGAAAATGTAATAGAAGAAGCCATTACAGATGTGTAAATTTTTCTCTAAAACCAACGCTGAAGAAAGTGGTAGGTATATCTTTTATCGGATTGAAAGGCTGAGGAACACCCAATCGCTTTCAGAAACTATGGCGAAATCAAAGAATGGATGATTAAACATAAAATTTCCGACCGAACAGAGTGGATTTTAGATAAAGAGTGATAACCAAAGGCTAAATGCATTCTAATTAAGCAAAGGGTTAAATTATTATAAACACACGCAGAAACCGAGCAATACACGGAGAAAAGAGAAAGATAAGTTGAGCAGCAACCAAAAAAGTTAAAGGTATCGACAGTAAACCGATTGTGGTGAAGCCACGTATGATGTCCAATAGCCTCTCGAGTTTTGGAAAATTTTTACAAATTATGATATTATTTGTAGTTGTTGGGTGGATTTTTCACCTAGGTTAACTAGGTTGTGTTTTTTGTATTTTTTTACTAAATTAATTTTTCTCCTCATTTACGAAAATGTACGTTTGAATTGTGCATATTTCACAATTAGAATGTTTTAATATAATTTAGATAATAAAAAGATAATACTAGCATTTGCACTCAGAGGTGCAAAGTAATGTCGGGAGTGGGAAATGTGGAAAACAATAATTAACTTGTCTATATCAACAATATAGTTTAGTTGTAGTAATCGTAACTTGGTCAAGCTCCTATAGTCAAGTGAGGACTTGGTTGGGTTCCCAAGTTGAAAATTAAGTAAGGGTAGTTGTGAGGGCATGATAATGATGGAGGGTTAGGACATGTCAATGAATGAAAAGGCATGATAACACATGATGGAAAATGTCAGAGCATGTTGAGGAGTGTTAAGGAGTGTCGAGGCATCACAAGAGAGAACTAGGTCAAAATGCATGGAAATGAACAAATAAGAGTGTGTGTCACGAAGTGTCAGTGAATTCAAGTGTGCCAAGGATGAAGTGTGTTAGAAGAAATTCATAATAGGATTTGCAAGAGGTAAGCCTATGACTGCAATAAGGGTCTCGACAAAGCAATTTTAGAAAAAGGGAGAATTTTTGTTGGGCATAAGACTATTTTTCCTTTATCTATTATTTTTATATGACATGTGGCACACTTTGGCTGAATGCTCATGTTTTAAACTATTTTAGACAGTTGCATATTGCACATTGTTATGTATAAGTTTTGGGGCACTCGACTTGTGCCAAATTATATCTTGTTTGTATTGTGTATCTTGTGGTTCTTGGAAACTCTCATTTAATGCTCTATTGTTTATATGAACTGGACATACATGTGAAATATTGGCTATGTAAGCTATGTTGCTTAGTGTTTTTATGGCCATGGCTAGATGTGATCCTTGTCTTGGTAAGTTCTTAAGTGGGAAAAGTTTGGCTTGGACATGAGTAGCCTAAGATGAGGTATATGATGTTATTAGGTGAACAAGGCACAATCTACTTGTAGTAGGTGCAATTGATCAAGTTGTTACGGCTAAAGAACACCAATATCACATGAACTACAGTAGCTAAGGACTTGATCAGGTTCCCAATTCATGAAAAAATGTAAGACTAGTTGTGAGGGCATGAGTGCCAAGGCATGCTTGGGAATGTTAACATGTGCCAGATAGTTCAAAGGAATGTCAAATATGCTAAGATATTTTCCATTCGATATAATTATGATATTTTCTCCCTACATTTGAGCAAAATCAAGAATAAAGTTTGGCGTACATATCTAAAAGTAATTTTGGTGCCATAAAAATGGACTTATTGTTGTCAGTGCTAATGTATAGTTAAGAACACCAGTTCGTTTTAGTTACTGTGCATCGGTGTCGTGTTATTAATTGACACACTGGTGCGGTTATATAACAAACGCACTGAATATCCACAAACTAAAAAATTGCAAATTATTTTTTTAAGTGAAAAAAAGCGGTAAATTCAAAACTCGACTAAAACAACATATGGCTGACACTAACCACAACCAAATAGCAAAGTCAACCATTACTGAATACTCTCGTGCTACCAATCACCTCGTCTATTTTGATAAATCCAAAATCCTATCTTCTGCCCTCTTTCATTGCAGTCGGATCATTCGGGAAGCCATAGAAATTTAGAAACATCCTAATAACTTTAATCGTGACGATGGTTACCTATTAAGCCACTCATAGAAGCCCACCACCCACTTCCTATCATCTTAACACCTTTCCTCCAACTCCAATTCTAACCTTTCCTAGATCCTTTCCCCCCTCCTCCTCCTTTGCTCATTTTAACCGCTCCTTAATTTAATTTAATTCAATTTATATTTTTAATCATTGATTTATTTTTTTCCTCTTTTCTTTTAACCCTTATACCCCAACCTCTAATAGATAATTATTATTCTAACCTAACTTTAATCTTTAATCATTAAAAAATTTAAATTCCTATAACCTAACTTCAACAATCATAAAATATTCCATTTTAATTATTCATCTTCTTTTAAACCAAAAACCCCTCTCCTTCCCTTCCCTTCTCTTCCCTTCCCTAACGGCTAGTTCCCTTAATTAATTCATTTATATTAATATTCCTATAATCAATCCTTAAATAAATTATTAATTATTTAAATTAGTTATTATTCATTAATGTAATTAATTTAAATTATTTTTCACCTCTAAATCACTATTCCTTTACCCTTAATCAATAAATTTGTATTTATATTTAATTTCTCTTCTTTTCTTTTTTATATTAACAATTTAATAATTTTTTATACATTGGTCAAATGAGTTATGATGTCTTATATTTTGACCATAACTATTCATTAACTTTGATTTATATTTTTAACTTTAATATTTTTTTAATAATGTTAATATAATAATAAAATTTTAATTATATATATATATAATTAAAAATAAAATTATTTTATTTAAAATTTGTCATTTTTCTCATAGTTTTGTTTCTTTCAACATTTAAGTTGATTAATCATAGATCATAAAAATTTGAAGTTTTTTATGTCAAAATTAATGACAAAAATAAATATAAATCACAAAAACCTTTGATCAAATGTTAAAGAATTATCAAATTAGTCCGCTTTGTTTAATTGTAAAAAAAGGGGTTCAACGCTTCCTACTAATTGCTCTACACACCGTAAAAGCGAAAAGCAGAACCGCGGGGATAAACTGAAAGATGTTCGGGAGAGGTGGCGTCGAATTCCTGCATGTGGATAGGTCACTTAACGCCGTTTCCGATGGCATAGAAATCGTCCATGAGGATGCGCTACTTAATGCCGGATCCAACGGCTGTATTTGATTTTGCCGCTCACAGTGATGGCAGCAGCATTTCATTGTTAGCCGTTGTGGCCTGGCGTCGTTGTGCTGACGTACCGGCCCTACCATCTCAGACTCGACCGTAGCATCTGTATTGCGCTCAATTCTTCCCATAAGTCCGCCGTCTAAGCGAGAGGAACGAATCCGATCCCCTTTAGCAATAGCGTTAGCTGCCATTTCGCCACCATGGTTACACGAGTAATCACCCATTTCAACTGAAATTCGCCTGTTTGTGCGATTAATAGATATTCGGATGAACTTGAAGTCGTTTTCAAACTTTCCGAGCAATAATCAATTAATTTGTAGTAACATGTCACGTTTATATACGTTTACAAATTTATTTATTTTTATATATCCGGGAAGGTTGATGTCGGCCAAACGATACATTGCTTTCTGTGCAAATTTGATTGAACTTCAATGTAGATTGTATTTGCATTCCTGGGAAGTTTTACATTCTTTGGAAGCCTTATATTATAGAAAGATAATTACAACCTAACAGTAAATTTTGTAAGGTATAATTTTATTAATCATTTCATAGTATCACATGCATTAAATCTTTCCTATTAAATAATAAAAAAAATTAATTTAAGAAATTTGAAATTTAATTCACTATAATATTTAATATATTTGGATTTAGATAAGAAATGCCTCCACAAAAGAGGATGAGCAAAAACGTTTAGATAATGATATCAAATTGATTCAAATTGATTGGGAAAATGAAGTGGGAATTAGATTTGGCAATGATAGTTCAAGCAAAATTCTAATCTCCAATAGAAAAATAGAGGTAATAGGAAGAGTGAGGCCAATTAAGTACTCCAAGAACATTGAACCCTTGACTAGAGATGAAGGGTTGGAATTATTTATAAAAGGAGTTTTTCAAGCACCATCATGTGTGTGTATGACAATGTGTGTAGTGACTAGGTGATAAGTAATGGATTCCATGGAATGCTTGTCAGTTATGATGATGGAAGAAGCATTTTACTATCTTTTTCATAGTTCCACACATGAAAAGAAAAATATATAAAATAAGGTATATATCTACATTTATAGTTATTTATTTATTTTTCATTTAATTTTTCATGTAAATATCTATAGAGATGTCTTTGTGAATTAATGTTGTATGAAAATATCTCTCTGATATTGGATTGTATAAAATAATTCAATTATTTATGGGGTTCATTATTATTAATTTTTTTATGATTGTAAACTAATAAAAGAAAATAGTTTTTAAATTTAATTAATAACTAGAAATATTCATATGGTCTTGGATAGAGAGTGATGGGGTGTCTGATTAACAAACTCTTCTTTATTAAGTGACCAATTGAATTCCCCCCTATTCCATGTTTTTCTTAGACATGAC
The DNA here is from genome assembly GCA_034641835.2 of Pinus albicaulis. NCBI lineage: Eukaryota > Viridiplantae > Streptophyta > Pinopsida > Pinales > Pinaceae > Pinus > Pinus albicaulis. The sequence goes on from CM076574.1 coordinate 990,550,795, forward strand.
CATGATATATCATAGCTAATGCAAAACTTACAAAAGAAAAATGAATAGCTAATCAACATTACTTTTCTTACTCACTCATGATTAAAAATAAGTTGTTGTTATTGTTGACATATGGTAAAGTTAAAAATTATTTTTATTTTTAGTATTTTTTTTTCAAAATATAAATATAAATATACTTTGAATTCCATTATATATATTATTGTGGACATAAGGAAAAACTAGCAATATATTTTACTTTTAATTTCAATTCAAAAACATAAATTTAAATGTACTTAAAGGTGATTTTAATTTTAAATATTTATTTATTTATTGTTTAGTTAATGTTATTTTCAAGTTATATGAAAACATTTCCTTTATACTATAGAAAAAACTATTGAAATAATGAAAGTAATATAACTAAGTAAATGTCTAATTAGGTTCTTATGGAATGTTAATATAAGATAAAGTATAAATTTTATGTAAATTAATGAAATATGGAATAAAACATTGTGTAAGAATAATCATATTCCTAATTAAAAATTTATATATTTTTTCATTTCTACTAATAAGTTGTATTCATGATAAAAAGTTGATATGACATGGTTGAATGTGTAAGACACTTAATCCTCACAAATTAGGTGAAAGAAGTGTAAACATATAAATAGAGAAATTTTAATAGTTAGAATGGGAAGAGACCTTGGAATTTGAATCTCAATGGACACTCCTATTCATGTATATAGTTATTCCCACATTAATGCAAAGAAGGCAATTGGAATTTTCATTTCCATCTTGACATGATATTAGAGCACAAGTCACAAATTTAGCCATTTTTTCGCTCTTTTTAACTCCTCTTTTCCACTCTTTCTAACATGCCAATGTTCTCTACCTAACATCTTTGAATTATTCTCCTCTTTGCCTTACATATTTTCATTCTCTTCTTGGCATGGAAATCATTCAGGTGCAACTTCTGATGTTTTGAGCACTATAAAAGAGTTGTAGGCTTTAAGCGCTATAAGAGGGTGCAACCCTTACAATTTCTTTGATATTCGTCTAGTTGGTTTTGTCTTATGTGTGTGTGTGTGTGTGTGTGTTTTCTCTCTCCTCACATAGTTTTCTCCATGCCATTTCCTAGGTTTATGAAACCCTCATGAAATTTCTTATTAGTGGTAAATCTACATAATTTTTCTACATTCTAGAAATTGTTACTTAAACCTCAACATTCATTTTATGTACTAACTATATCATAGTGTGATTATCGAATCTCTAGAACCCTAAATTATCTCCATTAGCTTTATATACGAGTACATACAAATCGAGACTCGTCATTCTCAGAGCCATCGATTTGAATCCCACCAATTTATGAAAGAAAACCCCCTTGGCTTATTTGGAGGTTCCTCCAAGATTTCGTTAAATTTGAATGTTAGCTCATTTTTCTCCAACCAACACAAGTTGTTAAGAGACAAGTAAATCTTGCATCAAGGAATAGTAGGGGGACTCAATCATTGGTCTCTTAAAGTGTTTCCATCATCAACGCCTTGTTCCATTTGGAGTTCCATTGAACCTACACTCAAAAATATTAAGCAAAACATGGTTAGCTAGAATATAAAAACAAAGAAAAAAACATATCTAGTAGATTGTGAATGTTTGTAGCCATAGCAATCCAATGTATCCAACAACATTCTGCATACAAGCATCCTAGCTTTAGTAGGTGCCAATGGAAATACTATTTCACCTTTGATTTTTAGATTATTTAACAAAAAGGAAAATTACACACCCTTTTAATTTTTTAATATTTTCTTGTTCCTTCAAAATGATGCCAACAACCAATACTCAACACTATTCTATCATATTCTATTTAACACTAGTTTTTTAAATCCCACTAATTTGCAAGGGATAATACTATAGACTTTAATTTACTAAAATCAATGTGGAAATATTTGAAAAACTCTAGGATGGGCCTTCGTTGTTTCTAGAGATATTAAATTTTAACATGATAAATTATTGTTGCAAGTATTGTGATTATTGAGGTCTGAACTAACGACTTTTCTAGAATGCATTCCCTCATCTTCATTGTTGCAATAGTATTAAATAACAAAGATACCTACAGGGAATGGTTACAAAATATCAATCATACTCTCATTTTTAATAACTCATAGAAATGAATTTTTGATGGAGAAGCTAACAAAATGCACCTACCAATCCCACATCAAACAAAGTGATATCTATTTTGGATAAGAAAGAAAAAACAAATTGTGCTAGATTTAATTCAAGCACAAACATAAGTACCTTGTCAAAAACAACATTGAAACATGGTAAAAGGAAATCTAGCACATGATGCAATATATTCTTACAACACAAACATAAGAAAATAATAACAATAACAACATTATACGGTTAAAGAAACCTAATACATGTTGGATTTACTTGTACCATAAACATATGGATATTACCAATAACTTCATTATAAAGAAAAATAATTCTAGCACCCGCAAGATTTATTCTAGCACAAACAAAATCACATTACCAATAATAACATTGTAATGTCAAAGAAATCTAACGCGAGCTATATTTCATTCTATCATAAACAAAAGCACATGACAACATTTCAAGGTGAAATAAATGTAGCCTATGCTATTTTTACTTATATCACAAACACAAGCATATTTTCAACAACACTGCAATAAAAAATAAACCTAGTGTGTCAAAAATCTAGAAATAAACACATTTTAAAAAAATAATGCAAAGCATTAGATTTTCTTCCAGAATAAATAACTAGATTGTCAAAAATAAAATGGCATTGTGAAGAAAATATAACACATACTAGATTTCTTTCTAGCATAAATTCACAAACATATTGCCAACAACAACATTGTTTGGAAAAACAAATCTAACACATGTTATATTTCTTCTTATCAGAAAAAAAAAAAAAAAATGTACATTGCAAATAATAACATTGCAAGGTGAAATAAATCGAATGAATACTAGATTTCCTTCTAATGGAAACATAATCACATAAAAACATTGTAGGGTGGGAAAATTTTAGCTTTTGTTATATTTACTTCTAACTCAAACATATAAATATTTCTAACAACAACAATTGTTGGTGAGAGAATAGGTCTCGCAGAGAAGAACTGGGTTTAGGTATAAGGGCCAACAAGGTTTTTCGCCATAGTCTAGCTTCACGTTGGCATTTGCACTCTCCTCTGAAGGGAAGATAGTCTCACCCGAGGCGTTTCACAACCTTATTGTGATAGGGAGTTGATCGGTATCATCCCAACAACACTGATATAGTTGAACCAAAGCTAAGGTAAAAGTCTAAATAGCCATAACACAATGTTCCATAATATATACCTCTCAAGAAAGCGTTCAGATTTACAATAAATAAATTTTTAGATCGTGCTTGCAAACCCATTCATTCAAAACCATAATAGATACTCGGAACAACACTCCTGGTTATATTAATCATCAGCCATCAGTGGAAAACTATTACAAGGCTCAGCTGCGTGAACATAAACAGAGAAGAATACAATACGTCCTATTGGACAGAGAGAGAATATAGAAACACAGAGGAATGGAGAACAATACAACATAGACAAAGCTCTCCTGTGGCTCCCTGTTGCCTATTCCCATCTGCACCAACCTTCCCACCTATTGGCTAGATTCCTATTTGTTCTGGTGTCAGCGTGACCGACAGTTCCTCCTTTCTTCTTCCATGGGTCCGCTTGGCCCTATGCCCTGTTCTATCTGCCTGCCTCCCCCTGGATGTCCAAACAAGTACCCCAATTCTGGGACCTTGGTTAGAGCTGATGCTTTGAGCTTTTGGAAGGTTGCCATGGCCTGCCGACACCTTTGCATTAGCTCTTCAGTTTCGGCCGTGATTTTTGTGACAAATTCCTCCCCTACATTCGACGGCAAGGCACCAAACATTGTGTTGATCTGAGTGTTGGCCTTAGAGGCCAATTGCTGCATCGTCTGTGAACTGAGTTTTACAGGCTCCCAAAGTTCCCAGATGGCTTTCTTGGTTGCCGTTAAGGTCTCCTCTATTTTCTATATCTTCACTTCTAACACATCTGCCTGGGCATAGAGCTGGTCAAGTCTCTTCAGGTCTGTGGCTTTCTGGATTTATCTAGAGATCTGTTGTAGCTGTAACGAGATTGGTTGTGCCTTCATGATAAGGGCTGTCGAGCATTCTTGTAGACCCTTCAGTAGTTCGTATGCTTCTCTTGCTGCAGTACTCGAAACTTCCTGCATTTTCGTTACTTGGCCCTGTCTTTCTGATATCTGTGTCGAGTACACAACTGCTGGGTCGAGCAATGTGGGTCGAGCTGCCAACGCCACTTTGAGTTCCACATTTTCCTGGTAAAGATTTGAATATGCCACCCTGAGGTGGATCGCCCGCCCGACTACATCAGTCTCCTTCATTTCTTCTGTATTTGACTGTTGTTGGCCATTACTATAGGCCACACTTCCCTGAAAACCATGGTCATGGTTTCCAGTTGTTCCTGTAGCTTCTCCTTTTCCGTTGTTAGTTGTTCATGCTATTCAGTAACCGTTCTTATCTTTTTTTGCTATTGCTCGCATTTCTGCTTGAGCTCCAAGTGGAGCCTCTTGGCCTGTTGTGCTACCCTCTGAATGAAATGGTACAACTGAGCTGTCCCCCATGTCTCCATGCTTTCGGCACCAGAGGTACCTTGATCTGGCATTTGCACCCAGAGTGGTTTTCCACTGGCAACCGATCTCGTTGACTGGTCCTAAGGTGACTGTGGCGGTATTTATTGAGGTATTCAGTCACTAGAGTCCACCATATTTAGATCTAGTTTCCCTTCTTGACCTGCTAGGTTTGGCGGTTGGAGCGGAGTCTGCTCGGGGAGTGGCCCAACTGTTTCTTCAGTTGACTTCTCTAACTAATTGATGAGGTCGGTAAAAATAATTTGCGGGATCAAGGTTCGGTTAACTGGGGTACCACTTCTATACCCGAGTCAACCTCCATTCCATGGACCCCATTGTTTATTCTTCTAATGACTGGGTCAGACACGGTGGCTAATGAAGTGGATGGTGTAGAGCTGTGGGGTTCTCGGGAGATGGATGAGGTGGTGGGTGGTAGTTGATCTGGGCAGGGTGGTGACATGTGGATGTTTAAAAAATCAAGGGGGTTTATGGGGTTGTGGGGGTGGAAACCATCTTGCTTCTTCGGGCTCAACTATCTACTCTTCTCGAATTGGTACCCCTATGCTTAACAGTTGAGGTGGATCCTGTCCAGTGAGGTTAACCACTAGGCTTGATTCTGCAACCTCGGCCCTTTTGGCCTTCGATGCCGTTGCTGGTTTCGCAGCTTTACTCTTTCCCACCAGCATTGTAGTTACTGGGGGTGGTGAACTGAACAAGACATTAGGGATGGGTGCAAAGATGGAGGCTACGCTGGGAGATGGGTTAGACTGGGATGCATGAAATTCTGAAAAAGTTGGAAATGGAGTGGCATCATTTGCTAGTACTTTAACTACTTTATTAAAGCATTTTACCTTAGTGTTCAGCTGCTGAATAATTAGGAAGAGTTGCAGGTTTGACATCCTGTTCGCTGTTTCCTCTGTAGCTTCTCCCGGTAGTAGGTTTGGCAGCATTTCGTCAAAGAAGTATGTGTACACTCCATCCCTGATCTCCATCGCCACTCCTGGCCATGAACAGACCTCCGTGTGGAAGGCCGCTTCATCAAGTTGGAATTTCGAAGGCCTCATCTGGAACATTGTTTCTGGTACACATGTAGGCCTAAGAAACGTATGCTTGTGTGACTCCGAACCAGACCTTCTCACTATATGCATCCAATAGGTTTCTTGGAATCCTTTGTTGACTCATTACGATGTCAACCATTTGGCCACACCAACCATTGGTGCTAGGATCTCCAGACACTTTCCATGGCACAAACTTCATTGCCAGAGGCTGGTCTTCTGCTATCTCTACTGGTATCCTGATGCCTAGGAAGGTCCATTTCTACATGGCCAGCGCCATGATCAAATACCCACATATAAACCCATTTTCTCTCTTATAATTGTCTTCGCAAGCTTCGAACAATTCTTTCAGTAGGAAGGAGCACCAATTCAGCCTTGTCCCCTAGACACAGTGCTTCGTAACCGAAATTGGGTCTAATGTGCACTCCCCTTTTGTATAGTGCCTCATTGTCTTGCTAGCAAAGAGGTAACAAGAGAACTTGATCTCTAACGTATTAATTAACTCAATCTTTGCTCCCTTTCCTCCTCTTCAAGTGCTATACTTGGCATAGTAGTGTATGTCTCCCGATTTCTTCACCCTCTTAGATATAGTTTTGAACGCTGAAGATTACGTCCCTTCCCTCCTACAATAGTTGTGTCAACCTATGGATGTCTTCGGCATGAATTGGGATTTCCTTTCCCATCCACAGAGAATCGTTCTGGATCCTTCTTAACAGAAATTTTGTGCACTGCATCACAGTGCCTGTAATCCCAAACACTGGTAAGTTCCTTAAATTCATTATCATGGATTGTTGGATACCCTTGAACTCATGCGGGACTCTTGTTGTTGCCCGTTCCACTTCTATTGCATAATTTTCGATGTACACCTGCCTATTTAGTGCAGGGAACTCAAAGGAATTTGTGAGGTCTGCATTGATCAGGGTTGCACTATCATATTTTCCCACAAGGGACTCCATTTTCTCAATTATGTTGTCTAGCTCCTGTTCCATGACCTCTGGGCTTACTCTTGTCATTTTAGCTTGTCGCGGGTATACTTGAAGAACAATTCTCTCTCTTTTCTCTTGAATTTCTTCTTCTGAAAGCCTTCTCTGTTCTAGTTCTAGTTCAATTTCCCTTGCTCTTTTGGAGGTTTCTAAATCTAACTCATATTTTTCTACCATTCTCGCGCTTCTCTACATGCAGGTTATGTAAGTAATCGACACGGGCGAGGTTGATGAGACCCCATAACTAATTAATTTTTCTATGGCTTCCCCCGCGGCTAAAATCGTGCGATTAGTTAGCTGCTGAGGTGGGTTCTAACATTTCTGATTGTGGTTTTGGGATTTGGGCAGATGTGATGGCTGGTGGTTATGTCTAATTATGGAAAATTTATTACAGTATGGGTGATGCTAATTATGGAAATTATTTCCAAATCTTGGTAATCCTATGGACTGACACTGGTACTATGCTTAATGATGATGGGCTGATGTTCAGCACGATTTTATATCTGATGTGGATGACACGCTGGACACTACCCCTCCTCGAACACTATTGGTTGTGTTTCGGTCTCCGCAACTCAACTATAATTTATTTTATTATGCTGAATCCTATCCATGCTCATCTCGGGTGCGAGAGAGTTATTGACTCTATTCTACCCTACTGACTTCTCTCGGTTACGACAGTTATTGACAATGAAATGATTAAATTACTCTTGGTAGGGCTTTAGGCATGTGCCATTAACCCATCCTTATAGAACTTGGTCATTTAGTTGTTCCAACTGAACTACTCCTGACTGTTTGATTTCTATCACGTGAAATGGTCCTAGCCAATGCATCTGGAGTTTTCCTGGGAACTTATGGAATTTACTATCATAGAATAGAAATTTCTCCCTGACCTGAAAAGTCTTGTTCTTAATATTCCGGCAGTGCCAACCTTTCTGCCTCTCCTTTTCTACTGTCTGGTGAAATTCTGCAAGAAAAAATCCTTCTTCAAGTTATTGTAGCTCCTGGAATCACTCTTTTAGGGATTCCTCTTCAGATAACTATAGAGTTGCTACGATTAGAAGGCTTCGTATGATGAATTCCATTGGGACTACCCATTCTCTTCCATAAACCAGATGGAATGGCGTTTGGTTGTTTAGTAGTTTTACTGTTGTTCGATATGCCCACAGTGTTGCTAGTATTCTTTCATCCCAGTCATTGCACAGTGCATTGCATATCTTCATCAGGCCCTTCTCTAGTATATTGTTGAATGCTTCCACAGTGCCATTTTCTTGCGGATGATATGGAATACTTTTATGGTGTTGTATCATGAAGCTCTCTAGGAGGGAATTAATGGTGTCATTGATGAAATGGGTACCCTGGTTGCTGGTCAAGATTTTTGGACATCCAAATCGACTGATTACATTTTCAAATATGAACCTACCACCAGTCTCTACAGTGCAGTTTCTCATTGGCACAGCTTCTGCCTAGTGCGTCAGGTAGTTAGTCGTCGTTATTATGTACCTTGCTTTTGAGTATCTTGGAGTTGGTGTAATTGGTCCTACAAAATCGACTGCCCACTTCTGGAATGGTTGCATTACTTTTATCGGATGAAGTGGAAGCACATCTATGTGAGATAGTCCTCTTGTCCGCTGACAAACGTCACATTTCTGAACAAATTATTTACTGTCCTTGTGTACTGTTGGCCACCATAAGCCTGCTTGTAGTACCTTATGTGCTGTCATTTTAGCTCCCACGTGCCCTCCCGCAACACCACTATGGCTCTCCCATAGTACAACTTCCATTTTGTGGTCCAGGTTACATCTTCGAAGAATGTGGTCTAGCCCCATCTTGTACAAATGTCCTACTATCAGTTGATATTCCGCAGCTTGAACTACCAGGTGCCTTTTATATGTTCTAGTATATTCTTGTAGACATTGCCCTGTCATGAGGTATGCTACTATGTCATTCAGGTAATTTGGGATGGCTTCCACTCTGAAAAGATCAGCGTCTGGCAACTGATCATCTATAGATCCTCCATTTTCTCCATTCTCTAGTCGGGACAGGTGATCAGGCCCTACGTTAAGTCTTCCAGGCTTTACAGTTATTTGAAATGTGAACTCCTGGAAAAGTAGGAGCCATCTGCAGATTCTCCTTTCTAAGACTGGCTTGTTTACTAAGTATTTCAATGCTAAATGATCAGTGAAAAATTTGAACTTACCTTCCAATAGGTAGTGGCGGAATTTCTGGAGACAGTACACCATTACCAATGCCTCCTACTCTATTGTTGTGTAGTTTCGTTCTATTGTTGACAACTTGCGACTGGCAAAATATACCGGATGATTGACTGACATGTCTCCTAGTTGAGCTAAGATCGCTCCGAGTGCAATGTCTGATGCATCAATGTGTACATGGAACTGTTTGTCCCAGTTTAGGTGGACTAGTATCGACGCACTCACCAGTTTTTCCTTTAGGGTGTCTAGGGCCGTTCTGCAGCTGTCCTTCCACTGGAACTGTTATGATTTCTTCAATAGTTTTTCTAAGGGCATTATTATCTTGGCATAGTTGTGAATGAAACGTCGGTAGTAACCTATGTGGTCCAGTAGTGACCTTAGTTGTTTTACTATTTCTGACGCCTCCATACTGACAATCACCACTACTTTGGTCGGGTCTACATAGACACCTTGATTACATACCACGTGCCCTAGCAGTGTTCCAAACGATATGACAAATATACACTTCTTCAAGTTCAACGAGACCTGTAGTTGTCTACATCTATCAAACATTACCCTCAACAATCTTGCATAAATAGTCCGGTCGTCCATATAGACTTCTAAGAACTTATGAATGTAGTCTTGGAATGTGGCTATCTCAATGCGAGAGAAGACTATAGGTGCATTCTTCAATATGAATGGCGTCACATTATATGCAAAAGAGCCCCATTCAGTGGTGAATGTTGTCTTTGTCTTGTCTTCCTCCACTATTCTTACCTGATGGTATCCTCAGAAGCCATCGGTGAATGAGTATGCCTCATTCTCTGCAACGTTGTCGAGGACTTCATCACTGAATGGAGTAGGGAATGGATCATGGATACAAGCATTGTTTAAGCTTCTGTAATCTACATAGACTCGTATCTCTAATTTCTCCTTTTTGCTTTGTATAACTATGGGACTTACCCATTCTGCTTCTTCTACAGGGAATATTAATCTGGCTTTTACCATTTTGTTGTTCACCTTTTCCTTTACTCTTGGGTTCAGACAATATGGTCTATGTTTTATAGGCCTTGCATCGGGCTTTAGTATTATCCTCATTTCCCCCATCTCCCCTTTTATGTCCTTCAGATCTACTACTGATGAAGGAAACAAGTCCTCATATTCCTTAAGTAGAATGAATATTTCCTTAGTTGTTTGTTCATCTCAGTAGTCTCCAATTGTCACCAGTTTAGGTTTGTCTATTGTTCCAATATTTACTTTCTTGGTTCTGAGAGGTAACATATGGATCCCTTCTGTCGTTGCCTCTTCTTTGTTAGAAAATTATATATTATAGAGCAATGCAACACATAAAATATGCAGAAAATACAAGCACATAAAACACATAAAACCAGAGAGACACAAATATATGTGGTTCACCTAGTTTGGGCTACGTCCACCCCGAACAGCCAGTTCTTCCTTTCTATTATCCATCAAAATGAAGAGACATAACCTACAGCAGATCTGCTGTAATAGCCTCTCTTCTCTCTCATAGTCTCCCTCTCTATTTCTCGCTCCGAGAATACACATACAATACACAGCCGCAATACAATACTCTCATAAAAGCAAGGGGATGCCTTCTAGGGAAAAAACCATAAACTAAACATAACTTCTACCATCAGATGATTTGCCTAATGAATGGCCCAGATTTACTAGAAATTACTATACTTTTACAAGGCAATTTTACATCTGTTTTTATCTTTGACAACAATTAATTTACGGGCGGTGTTGCCGCCCCATTTAAGGTACATGGGACCAATGCTGTGATACAAAGTAATCAATATGATCAGGCTCTACACCCAACATTATTTGATGTTTCTCTCCCCTTCTGTTTCTTCAAAATACAGGTGCCTGAGATCCTCTAGATTGTCATCGTCCATCTCACTATTAATTTTTTGACATGCTACCTTTTGTTGGATACCCTGGTATTGGAATGACTGGTCATCTGTTGGTTGAATATCTGCGAAGAATACTACCTTCTTGAAAGCCTGCAATGCTTGTGTGATTGGCTCTGTCTTTCCTTCAAAGGAGAAACATTGTGTGAATTTTTCCGCAAATTCCTGCCATTTGTGGGTCCCTCTTCTTTTTCCTTCCGTCAAGTACCAGGCCTTTGGAATTGTGTCTAGGGAGTGGATAAACCGATGGACCCACAGTTCTTCAGGATATCCATCAGTTCTCCATTGTGCTTCACATTTCTCCAGATGGTTCTTGGGGTCTCAGTCCCCATTGTACATGTTCTTACTTCTGGGTTCTTCCTCCTCTTTAAATATGGCTTTCAGTATTGTTGCCACTTCATCCCATCGCGTCAATGTCTTGCAATGGTTACTCCATCTTGCAGATGTGGATTGTAATGCCATGTCCATCAATGGTACTCTGTGACTTTTTGGTACCATAGTTTCCATCTTGATATGAAAATACTTATAACATTCATATCCAATAAGATTGGGTATTCTTGAATCTCGGCCTCGATCCAATTGACTCTTCCAATATTGGCACATCTCCTTATATTTTTTTCATAACCTCCTTGCTACCAATCATCCCAAGCTATTTCTGATCCTAATTCTGAGCTTTGGATGCTTCTCCAGCTTACAGAGGCTTCTGCCATCGGGTTTATGTAATATTCTCTTATTCCTGCGGTCAATTAGTAGAGATGGTCGAGGAGATGAGCATCTTCCTATTATCCATAGTTTCTGTATATCTCAGTCCTTGGTAGGGGTCGAGTGGCTGAGTGACTCTGATTTCCCCGTCCTCGAAGATCATCAGTTCTCTCTTGAAATCGATTACCACATAATTTTCAAATGCCCAATTAATTCCCAACAGTGCAGGGTACAGATCTTTATCCCCCATCATGTCAATGACTTCAAAGTCCATAAAGTTCTTTACTCCTACAATGTCAACTTCAACCTCCTCCAGTCAGCTGATGGGAACAATGCAATACTAGTTCGCCATCCAAATTTGAATCGAGGAATATGTCAATCTTGGCTTCCCCAATGCCTCCCAACTCTTCCTTGGTAGGATGTTAACATTAGATCGAAAATCAAGCATGGTATCTTTAATCTAGAACCCCGCAACTTCTGTGCTCACTTGGAATTCCTTTCCCATCCTTCATTTGTTTCTCTTAATTCTCTGTACATCTGGTTTGATTAGGAGCTTTGGGGACACTGGCCCAATAAATTTTATTCGGTCCATAACACGCACATATTCCCCTGTTCTTTTGCCTCCTCATGTCACTATGGCTATGTTTTGCATTGTCTAAGTTCCCATTAGCCCGGGTTCTGCATTTACTAGATTCAGCCCCCTCTTTCTAGCTCTTTCCTCCCATATTTTGATAAGCTTTGGAAAATTTTCTATTGCGTGTGTGTTAACCCAACACTAAGAACACCAGGGTCTTCTAGGGAGTGGACATTCTCTAGGTACATGTCCTTCCTTGTCATAGTTATAGCATCTTACTGGACCTCTACCCCCTGCTGAGCCTCCTCTCATGCCTCCTCCTCTTCCTCGGGGAGCATCGTTTACTATGTATGAAGGCCAGTCTAGCTACTTCACCAGTGCATCCAATGCTTGGAATTTCTCTATGCTATGTGTGGTTGAGGCACATAATTCACAGTATATATTATTTGGAACATTGGAATATTTTTGTAAGATCGGACACAGGAAAGGTTGATGGCCCATAATTTTTCATATTTCACAATACTCATTGGTGGTTGGACTTTGTTGTGCAGATAACCTTGTATATTTCTATTGTAGTGGATAGATCCCTTGGGTGTTTATCTGCACAACCCCTCCTAGTGGTGGAGCCCCTTGTGCCCCTGTAACTGATGTCCCCGCATTTTGGCCCCACAACAGGGGACATTCCGTTGTCACATGTCCCTCCATGATACAATGCATGCACCATACATTCGGTCTCGCTGGTCGCATGCATTGAATTTCCTTGAGTTTTTTAGTTAGACTGGCTATTTGATGCTACAGACCCATTATAGAGGGGTCATGTATCACTGTGCCTCCCTTAAAATTTTGCAGGTAACCTACCATGGCTTCTATCTTGATTTCCTGTTCTTGTGCATCATGCAATGTGTCAATCCTTTGTTGAGTCAATGGAGTTCGGGTTAAAGGTAGTAGAGCTTTAATGAACTAATATTGTTGATGGTTTGGATCAATTGGATAGCTAAGTTTCCCGACTACATCATTGAATATCTGCATCAAATCCCAAGCAGTTTCTCCTTCTCGTTGCTTGATTTTCCACATCTATGACAAACCTTGTTTTTCTATTTAGGAAGTTGGAATTTGTTAATGAAATCCCTCTTTACATCTGCCATTGCTAGATTCGGTTGAGCTTCCAACCATTTCATAAACCAACGTAGGGCTCTCTCCCTAAGGGTGGTATAAAATTCTATCAACTTCCCAACATCTGATGTCTGTCGCGCCCTCTATATGGCCTCGCAGAGGTACCAGTGATGTTCGACGTCGTCATTCCCCTTCCCAGAGAATTTTGGATACCGGGTAAGTGATCCCACCATGTTCACTTGAATAGGTGTTACTCAAATGAAGCCATTGGATCCTGGTTGTGAGATTGTGCCACTAGAAATCCTACTACTAGTATGTGTTTCAATTGGAGACCGAATACTTGGAAACCTACTTAATTCATGTAACTTAACAAAAATTTCACTTATGGGCTTATAGAGGAACATGGGAAGGTTGGGATTAGAGCTAATTGAACTCTGGGGACCAGGACTACCTTGATATATGGATGCCGACCTTTCTTGAAATAGTTGCTCCATTGCAACGTGCATTTCCACATTGGACACCTCCTCTGGGCACATGTCCTTACATTATCTTTTAGAGTTCTTTCCTTTGTCCATCTGGGCTGGACTCCTATACACCTGTCGCACTTCTTTCACGACCCCTCCTATATCATGGGGACCCACCTGACCTTCCATTCTCTTTGTCATCTGAGGTGCCTCCTCTTTGTTCTTTCGACCACTTTCCTATATTTTTAACTCCTTCATCACCCTCTCTTTCCACCTTTCTGCAATCTGCTCCCTCTTATGTGCTTGTCGCTCCCAGAGCCTGTTGGCGGTCATAACATCCATACTCCTACTTCCCCTTCTCATGGTTCTTGTAACATCTCTCCCTTAGTCCCTTCCCCTAGCACTAGAGGGTTTATGCTTCCATCTCTGCTTTTTGGAATCCCATCAGTCCTTTGTCTACCATCAATGCCTTGATCCACAAAGGAATCTCCTTTAGCAGCTTCCTCCTTAACCTGGATCTTAAGGTATCTTCTACTCTTGAGAAAGACTAACAACAATCAGCTGCAAAATCCACTATATATCCGTCCCAGGTAGATTCCACCAACAAATCTACAGCTCAGGTTAAATCTGTGTTTAACCAATGAAGGACCACCAGATCCTCATGCGCCCACTTGCGATTTATCTTCCGCGACTTTTCTTTGATAGTCTTGGTCTGAAGCCTCCGCAACCAATTATAGAGTTCTTCTGGGAACTTTCCCCAAAATATTTCATAGGTATCACTAGCAAAGTCAAAGAATACAACCAGTTTTTTAATCATTTTCTCCTTTTGACGTCTCAGCTCAGCTTGTTGAGCAATGAACTAATCTAGGTGGTTATCCCACCAGCTTTGTATTTCTCTTTCGAAGATCCGAGATACCATGATATAGCTCCCAAATGAATCTTTGAGTCCATGCAATAGAACGATTTGTTGGCAAGAGAACAAGTCTCACAGAGAAGACTCGGGTTCAGGCTTAAGGGCCAACAAGGTTTTTCGCTATAGTCTAGTTTCACGCTGGCATTTTCACTCTGCTCCGAAGGGCAGAGAGTCTCACTTGAGGCATGCGGCGACCTTATTATGATAGGGATTTGATCAGTATCATCCCAAAAATACTGATACAGTTGAACCAAAGCTAAGGTAGAAGTATAAACAACCATAACACAATGTTCCATAACGTATACCTCTTAAGAAAGCGTTCAAACTTACAGTAAATTAAATTTTAAATGGTGCTTGCAAACCCATTCACTGAAAACCATAACAGATACTTGGAAAAATACTCCTGGTTATATTAATCATCAGCCATCAGTGGAAAACTATTACAAGGCTCAACTGCGTGAGCATAAACAAAGCAGAATACAATACGTCCTATTGGACAGAGAGAGAATATAGAAACACAGAGGAATGGAGAACAATACAACATAGACAGAGCTCTCCTACGGCTCCCCATTGCCTATTCCCATCTACGCCAACCTTCCTACCTATTGTTTGGCTTCCTATTTGTTCTACTGCCAGCACGACTGACAGTTCCTCCTTTCTTCTCGCTCGGATGTCCTCTGTTTCTTTCTGTTCATCGGGAGTTCACTGCTCGTTTCCTTCCGCGCTCTTCCGCCATCTGTGCTTGCTCCCACAATAGCCGTGACACCTATCCTTTTCTCCTTCACAACCTTGACACCTTTCCACCTACTGTGGTTGTGTTCTGCCACGTACTAGCCACAACTCAAAATCTGTTAAGTTTTAAAACAAGGGCCCCAACAACAATTAGGGACAAAAAAATCTAACACATGTCATATTTCCTTTTAGCAACACAAAGATCTTACTAGTAACAACATTGCAAGGTGGAATAAATAAAAAAATTGTGCTTTATTTTCTTTTAAATCAAACACAAGCACAAAGAAACATTGTAGAGTGAAAGAAATTTAGCAAGTGCTAGACTTATGTCTACCAAAAATACAAGCATGTTTCCAACAACAAAATTGTAGAGCATAATAAATATAGCATGGATAATTTTAGGGGCTAATATTCACAGGTGGGCTAATTTTCCATGGTTTTTCCAAAAAAAAGATTCGCCAATTTCCATTTTCTTATAAAGGTGATTCGCCCAAATTTTACAATACAAAATTATTTTACCTTAAAAATTGCCAACAATATATAGACAATATATATAATATCATTATAAATTTGAATAATTTTACAAATACATCAATACAAATTTTATATTTTTCACATTAGGGACTAGTTAGACTCGCCCATTTTTTAAACTTCAAAATAATTTTCCATCCTTAAAATTTTCCCTGAAATATAGCATGTGAAAAAATTATTCCAACACAAACACAAACATGTTTCAAATTGAAATAAATCTAATGGGTGCTATATTTACTTCTAGCACATAATGACATTGTAGGACTAAAGAAATCTAGTGCATGCTATAGATTTATTTCTATCACAAACACAAGCACATTTCAAGGTGAGGGAAACATAACGTGTGCTAGATTTTCATCTAGCCCAAACATAAGTGCATTGCCAATAACAAAATTTTAAGGTGAAAGAAATATATGTCTATAAAATTTCCTTCTAGCATAAACACAAGAAAAAAAGCACATTATAAGGTGAAATAATTCTAGTGCATGCTAGATTTACTTCTAGCACAAAAAAAATCATGTTGACAACAACAACATTATAGGGAAACGGAAATCTAACATGTGCTATATTTCGTTATAGCACAACACAAGCACATTCTAAGATGAAACAAATGTAGCACATGTTAGATTTACTCCTAGCATACACATAAGAACATAACAACATTGTAGGGTTAAATAAATATAACACATGCTAAATTTACTTCTACCACAAGGTAAAGCATATTGCTAATAACAACATTGCAAGAAAAGAAATATAACATGTGCTAAATTTCCTTCTAACATAGTCACATTCATATTTCCAATAACAACATTGCAAGTTCAGAGAATCTGGCATATTTCCTACTAGCACAAAAAACGAGATTGGCAACCACAACATGCCGTTGTGAAACAAATCTAGCCGATGCTAAATTTCTTTCTAGCTCAAACACAAACACATTGTCGATAAAAATGTTGCAAGTTGAATTATGATACATGCTAAATTTCCTTCTAGCATAAACACAAGCACATAAAAAACATTGCAAGGTGAGAAAAACTAACATGTGTTATATTTATTTTTAGCAAAAACTTAAGCCTATTTTCAACAACAAAATTATCAAGCAAAAGAAATATAACACGTGCTAGATTTCATTCTACCATAAACGAAAGTGCATTACTAATAACAACATTGTAATATTAAAAAGATATAATAAGTGATATATTTCCTTCTAGCATAATTTTTTTTTGATTGTCAATAACACCATTGCAACGTGAAGGAAATATAACCCATGCTAAATTTCCCTATTTAAAAAACATAAGCACATAAAAACATGGCAAGGTTAAAGAAATATAACTCATCCTAGATTTACTTTTAGCACACACACAGGTATATTTCCTAAAGGAATATTGGAGGACAAAAAGAAATCTATTTTGTGCCACATTTATTCTATCATAGATAAAAGTAATTCTCAAAAGCAACATTGCAAGGTGAAATAAATCTAACATTTGCTAGATTTAGTTTTAGTAGAAAGACAAGAATATTTCCAGCAACAAAGGTGCATGCCAAAATAATACTAAGACCCATTAAATTTTCTTCTAGGGGAAAAAAAAACATAATGGTAATAATAAAATTACAAGGGGAATGAAATCTAATGCGTGCTACATTTCCTTTTAGCACAAACAACCATATTATCAACAACAATATGGAACTATAAAACTTTCTAGGATGTGTGGGTTTTTCTCCATGAAGTTGTATAGAACATGTAGTAACAATTGTTTTGAACACGCAACCAACCATTCCAATTTGCTCAATGTAGCTCGAAATTGGGTTCTAGTGGCTTGGTAGAGCACTAAATTGTGTAACACAGGGGTCTGGCCAGCTAATTTTGGACCACTTTGATGGATCTCTAAATATTATCTTCAGAGGACATTGTAAATATTCTACATTTAGTAAATATTTTGAACCAACATAATATAATGGTGGAGAAGAGGCTTGTATATTTAACACTGATTTTTTTGGGTAGTAGTGTAGTGTAGATAAGCCCTTGTTAATATGGATTTTTTGAGTATGAGCTATTTCTTCTCCATTTTGGCTCTGCGCATCTAAAATTCTAGAGAGGTTAATATGTTTTAGCTATGGGAAGGGGTGGATGGAGAGGAATAAGGGTAAAAATGTCAGTATGATGGTCTTATAATATTTTTGCATGCAATCTTACTTTGATACCTATAATACTAATGGCCCCAATAATATTTCAGCTACTTCAAATAATTAGTAACTACTGGGTGGCATGGGCAACCCCTACAAAAGAAATTGAGAGTTCTCCTGTTAAAAACTCCCTTACCATTCTCATTTATGTTGCTTTGAAATTAACCAACTCTTTGTGTGTTCTTGTGAGCTCTATGCTTATTTCATTGGTTGGACTTAAAACTGGAAATCAACTTTTCATAAATCTGTAGAGGTGTATATTTCGTCTGCCAATGTCCTTTGATGCAACTCCATTTGGGTGAATACCGAATCAGGCGTCAACTAATCAGAGTGCAGTGGAAACATTAATTCCAACACAACCAGGAGCTTTGGATTTTGCATTTATACAACTTTTAAGGATCATTTCAGTCGTGTCTTCGATTTCTTGACATGTATTCATTGCATTTATACCAGTGGGTTCAACTTGTATATGCTATCATCAATATTACATACCAGCAACTAGGGAAGTGGCTCAGTTGTCATTAATTTCTATAGCTCCAATCATAAAAAAATTTGGAGAATCAATATCTTCAACATCCACCATTAGAATTTTTAACCAGGAGTCTTGGTTCATGGAGAGAAATCTCTAGTTGATTGATATGTATATTAGACCTAGTCCCCACAATGTTGGGGCCAATGCATGGCTTAGTATTCTGATGGATTTTCTATCAAATCTTTCGTTCTCATTCTCTGTCATATTCCTACAATGCTAAGCAAAGTAAACATAGTAAAAAAACAAACACAAAAAATATACAACACATTAAACACTAAGAAATCTCCATAAACTACATTGAGCTGAGCCATTCTATTAATATAAATGATGGGTACGAAGGTAGGATAAAAACATGCACCTAAGCTTTCCCAAGGCAAGCTAACAATGTGTATGTGATGAAATCAACTACTCTAACATGCAATGTGGTCGTCCCCAATAATCTCTCCTCTAACCCTGTGAAAAACTACATTGTTGGCTGTAAACAATGGTTTTTAGGGTCTCCTATGGTGCTGAGAAAATTCTTGGAAATTAACGTGAGGCTCGCCTCTAATAACCCACAAAAACCCATGAAGGAATTGGCCAAATTTTGACCTCAAAATTTTGACCCAATTTCCCCTAGCTCCTCTAGTTGTTGGCTGCATTGGGGCCCCTGTTTTACCCCTTGAATCTTCCTAGAAAATTCTTCCAAAATATTTCTGAGATTGTTGTCAAAAACCAAAAAAAATGTAGAAAGGGCTTGCTCTAGTTTTGATGCTCCAAAATTGACCTCAAAATGCTTGGCCCTCCTCCATAAGAAAAAAATATAATATGTAGCATATGTTGGGCATGCTGATCCATAAAAATGTTGGAAAACCCCCCACAATTTCCCCCAATACAATTCCAAGCAAGCCCAACTCCTTAATCCCTTTCACAATACAATTGTTGGCTTTGCGTCATCAACTCCTCTAAGACCCCTTGCGTACTTTCCCCTTTTTGCATCGTTTGAGTGTCTATAAGCTCACCAATCACTGTGCGTAAGATTCTAACACATTCATAATATTTCTAACTTCCCCACGAATGGCTAAGATCATGCTTTGATACCATTTTAATATTCCTAATGGAAATTTACAATGATAAGCAAAGCAAGCATAATAAAGAAAAACAAATACACGTAATTTAAAACACATTAAACACCAAGAAATATCCATTAAGTGTGCTGAGCTAAGACATTTTATTAATATAAATGCTAGGTACAAAGGTAAGATCAAAAAGCATCCACTTGGGCTTGCTAAAGGCAACCTAACAATTCCTAGGTAATGAAATCGAATACTCTAACATGCAATGTTGTTGTCCCCAACAATCTCTACGTTGACCCAGTGAAAAATTACACTACTCAATAGCAAAAATGATTGTTAGAGCCTAATTTGGTGCCTAAAAAATTCTTGGAAATTAACCTTCAGTTCTCCTCCAATAATCCACAAAAACCCACGAAGGAATTGGCCAAAATGTTGAGCTTAGAATTTTGGCCCAATTTACCCCTAGATCCTCTAGCTGCTAGTTGTGTTGGCACCAAAATGCTAGAAAATCCCACACAATTTCTTTCCCTTCTCCTTTCGTGCATCCCACCTGAACAAAAAATGTGTTGTATCCTCCTAGCTACCAAATATGAGTATAATTTACCTTCCTAGGGTGGCACTCAAGGTCCACCGAAGAAGATGGCGACTTGGTCCCCATGAAAGACTATGTAGTTCGTGGGCACGCTGGTGCAAGCCCATGCTCTAGAAGTTCATATTGTTGTGTAAATAATTCCTTCTCTTGTAAATCCTTAAATTTTTTCATGAAATTTGGTCAAGGAATCCTTCAGCGATAGTGTATCCCATATCTTCGGCACCACTATTCAACAAGAACTGCATGGCTCCTTTCCTCTGTCCCAACCATACTATAAATTCGTGGTATCCTCCTAGCTACCAAATATTAGTATAATTTTCCTCCCTAGGGTGGCACTTGGGGTCCACTGAAGAAGATGGTGAGATTTCCCTTTGGAAACCTCTGGTGCTAAACAACATCTGTGACTCAACTAAATAACTCGAGCAACAATGTGTAAAATGAAAAATTATCAAAAGGTAGTCAATGTTGCCTTCAACCCTCTATTTATAATTATTTCTTTTCCTTTCCTTGTAGGTCCCTAATCCAAATATTTTTATCTCCTTTCCATAAAATCAATTTTTCCCTAAGGGATGGTACCCACATTTCATGAAGGTTGAGATTTTTGATTTGTACTAAGTCCCCTATACCAATAATGTCTCAAATGCACAGATTACAAAATTGTGATATGCTTGGTGTTAGAAAATTATATATTACAGAGCAATGCAACACATATATATGCCGAAAATACAAGCACACAAAACACATAAAACTAGAGAGACACAGATATACTTGGTTCACCCAGTTTGGGCTACGTCCACCCCGAATAGCCAGTCCTTCCTTTCTATTATCCAACAAAATGAAGAGACACAACTTACAACAGATCCGTTGTAATATCCTATGTTCTCTCTCACAGTCTCCCTCTTTGTTTCTCGCTCCGAGAATACACATACAATACACAGCCGCAATACAATACCCTCATAAAAGTGAGGGGTTTCCTTCTAGGGAAAAAAACCCTAAAATAAACATAACTTCTACCGTCGGATCATTTTCCTAATGAATGGCCCAGATTGACTAGAAATTACCATACTTTTACAAGGCATAGCTTCAGGTGCACTGCCCCCAAAACCCCCAGCCTGGGGGGGGGCTCCATAAAGTCGCTGCAACCCCCCCTTGGACCCCCCATGATAGTGATTAATTTACCAGGGGTCCAATGCTCTGATACAAAGTAAACAAGATAATCAGGCTCCACACCCAACAATATCCCACTTGGATACTGATTGTAGCAACTCCACCGCTGCTTCATTTGCTAGACAATGACTCCTCTTTGGACCTGGCTGTTTCTCATCTTCATCGTCATCATTGAAGACCAATTGAAACTGAGCACGTTCTCAATTTATCCCTGGTTACAAATTTTGTTAGCATATCTATAGGATTCTAGCTGGTGTGTATATTTTCTAGCTTCAACTTGCCATCTTCCAATACTGACCGTATGAAATGGTACTTGAGATGTATGTGCTTAGTCCTGGAATGAAGTGCCGAGTTCCTTGCAAGATGAATGGCACTTTGGCTATCACTGTATAGTGTGCCCATATCATGCTTCTTACCTAATTCATCCATAAACCTTTGTAACCAAATCATTTCTTTACTAGCCTCTGTAGCAGCAACATACTCTGCTTCTGTTGTTGAAAGTGCAACAACACTTTGGACTTTTGAAACCCAACTGATGGCTGTTCCAGCTACAGTAAATACATATCCTATAGTGTTCCCCCTGTTATCTCTGTCACCTACCATATTTGCATCAACATATTCCTGTAGAGCAATTTTTGAACCACCAAAGCATAATGCTTGATTTGTGGTACCTCTCAAATATCTGAGATTCCATTTTACTACCATCCAATGTTCTTTCCTGGATTGTTCATGTACCTGCTTACAACTCCCACTGCATGTGCAATATCAGGCCTTGTGCATACCATTGCATACATTAAGCTTCCAACTGCTGATGCATATGGAACCTTAGACATATATTCCATTTCTTCGTGGGTCTTGGGGCACATCTCCTTACTAAGTTTGAAATGGCTAGCACAAGGTGCACTAACTGGTTTTACATTCTGCATATTAAATATTTTCAACACCTTTTCTATGTACTCATTCTGAGACAGTGTTAATTTGTGATTTTTCCTGTCTCTAGTTATCCTCATACCAAGGATTTGTTTTGCAGCTCCCAAATCCTTCATTGTAAATGAATTTGCCAATTTTATTTTGAGCACTTTTATTTCCTGCATGTTAGACCTGCAACAAGCATTTCATCTACATACAATAACAATATAATATAGCTGCGATCATTTTGCCTTTTTAGATAAACACAATGATTAGAGTGACATCTAGTATAACCTTGTTTAGACATAAACTTGTCAAATTTTAGATACCACTGCCTTGGAGCCTGTTTTAAGCCATACAAGCTCTTCTTTAACCTACACACCAATTTTTCTTTCCCTTTTACCTCATATCCTTCTGGTTGTTGCATGTATATCTCTTCCTCCAAATATCCATGGAGAAATGTTGTCTTTACATCTAACTATTCAATATGTAAATCTTCCGCTGCTACAAGAGTTAAGATAGTTATGATTGAAGTCATCTTAACAACAGAAGAAAATATTTCATCAAAATCAATACCTTTATTCTATGCAAACCCCTTGACCACAAGTATAGCTTTGTACCTCTGTTTTCCTCCATCTTCTTCCTTTAGCCTATAAACCCATTTATTCTGCAATGTACTTTTACCTGCAGGAAACCTGACTAAGTCCCAAGTCTGGTTATTCATTAAGGAGTCCATCTCTTCTTCCATGGCTAGCTCCCACTTCTTTCTTCTTTCAACCTGCATTGCTTCTTCATAACATTCGGGTTCACCAGAATCAGTCAGCAATAAATAATATAATTAAGGAGAGTATCATTCAGGGGGTCTACTTATCTTGGTAGATATTCTAACACCACTTTCAGGTGTTTGAGGTGCCTGTTGTTGTTGTGGTGGTTGCTGCTACTGTGGTTGTTGATTATTATTATTCTTATGCACCTTTACTTTTTCAGTTATCTCATCAAGAACTATGTATTCCTTGCTTTCTTTTTCCTGTTTCTTTTCCTGCAACTAATTCTTATACACGACCTTTTCATTGAATATTACATCTCTGCTCCTAATGATTTTGTGATTTTCATATTCACATAAGCGATAACCAAAATCATTAACACCATATCCAATAAAGGTACATTTCTTTGATTTTGCCTCAAGCTTTGTTCTATTTTATTTATTAATATGGACAAATGCCTCACAACCAAAAGGCTTTAAAAAAGAGTAGTTTACCTTTTTACCTATCCATGCTTCCTCTGGAATACCGCCATCCAAGGAACTTGAAGGCCCTCTTTTTATTAGATAAACAGCAGTATCTACAACATCTGCCCAAAATTGTAAAGGCAATCCCACATGCAATCTCATGCACCTTGCACGCTCCATGATTGTTCTATTCATCCTTTCTAAGACACCATTTTCTTGTGGTGTTCTTGGAACTGTCTTCTCTCTATGAATTCCATGCTCTGAACAATACCTATCAAACTCTTTACTACAATATTCACCTCCAGTGTCTGATCTGAGACACTTCAATTTCTTTCCTATCTCAATCCGAACCAAAGCTTTCCATTTCTTGAAAGTATCAAATACATCATATTTATTTTGAATACAATAAATCCAGGTTTTTCTAGTTGCATCATCAATAAAAGTAACATAATAACGAGAGCCACCAAGAGATGATATCTGAGAAGGTCCCCATACATTTGTATGCACAAACTCTAATTTTTCATTCCTCTTTTCTTTCCCAACTCTGAGAAATCTGACTCTCTTATGTTTTCCATAAATGCAATTCTCACAGAGATCCAAATCAACATTCTTCAAACCTGGCAACAAATTTCTTGAGTGAAGAGTCTTCATCCCCTTCTTACTCATGTGTCTAAGCCTATGATGCCATAATGCTGCATCTACTCCTTTGGAAGTTAAAGCATTAATAGAGTTAGAAATACCATTGCATAAATACAATGTACCAACATTTTTGCCTTTTTCTATTACCAGGGTTCCTTTGGTGACCTTCCAAGCTTTATCTGTGAAATTTGTAACACAACCTTCACCGCCTAACTGCCCTGTTGAAATCAGATTTTTCTTTAGATCTGGAACATGCCTTACCTCCTTGAATAGACATTGGTTTCCATTTTTTTGTTTTACAAGAACATTACCCATTCCAACAATTTCACAGGGTTTATCATCACCTAAACGAACTTGTCCAAAATCTCCTTGAACATAGTCATGAAAATATTTCTTATCAGGTGTGGCATGGAATGAAGCCCCTGAATCTACAACCCAAGAATCAATAACATTTTCGAAAGAAAGAATCAAAGCATCTTGTAACACATCACCTGTCACATTTTCTTCATGATTGTTTTCTTGTTGTGCATCTCCTTCTTTTCCCTTCCGAGATCTACAGTCTTTTTTTAGGTGTCATTTCTTTTCGCATTTCCAGCACACTATCCCTGATCTGTACTTGGATCTGCCTTTCCCTGATTTACTGCGATATCTCGAGCTATTTCCTCTTTCCATTCTCCTTCCCCTAGACTCTTCACTCAAAGCATTACCCACTGTCTCATCGGAGCTTTTCCATCGCATTTCCTTGCTAAGGATATCATCAACAACATCATCAAACTTTAAAGTACTAGATCTAGAGACAGAGTTACTAATGGTCATTACTAAAATATTCCAACTCTCTGGAAATGAGCACAAGAATAACAGAGCTCTAACTTCATCATCAAAGTTTACTCCTACAGAACTTAACTAACTGGTAACTGTATTAAAATCATTTAAATGGTCCACAACAGATCCACCTTCTGACATCTTCATATTAAATAGTCGTTTCATAAGAAATACCTTGTTTAAGTCCGAGGGTTTTTCATATAGTTTCGCCAACATCTGCATCAAAACCTCTGTTATTGTTTCCTTTGAAATATTGAAGGCGAATGATGCCACAAGGGACAACCGTACTATTCTGAGTGCTTTTCTATCGAGAATGTTCCATTCTGCGTCTATCATGGCTGTCAGCTTCTTTTTTTTTCCGCTCAATGGTAGGTACAAATATTTCTGATATAGATAATCTTCCATTTGCATATTCCACAGCGGGAATTTTCGGTCGTTAAATTTCTTGATGCTAAACTTAGCATCTTCCGCCATTACTCCCACTCAAACCAGGAACCCTTCTTTCCTACGAGTTTATCAGCCAAATGTACCTTTAGCTTTGATACCAGTTGTTAGAAAATTATATATTACATAGAAATGCAACACATAAAATATGCCGAAAATACAAGCACACAAAACACATAAAACCAGAGAGACACAGATATACGTGGTTCACCTAGTTTGGGCTATGTCCACCCTGAATAGCCAGTCCTTCCTTTCTATTATCCAACAAAATGAAGGGACACAACATACAGCAGATCCGCTGTAATATCCTTAGTTCTCTCTCACAGTCTCCCTCTCTGTTTCTCGCTCCAAGAATACACATACAATACACAACCGCAATATAATACCCTCATAAAAGTGAGGGGTTTTCTTCTAGGGCAAAAAACCCTAAACTAAACATAACTTCTGCCATCAGATCATTTTCCTAATGAACGGCCCAGATTGACTAGAAATTACTATACTTTTACAAGGCAATTTTACATTTGTTTTTAGCTTTAGGGGAGCTGCCCTCGAAACCCCCTGCTAGGGGGGGGATCCATAAAGTCACTGCTGCCCCCCTTGGACCCCCCATGGCAGCGATTAATTTACGGGTGGCGTTGCCACCCCATTCAAGGTACACGGGTTCAATGTTGTGATACAAAGTAAACAAGATAATCAGGCTCCACACCCAACACTTGGCACTTCCCAAAAAATATTAGTTTATCCTGTTAAATGAAAAAATAAAATTTGGGATATTACTTTCTCTTTGGTGTTCCTCATTTGCTTGCCTTGAGATGTAATTAGACCAAGTATTTGATGCTTTTCAAAAACATATGGTCTAAATCTGAACATGATACAAACGTGGGTAACTTGATAACTTTTCTTTTGTGGAGACCAAGATGATCTCAATGAATATAATAATGCAGTATTCAAATGTTCCTGCAGAGCCACCAGTGATCATAGAGAATTGTAGACCAAACTCCAACTATCCATCAAGAGGAACAACAGATCTATCTTATTTGAAGGTCCATTGTGGGCCACATTTTCTATTTCTCTTGAAAGGACTTACATGAACTTTCCCTTGAGGTACACATGTGGAAATTGTGGGGCAAATATAAAGCAGAAAATCTACTCTTATTCAATCCATTTTTGGCATTGTGGAACCAACAAAGGGATTGATGGAGTCAACATCTCAATAATAGGCCTCCATGAGCTAAGATCCAAATTAAGCATTATTCCTCAAGAACCAACAATGTTTGGGGAAATATAAGAAATAATTTGGATCTTGAGGAAGACTGATCGGATGATGAGATTTGGGAGGTTTTGGACAAGTGCCAATTTGGTGAAATTATAGAGGAAAAAGAAAATAAACTTGATTCCTCAATGCCTGAGAATGGAGGAAATTAGAGTGTGCGTCAATACCAGCTTGTCTGTTTGGTTTATTATGGTGGAGGTGGGTCCCTTTTCCCAAAAACACGGATGTCTCATACTCCAATTTGGTGTCTAGCTTAGTCATGACCTTAAAATTGGATAATAATAATAATAATTCACATGCTTCAAATCAGTTATTCATCCAATAAAATTTTCCAAAAGCTTTTATCTATTGAACACATAAATAACCATGAAAAATATAATCCACTCTTACATAAATGCATTAGAAGCACCCCCTCTTCCAGAAAAAAACTTTGTTATCCATCCATATATAAAATTCAAATTCACAAGTTTTAATCCATTGCAATTGAAATATCTCAGCAAGAGGTTACAACCTTGGATGTGCTTTACAATATGATATGTTTATCCATCCCCACAAGGAATTTTATAAAATTTGTGACACCATAAATGTATTCTCCAACAAGCTATATAAATTACCCTTTGCAGCTTACTTAGAGGACACAATATTGTTTCAAACGCTATTGAAATTACATTTTTGAAAACTAACTTGATTTATTTGTGGTATGGGAGGGAAGTGATGCTTAATCTACAGGTTCAATAAATGGCATGTGTTGGGGCCTTTGTTTTGGAAAAGGAACAATTTTGAGTTGTGGAGAATAGGTGGTGGAGTGCAATCATGGAAGACAGGGAGCTGTCATGGTTGCAGATCGCCGAAAGATAAGTGGCGCAAAATTTGCAGAGAACAACACATATGGCAGGTATGGGAGACAAAGACAATCAATGGTACTCCCTATAATCAAGAAGAAGTAGCAAACAACGAAGAAGGAAAAGAGGAAAGACGGACAGTCACGTTGGAAGAAGAACAAATAGGAAATCAGCCAGCATAGATGTGGGAGTTAGTCTAGCAGAGGACTGAGTGAGAGAGCCGTAGGAGAGCTCTGTTAGATCTTTATTGTACTAAACCACCCTATAATGGACTCTGCAGAGTGATGTATGTTGTTTGATAATGACAATGAAATATGGTTCTTGTTGTGTTTTATGTTCTGAGTTAAGTGTTAATTAGTTTCTTTTATGAATGTATGCCTCGTTTTAAATTTTAATTCAACATCCTGAATGTGCTTAGTGAGTAATATATTATACATAGTAGCAAGATCTGTTTGATGTTTCAGGATCCTTTAGTTGCTCTTTATGGTTGTAATCATTTGATACTTGATCTATCTCCTAACCTTACTAAGGTCACAACACACCTGGGGTGAGATGCTCTGCTCCTTCGAGTAGGGTGAGAATCTCAGCGTTGTGCTAGACCACTGCGGAAACCTTGTTGACTTCTATCCTGAACTTGGTTCTTGCTCAGAGACCTCCTTCTTCGCCAACAAATGGTTTCATTGCTAGAACTTGAAAATTCATTTAGGAGCTAGATCATGCTATCGTGGATCTACGAGAGAGAACTATGAAGATGGTGGGATAACCACTTAGATGATTTCATATCACAACATGCAGAGTTGTGACAGTAGAAGGAGAAAATTGTCAAGGATCGAGTCCTATTTTTTGAATCATCAAGTGAACTCTATGGAATTTTCTAGGGAAATTTTCCGAAAGAAATCTATAATTGGTTGCTGAGACTTCAAATCAAGTCACTTCAAGGAGGGTCGCATAGGGTATTTCAGAAGTGGACACATGCGAACCTAGTATCACTCCATCAGCTAGACACTGATTTGACTCGAGCTGTAGATTTATTGGTACAATCTACCTTGGAGGGATAAATTGTGGAATTTGCAGCCTAGTGTTACCAATCCTTTTCAAAAGCGAAAGACATATTTCGATCCATATTTCGTGGAGAATTGTTGAAGGAAATCTTGTTGTGGATTAAAGATTTAATGGTGGATGACGGTTTGATAGAACTTGAAAAGTCTGAGATGGAGACTTAAACCTCCAATACTGGGAGTAGGATCTGAGGGAGAGATGATACAATTAAGTTAGAAGGGGGAATAGGGATATGGAGGCTGAAACCTATAGAGGATTGAGAAAGTGACGAGAACATACGAGGGTGCAGATTGATGAGAAGTGGCGGGACAAAGTGATGAAGGAGTTTGAGAAGTAGGAAAGTATTTGATAGGACAAGGAGAAGGCGCCACAGGTGACAAAGGAAATGGAAGGTCAGAGGGGATCCCAAGGAATAGGAGGGACCATCAAAGAATTTAGGCAAGTGTATAGGAGCCCAGCCCAAAGACAAAAGGGAGAAAACTCCAATGTGGAGGACATGCACCCTGAGGAGATATCTGATGTGGAGTTGCATGTTGCGATGGAGAAACTATTCCGAGAGAGGTTGGCACCCGTAATTCAAGGTAAATTTATTCCCCAAACTTCAAGTAGCTCTAGTCCCAACCTTCCCCTGATACTCTATCAACCACTAGGTAAAATTTTTGTTAAGTTATGAGAATTTAACAAGTTGAATAATGTTAAGGCTATAGTACAGATATCTACTAGCTATAGTGCTAGTAATAAAATTTCGTAGCCAGGGAATAGGGGTTTTATTTTAGTACCACCCATACAAAGAAATATGGCGAGATCGTTTACCTGATACCCAGAATTCTTTGGGAGGGGCAACGATGTTGTGGAGAAACACTGGTATCTCTACGAAGCAATATGGAGGACTCGACAAACACGAGAGGTGGTTAAGTTGATTGAGTTCCAAACTACTCTAAGTGAGAGAGCTCTTCATTGGTTCGTTAAATGGTGTGAAGCTCATCCAAACCCAACTATATATGATGTCAATAAATAATTTTTCAAATAATTTAAGTTACCTCAGACGGATCAGCAAGGGTTATCTGAGATGCGGGAGATTAAAAAATGAGAAGGTGAAACGACATTGAACCTGATGAGGAGGTTCAAGGATGTGACTGGGAAACTGAGCTACCCGATTGATCTGAATCATCAACGAGATTGGTTTATTAAAGCACTTCTTCTGTTGATAAGAACCTCACTGACACAACAAAATATTGATACCTTACAAGATGCCCTAGAGCAAGCTATGAAGATAGAGGCTATGGAGGGATATCTGCAAGAGTTCAGAGGAGGAGCAGTAGTTCAAGACCCTTCCTATTGGGGCTACAACATCAGATAAAAAGTTTAACGAAGAAGTTGAAGGAAATTCACCCGATACGACCTCGAAGGCCCAATGTGCGGTGCACTCATTGTTTACTGGAAGGACACATGGGCACAAAATTTCTAAGGTTATGGGGGCAAAGTGCGAGATCTTCAAAAGCTAAAACACAAGGGAATCCACTACTTGAGGGATTTTCACAAATAAAAACTCAAGGATTATACCAGCCGCAACCCCACTTTCTAGGGTTCCATGCCTAACAAAATTAGATTGCAACTGAATATTGTGAAATATGCAAAGGCATGGGTCATCCTCCACGACTATGCCCAATTTTGCAGAAGTACTCCAACATTCCAAATAATATATATTGTGAGTTCTGTGCTTCCATAACACATAATACAGAGCAGTGTAGAGCCCTTGATGCACTAGCAGAATGATTGAATAGACCATCTTATAGAGTGAATGAGGCTCCAAGGGGTCGAGGAGGAGGAATGAGAGGAGGAAGAGCTAAAGGAAAGGGACCATTAAGGTGCTACAATTGTGATCAAGAAGGAAACGTAGCAAGAGAATGTCCACTACCTAGAAGAACATGGTGCTCTTAGTGGAGAGTTAATACACACGCAACTGAAGACCGTCCATAATTAATTAAGAGGTGGGATGAAAGAGCCAGATAGAGAGGAGTGAATCTGGTGAATGCAGAACCAAGAATATTAAAGGCTCAGGCTATGAAAAATGTAGCCATAGTAACCCGAGGAGGAAAGGGAACAGGGGAGGATGCACAAAATATAGACTCGATAAAGCTGATCATACCAGCATCTCCGAAACCCATCTTCAAACTAGATATCAAGAAGTAATATTTTAAGGAGGCAGTTGAAATATTTTCCCTAATCAGGGGGACCAGAGGCACTGAGCTTCCATAGCCAACTATATAAAAAGAGAAGCAGACCCATACAAGTACAATGATTGAGGAATGGTTTCGACTATTTTTGAAAATTGTGACCAATGCACCAATGCTAGAACAACTAAAGCAAAATATAGAGATAGTGGTGTAGGAAAAGGCAGAGCCAGAAGAGTCAAGAGATTCAACCCATAAATACATAGGGAGGATCAAAATAAATAAGAGAATAACGGGAAAGGAATTCCGCATGAATACTCAAGTCGCGAGATTCAAAATCATAGACACCATGCTCGACCTAGGATCAGATGTCAACATTCTACCAAGAAATACGTTGGAAGCATTGGGGAGGCCAAAGTTGACATACTCACCAATACATCTCCGCATGGAAAATAAATACTGAATTATGCCCATACGAAGGATGGAATAGGTCTCAGTTGACATTCCAGGAGTGAAAACATACATAGATTTTGAGGTGATAGATATCATGGCGGATAAGGATCCCTATCTTGCATGTTTGGGGATAGATTGGGATTTTGAGAGCTATGCAATGATCTACCTGAAAAAGTGACTGATGATGTTTGAGGACAGGGAAGTCAGGGTCACTTAACCACTTGACCCATATCAGGGACCCTGATATACAAAAAATTGTTGACAATAGAGAAGATTCTCAACTTCTCAATCATCTTTACTAGATGACGACATGAAAGAGAGAAGACTATGTCAATCCAATAGGGGGAGGGACCGTCAGTTGGAGAAGTGTTCAAAGTTCAGACTTGGGCTTGGAAATACCTTGGGATGATTGGTAGGAGGGAGGATATGATACCAACACAAGAATATGTGCTGACATCCGAGGAGTCAACTAGATTGGAGCTGAGGCAAGAGGATATCCAACTCTATCCAATATGAATGTTGTAAACACATTTATTGAAAAAGTAGAATAAAAATTACGAATAGAACATAGAGTCCCTCTTATGGATGTGGCCCTACAATCCACATCAGCGAGATGGTCGAGCAACCATCGCAACTCACTTCTGAGATAGGAAGATGTTGCAATAGCAGTAGGAGAAAATTAAAAGAAGATGTAGGACCACAATTCATTCAGAAGTACCGCAGGGATTCTGACCCCATGAAGCATGTAGAGAATTGTGAGTACACCTGGAAGAAAGCAGGGTATCCAAAATGTCTGTGGATGCACAATTTTATACATTCACTAAACACAATTCCATAGGCCTGGTACTTAAGCAAAGAAAGGAAGAGGGGAACTAGCACCTGGTAAGTAGTTGCGGAAAATTTTACGCAAATTATTTCTTTTGAATGAGAAACAAAATCGGTCACACATACACTATAAGCCGTCAAAAGATTTCTATTTTTTCGTGAAATTAAAAAATACAAAGAGAAACTGTTCTTGGAGCAGAGTATCAAACAAACAATAGCATGCAAATGAATAGATAGTGAGATGGATGACGAAGATCTAGAAAATATCCAACACTTGTACATTGAAGAGAAAGAAGGGGAGTGCAATATACAAGAAGAACCTACAATAGATGGACTACATATGCTACCCTTGAGGACAAAGAAGCTGAATATTGGAACCCTGGAGAAACCCAACATAGTGTCCATTGGTGACTATTGGGATACAGAAATGACCAAGGAGATATTTGAACTTCTACAGGAATTTGAAGACTTATTCCCATCCTCAGTAGCGGAGAAAAAGGGGATAAAAGGGTACATGGGGGAAATGTGCATGATATTGAAGCTCGACGCAAGACTAGTGAAGTATATAACTTACGATCTAAATCCAAGGGTAAAGGAGAAAGTCAAGGCAAAAATAGATAAAATGCTGAAAGCAGTGCTGATTTTTCCAATAGAGGAAGCAGAGTGGGTTAGTCCCATTGTCATACAAAGCAAAAAGGAAAAATATAAGATTAGAGTATGTGTTTATTACAGAAGCCTCAACAACGCATGCATACATGATCCATTTCCAACTTTATTTAGTGATGAGGTGCTAGACAATGTGGTAGGAAATGAAGCTTATTCATTCACTGATGGTTTCTTAGGATACCATCAAGTGAGAATAGCCGAAGAAGACAAGAAGAATACCACTTTTACAACTGAATGGGGATCTTTTGCATACCATGTGATGCCCTTTGAACTGAAAAATGTGCCAACAATGTTTTCATGAATAGTCATAGTAGCATTTCAGGAATATATCCACAACTTCCTTAAGGTTTACATGGATGATTGGAAAATTTATAACTTACTAAAAAATCATGCAACCTTGCTGATAATAATGTTTGAAAAATGTAGACAACTCCAAATTTCCCTTAATATTAAGAAATGCATCTTTGCAGTACCTTTTGGGACTCTCCTAGGACATGTTGTTCGTAAATAGGGTGTGTGTGTGGATCCAACAAAGATAGCGGTCATTGTTCACATAGAAGCGCTAGAGACTGTGAAACAGTTGAGATCAATACTCAAGAATATCGGGTGCTATAGAAGATTCATATGCAATTACACAAAGATAACAACACCATTGAAAAAGTTGTTGAGGAAGTCAGAGTAATTCAGTTGGACTCGCGAATGCACTAGTGCCCTTAATACATTGAAATAAAGGCTAGCAAGTGCACCCATATTGGTTCATCCTAACTAGGACAAACAGTTTCATGTCCATATTGTCGCCTCCAACATTGCGTTAGGAGCAGTGCTAGCTCAGCCAGGAGAAAATTCTGTTGATCAGCCAGCCTATTTTCCAAGGAGGAAATTGTCAACTGCTAAAAGAACCTACACAAAAACAGAACAAGAAGCTCTTGCGATGGTGTATTCCCTTCAGAAGTTTCTCCATTACATACTAGGAGGTACGTTCAAGTTCTTCACAGACCGCTCAACATTGAAGTACCTGGTTAACAAGCCTGTGCTTGAAGGAATGAATGTAGATGGATCCTACTATTCCAAGAGTTCACCTTCGAAGTGATAATGAAACCAGGAAGGTTAAACATGGGTCCCAACAATTTATCAAGGCTGGAAAATGGAGAGAATGGGGGATCTCCGGATGATCAGTTACCAGATGCTGACCCCTTTAGAGTAGAAGCCATCCCAGACTATTTGGAACAGATAGAAGTATAAATTGCAACAAGACAGTGCCCAACTAAATACATGGTGACTCAAATAAGACATTTGGTGGTGAGAGCAACTAATTATCAATTGATAGTGAGACAACTTTATAAGATGGGGTTGGACCAGGTCTTGCGGAGATGTATCATGGGCCATGAAAGAGAGGATATATTGTGGGAGTATCATTGCAGAGTTGTGGGGGGCCATGTGGGCACAAAAGAAACCGCAAGAAAAATATTACAAGCAGGTTTATGGTGGCCTACAGTACATAAGGATAGTAAAGCATATATAAAGAAATGTGATCTCTTCCAGAGAACAAGATGTCCATCACAGTGAGAAGAATTTCCACTTCCACCAATATGAGCACATCAACCATTTGAAAAACGGGCCATTGATTTTGTAGGGCCACTTGCATATGTGTCAAGACATTCACAGGGAAGGTACATAATTACCACAACAAATTATCTCACAAGATGGGTAGAGGCAGCACCAGTGAAAGATTGCACAACAGACACAACAACCATGTTCATTTTTGGAAACATCATAAGCAAATTTGGCTTCCCTAGAAGCCTCACAAGTGACCAAGCTACACACTTCATCAATACAACAATCAAGTCTCTGTTAGATAATTTTATGGTGCAACATCATAAGAGCAGTCCATATCATCCTCAGGCAAATGGAACTGTTGAATAATTTAATAAAATCTTATAAAAATGACTAACCAAGATATGCAATGCCAATTAGGATAATTGGGATGAGCACATAACAGCAACATTATGGGCATATAGGACAACTGTAAAAATATTTCACAATCAAACTCCTTTCCAGCTAGTGTACAGGAGAGAAAGAATGGTACCTATTGAATTTATCATACCGAGTCTATTAATCACTTCAATAGTACATCTAACAAAGGAATACTCAATCAAGGAATGCCTCCATGAGCTACAAGAGCTTGAAGAATACAGATTCCTAGCAGAATTCCATTAGCCGGTCCAAAAAGAAAGACAAAACTGAAATGACTGTCATATAAACCATAAAATGTTCACAGTCAGAGGGAAAGTATTGTTGTACGACAACAATTTTCAAAAGTTCCTAGGCAAACTCAGAATGTCCTGGATGGGACCATACCATGTAATTTAAATTCAAGATTTAGGAGCAGTTTGGTTGGCACAGCTGGACAACCAAGTATTACAGGGATGGGTGAATGGTGCATGCCTGAATCCTTATCACGAGTAAGTTTCATAATTTACTTTTAAAATAACTCCCGGAACCGAGAGGAGTCAGTAGGGTATAATAGAAATATATTGAGTCAATAACTCTCTCACAACCAAGAAGAGAATAAAATAGGAATCCCAATAAATAAAATAATTACAGTAACATAGAGAGCAAATTTACTTTTTGCAATGCGGAGACCACATTACAACCGATTATGGTCTTGGGGGGGGGGGGTTGTTAGTGTCTAACATGTCATTCGTGTCATAAAGCCAAGTGTGTCAAACATAATTATTTCATAATAACCCATCATGCCAATGTTAGTCCGTAGGATCACCTGGATTTTAGAATTAACTATGATAATTAGTAAAAACCATACTGTAATAAACTTGCCATATTAAGCCATAATCATTACCCATCACGTCTACCCAAATCCCGAAGACACTTCACTGCGGTAACTAATCTCATGATTATAGCCATGGGAAATATAGAGAAATTAATTAGTTATGGGGTCTTATCAACCTCGTTTGTCTTGGTTACATTACTTAACCCACATGAAAGAAGAAAGCACGAGAATGCTAGAAAATTTTGAATTAAAACAAGAAACAACCACAACAATAAGTGAAATTTCATCAGGGGAAGTTCAAAGAGATAGTCCAGTAGCAGGAATACATAGAAATAGATCAAGGAGAATAGTCCAAGTACACAAAAGAAGGAAGAATATGACAAATTTGGCGACAACATTTGTCGAGCCTAAGCTCGATGAGAGAATTTAGAGGATGGAATCATTAGTGGTTAAGTATGACAATGCATCGCTGATTGATACAGTTTTCATAGATTCATACGAGTTTCTGGCTATGAAGCGATAGATATACATAGAGAATTATGCTATAGAAGGAGGAGGTTAAGCAACAAGAATGAATCTGGAGTTCAGAGGTATCCAGAAATCGAGAATATTGAACCTCAGGAACCTCCCAGTGTTTGGAACAACGAAAGAAGCAATGCAGTGTACGAAATTATTGCTGAGCAAACTCTAGAATGGATCATTGTAGCTAGGGTGAGAAATACTGATACATGCAGAGGATATCAATAGGCTCACGGGATTATCAACAGAAAGGAGGGAAGTCTCAATGACATTCGAGAACATGTCAAAGAGAGTGAAGAAGGTGGGAGACTATGATTAATATAAGAAATACAAGACTAGAAGAGGAGGGAAGGGGGCGAAAATATACCTCATCAATAGCCCAACAATAAAATTTACCTGCTACCTAATATCAGGTAAGTTGATGAGGCACTGCACAAAAGGAGATTGCACCCTCGACACCATTTTATTTGTGGAACACTGCCTCTAGGGAACCCATCCGAACTGGTGTACATTCCTACTAAACAAGTTGTTTGAAACCTACAAAGATAACTACAGAAGGGATACAGGGTTCATATATGGTTACCTCATAATGGCATTTGCAATGTGGAAATGGACTCACCATGGCGTAATACAGCTCATGAAAACCATACCCGACCAGCCAATGGTGATGAAGTTTACGCTCTGGAAAATATCAAGAGATCCCAACACAAAGGAGGTAAATGAAGAAGGTTTCTCATTCTAGTACCAGTAGATCGTGGATGTGGTGGTGAGACAACAAAGAGTTCTGAGGAACCTGTTGGACAGATATTCCTCAGATATATGGTTTGGGGTCACCCACAAGCATAAATACATTAGACCCACTTATGTCGAGGAAACCACATTCAAAATGAGACCGTTGAAATTTTAGGATGATGAAGAGTTCCACACCGATGTTTGTTCATGGCCAGGAGTTGGAATGGAGATCAGAACTAGAATATGTCACTACTCGTTTGAGGGCATGCTACCAAAAGCACTACCAGTGGAGACACCAAAAGAAGCAATGAGTAGAGTTTCTCGACTGTAGCTAACACCTTTACTGGAACAACTAGAAACAAAGGTAAAGGACTTCAATCGGGTAATATAAACTCTCACAATTTCTTCTCCTATATTTCCTTCTTTTAGATATTTTCAGTCTTCAAATTCTGCATCACGATCCATGATTACACCTCTCGTCTCCACCCTACTTTCTACTATGTTCAATTCACCCCCAACAACCACAGTAACTTCAATCCATAAGAGTAAGGCACCTAAACCACCAGTAGCTACCCCTAAAGCTAAGAAACCAAGAATTATGGTGCCTAGGAACATATTTGACCTCAATGAGGAAGATCAGACCTAATCCATGGATATGGGAGTGCCAGTTCAAGAAGAGCTAGAGGCTGCCACCTAGGTCACCCTTGCGCTACTTACATTTGATCTATTCTTGGTTCTGAATATTCAAACATAATCTACACCACACAATGACACCTCTTAACCTTGCACTCACCATTCACCCCCCCATACTTCATTTACTTCCGAAGACCAACCAAACTAGCCTCCATCCACCTCAGCAACCATCTCAGACCTAGTAAATTTAAGAAACAAGACAAATGGGGACACTGAGGCAGAATTTAACTCAAGTATGGCTATGGTACCTAAAGTTAGCCAAACTCTGGTGAGGCAGGGCACTTTCTTGGAACTATTAGTTCAGGGAGGATCTTTTACTCCAAATATAACGCCCTCGACAAAACAACTAAACACATTTCAGCAAGCCAACTTAATACTACAGTAGATTTAACCGAATACGAGTATGAATAACCTATATAGTTATTTTCCGCAACAGAGCCAACCTGCATCATTGCATGAGCACTCATCAAGATCAATAGCCAGTGGGAAACCCCTTGGAGAAAAGCCACTAGCCCACGACATGTCAGGAAATGAGAGTATGCAGACCTAGGGGACTGAAAAACTATAAAAATTCATTCAGTGAGTAGTACAGTAGGGAGAAGGGTTGCATAATGACCTCCAATAAAGGTTCAAGCAACAACAAAAACAGATCCTTTCACTTACTAAAGAGTGCAATCAACTAAAAGGGGAGAAGGAAAGTCTACAAGAACAACTAGACAAGGTAACAGATATCTTCAAGGACCTTTGGCCAATAGAGGTTAAGCAGGATGATAAGATGTCGGAGGACATGTCAACCTGCTCCATGGTCCAAAAGTTTATCCGAGTGTAAATGACGTGTATAAGTCTCACCAAATAAAACCAAGAGCTCAAACAAGCGTTGGCCGCAAGACCAACATTACCAGATCTCACCATGATATATCATGAAAAGGTTACTCAGAAGTAGAAGTAGGTAACTAGAATGCAAGAAACCCTGGTGATGATAGTCATAGAAGCTTACAACCTATTGAAGCATCTACACAAATGCTCTAATTTGTTAACCGTGAAAGCCCAACCTACCTCAGCACAACTTCAACAGATTTCACAAGAGATCAAATAGGCCAGGGATCCCATCGGCATAACCCAACTGTTTCGGGGATTTAACACCCTAGAGGTTGGTTGGGATTCAACCTCCACAGAGCAGGGGCGTACTACTTAACAGAGACTCACACGATCATGCACAGTCATGAAAGCCCAAAGCGAAATGAAGCAGAATTCAAGAACGAGAGGTTTACCCGTTGGTCCTACGTTTGAAGTAGATCCACGTGGAGTTCAAACTCCCTGCAACAGTCCTTCCTCTTTCACCTGAAATACAAGAAGAAACCAGCACAAAGGACAAGTTGTACAGTATATTTCTACTCTATATGTTAGTGAGATTCATATAAAACATTAAATAAATCATCATGAATACTTGTATAACAAATATTCTTCATACATTAAAGCATACACTAACACGTTTATTTCGGGAACAGCATGATACTTCTGTATTATAAAAATAGTACGTACAAAAGTAAGTGGAAAGATCACCTGATCCTTCCAAGGCCTTCGCAGACCGTCGTCCGGATCCGTCCAGCCCTTGCCTCGCTAAGACTCCTTCCAAATGAGTGCATACGAGATAACATATAAAGGGATGTGTATCTCAAGGAAACAAAGGGTTTCCTGAAATGAACTGGGAAAGTGCAGGAGGCACGGGGAATCAGACTTTGGATAGGGAACCAATAGAGTATAATAATAATAATTCTCTCTCTCCCTTAGGCCATACATATGAGGTCTTTTTATAGTCCCTCCAAGTAGTTTCAGCAGTTGGAAACAGTTGGCCACGGGCTGGGGTGGTTGAACTACCTGAGTAACCATCAACCCAGCGCGAAATTAGGGATTTTTATATATATTTTAATCATTAAAATGGCATACGCGGAAAAGTCTAGCTGTACTCGCGTATACACGCGGAAAAACACGGGCATAGTCGCGTATGAAGGATTTTCCACTGTTTTTAAGTGAATTTGTCCAAGTCTGTAGGAATGGGTGCCTGTAAAGCCATGTAGCAATCATGAATCATGTCAAGGTGAGAAATGATGCTATAACGGATGCCCCCTAATATATGAGGTCAGAAGGGGTACATGATGGCCGAAATGTATTATGCACATAGAAAGAACTTCGCAAGGACAAGAGAGGACTTCACCAGATTTCAGCCTGCCAAAAACCAATGAAAGAAACCAGAGAGTCAACACATGTTGAGGCGGGCATACCCATGCTCAGTCAAAAATGCATCATATATATAGAAAGTACTGAATAGATCCAACATGTATACAAGTATAACTGAACTGAAAGTACATAGTGAATCATCTGAGCAGGGCCCGGAAAGACAAGTCTGTATCAATGTCCAAGTATCACATATAGAAAGCTGATCAAAGATAGTGCAACTGGATGTCTGATCAAGTAACTGAATCTCCAAGTACCGGATCATAAGAGGCGGATAAAACGGTACAATCACGCAACTCGGGGATCAACATATAAAATGCTGCTGTGCTGAACTGCAAGATATAAGGGTGGACGGCAACACTGGCAGAAAATGAGAGAACTGTCAACAATGAACCGAGAAATGCTGATGCAACCCGAGGTCTTCACCGATCACAACGGCACAATTCTACACACTAGGAATAAATGAGCTGAAGTCGACCATGTGAGAAATCGTTGGATTACCGGGCAATAATGTTTCCCGTTAACCAACGCGAGACAACCCACCGATAATGATAATGAGTGTCAAGGTGCCCAAGTACAATCTGACAAGTGTGAATGAATGAGTTGAAGTCGAACACTTGAAAGAATCTACCAATCAGGAGGCAATGATGAATCCCCACTGTCGATAGCGAAGAGTCTGCCACTGATGACTGCAAACCCTAAGGTACTGACAAAAAGACTCTAGATCTTGTTCCCCGAGCAATGAGTCGGAGTCGATGGGAAAAGATCTGCTGGAAGGAAGGCATTAAGGCATCCCACATCAGTCCAGCGCGAGTGTAACCCATGAGGCAAGATTTGGAAGGAATCGGACGAAGGAGAGTGAATAGAACCAAACCGAGTACGTTTCCGACATGCACAAGATGAAGCTAGCGCACGGAAGAAACCCTCGAACCAACCAATAATGAGAAGGCGCGCAAGGCGAAATCTGGAAGTAGGCATCACTAACCGTCAAGTCCAGGTACTGCACGAATCCCAAGTGTGATAATGTGTGCTGACGTCGAACACAGGGGAAACCACTCGGTCAAAGACCCATGATGATGATCAAATGCTGAGCACGAGGTCACCTATCAATGATGGAAATAGGCCCAAGGTGCGGCTCTAGGTTTTCTCTCAGAGCAGTGTGTCGTAGTCGATAAGAGACAAACCCGCCGGCAAGAAGTCAATGGAGACCTTCTCAAACCAGCACGAGCAGAAGATCAAAACATCTGATGTGATAGAACATGATACTGACAAGACCGGGAAGGCCGACTGAATAATGAGTCAAGAGACACCGCAGAATGGCTGACTCAAGCTAGACTTCCCTTGAACAAAAGCACGACTCTGTGATGACCATGGCAGTAGAAAGTGACACTGTATAAGTCTGTCTTGCAGGAGGCAAAAAAAAACTCTCCATATGATTGGAAGAGATAACCAACCGGGGGAGAACTGACAAGTGAAACATGGTAAAGGCTGAACCTAGGTCAAACTAGAACCATCCCAAATGAAGGAAAAATATATATAAGTATATGTGCTTTGTTCAAGGGCGACAAACTGACTCTGTACTGCCATCGAAATAACGAAGATACATCCTGTTCCCGCTCTTTTTGTTATATTTAATTTTTTTTGTCTTTTTCATAATAAGCCTGAAAAAGAATAAAAGAATGCTATGATACAATGGATAGAACGAGTATCGAAAAAAGCAGATGCACTAGTTCCGGGGTTTGGAACAATCCTATGCTCAATGCAAGGTGGCGAAAACTGGTCAGTGATACTCAGAGGAACATTCCATCCATGGGTACAAAGGTGTCAAGTCGTGATAGCTAAGTGCATGCAATGGTTAACTTGTACGGAAAGTCAAGGTCAAAAGTTGGCTTAAACATCGAGTCCAAATGAAGCCGGCTAAAGGCCAGGATAAACAAGTAGCCAATATGCAATGCAGTAATACAACTTAACGACACCAGGGAGCCTCTAGGGTATAAGCCAGAAAAATGATAAGTGATGAAGAAGAAGAATGAAGCTTCAACACGAAAGACATGGCGGGACTAAAGAGGACTCCTGAGCCTACATAAAAAGCAGCATGGGCAACAAGTGATAGCGAGGAAATAACTAGGAAGCCCATGTAAAGGAAGGCTCTACCATCAAGTCATGATTTAAAAATCGGCGAGTGAAATGGGTATAATACTCATGACCTGATGGGATCGACCCTAAGTCAAGTGATCAGTATGGAGGCTAGAATGCAAGATGCAACGGAAATTGATTCCCTAACCTATATGCCAGTGAAGATCATATACCTGCCGTGAAGAGTCTGAACACATGGGCCAGAAACCGGGAAAAATCTCGAAAATGTCAAAATGTACCTGAAATATACCAAACTGGGCACTTCCAAGCAATCGAATTATACAGCATAATATAGATCGAAAAAAATAAGCACAAGGAAATTTTTGCGAAAATTTTCAATTTTTTAGCCATAAATACACAAATTACCTCTCAATTGGTTCATTATTGCATAGCTGATTTGGAAAAGAGCTCTGGAGCTAAAAACCTGTTTCGTCAAATCAGCAACAACCGACCGTCAGAATTCAGCGAAACTTCAGGTAGGCTCCTTATTCATCCTGTTGATTCATTTTGTCCGTTTAAAATTTAAAATTAAGTGGATTTTTACCTGGAAACCCTTATTAAAAAACGCGTACCTACGCATACGCGGGTTCAAAGAAGGCAAGTCGCGTGTATACGCGACTGTGCACAGCGAAACTAGCGTATGCGCAAGTCCGAATTTCAAAAATGAGTTTCTAATGCAAATTTCAATGAATTTTTTCAGGATGACAATTTCATGGAGGGAACGCGAGCATAGTGCAATAGACCAAGAGGTCATGGAAGACCGCGCAGCACAAAATGTCCTCCGAAGCTGTGGATTATTCAAATTTTTCAAGATGCCCAATATGAAAAGTAATGTGAGATTGCTTGAAATGCTGGTAAATTATTGGGAACCGGATCAGGATTGTTTCATCATTGATCAAATGCCACTACGCATAGAAGTGAAAGATATATACTTCATCACTGGACTCTCCAGAAGGGGAGACCCAGTGGATCTGCACGGAAAGCCCCTGGGAGGGTTAACCGTGGAGGACTATGTCCAACTCTATTGCATAGAAGATTCCAAAAAAGTAGGCACACAGATTGCAATCAGAGATATCAGGGACTTGCACATGAAGATCCTCCTGTTCACCATCGGCAGAGTGGCAGGATCTGCCTCACTGCATCAGGCGTCCAGGACGCACATGAGCATAGTTGTAGAGTGCTTAATTCATGTGTATGATTGGTGCACTGCCCTGCTACTGAACATGAAACAACAACTGACCTCCATTCGCAAAACACATACAAAACACTTTGGCTATGGAACCATTTTGACTACATTCTTCTTC
Organism: Pinus albicaulis; assembly: GCA_034641835.2. Taxonomy (NCBI): domain Eukaryota; kingdom Viridiplantae; phylum Streptophyta; class Pinopsida; order Pinales; family Pinaceae; genus Pinus; species Pinus albicaulis. Next base: position 990,593,897 of record CM076574.1, read on the forward strand.
GAGAGAGTTCCATCTTTGAGACCCAAAGTCATCTCAACTATCAGCAGCCCTCGGGACCCAAGAATTGCCCGTTGGGCAGACATGATGAAGAGACTGGGGGGCAGCGAGGTACCCCGAACTACCTGGGACGATGAGTTCTTCTTATGGTGGAGAGAACAGATCATCGCGGTAGATGACTACCCTTATGCCGGGATGGATTTCCGAGGAGATCCAGATCTAGTACTTCCACCCGGTGCAGCATGGGGAGCAGTCGGTAAGTTTTTTTTCAAAAATTTTAACTTATATGATTTTTTTTTTGGATTTTTCAAATATGTATGAAAAATGAAAAACAAACATGTTTTTGGATTGGATTCATAATGACTGACAAATAAAAATGATCATGTTTCAGATGTTGGACCAGTGCGTCCTGAGGGCCTAGCACGTCTCAAGCGCCGCAGAGGTGAAGCAGAGACAGCGGATTCTGACAGAACCCTCCAGGCCGTGCAGAGAAACTTGGAGGGACTAACTAGCCAAATCCCTCTGGCTGCTGTGGAGGACTTGCCAGAAGCCGTCCAGAGACGGGTTGTAGGAGTACCCCGGGACTGGGTTAGACTGTTCCGCCGTGTGGCCACTGTAGTGATGTTCTATAGGAACGCTGGGCAGGGTCCTCAGGAGTAGACAGATTTTACATATTAGATGACTGTATATTTTTTGAGACTGAACATGATGGGGCATAAGCCCAAGTTTTGTACGGCATTGATGGATCCAAAATTTTGTAAAGTTTTTTGACATACTGATGATATATATACAGCGATATTTTGATGTGATGTGATAAATGTATCAAATGTATGATGTTTTTGATGATTAGATTTTATTGTATTGAATGATTAATATTCCAATCTAAAGCGTGATTAGCTAATGAGTCAGCAAACCAATTGTCAGCTCGAGGAATATGAATGAATGTTAAAAATTGAAATGACCTTTGTAACAAACGTACCCTCAAGAACAATCGTAATAAAACTGGATCTCGTACCCGATAAGTGTTGTTCAACTGCGACACCACCAGCTGGGAGTCCAAGAAAAATACCAACGAATCAACACCCAAAGATATTGCCTCCGAGAGTAGATGAATGACTGCAGTGTATTCTGCTACGTTATTGGAAGCAGGACCAATGCAGACCCCTCTTGATACCAACAGTTGACCGGAAGGATAGTGAAGCACCCAAGCCGCGGAAGCTAAGTTCCGGGTGTGTCTACTAGCACCATCGGCGAAACCATAATGACTCATGACATCAACACAACCTGCCAAAGCAGATCAAAAACATCACCATCCCATCAAAAATCGAAAATCAAACAGATATGTACAAGACAAAAAACTACTATATACAAAGAAAAATTCCAGGCCAAAACCTAGGCATAATACTTCTTCAGATAGAGCCCATTTCGGGGCTCCGACAACTCGTTTCCTTCGAAGTCAACCAAGGTATACGCTCCTTTCTTAAGGACCTTTTTGACGATATAGGGGCCATACCACATCGACTTAAACTTTCCTGCCCCCAAGGCATCCTTTTCTTGGGCATAGACCAAAACAAGGTCGCCTTCGAAAAAGACCCTAGGCTTAACCGCCTTATCGTACTGGACTTTGACTCGGTTTTTATGCGCTTCGTTCAACGTGGCGGCATCTCGACGCTGCTCATCAAGATGTTCCAGATGAAGAAGCCGCTCTGCCAGACTAGAAGTGTCAGGAAGAAGCTCAACGGCCAGTTTAAGGGAAGGAATCTCGCATTCAATGGGAAATACGGATTCTACCCCGTGGACTAACTGAAACGGAGTAAAGCCAGTTACAGTTTTAACTGACGTCCTGTATGCCCAGAGTGCAGGATATAGCATAATGTGCCAGTTGGATCTATGTTTATCAATCGTCCGTTGAAGAATTGTCTTCAAGGACTTATTCACGGCTTCCACCTGGCCATTGGCCTGGGGATAATATGGAGATGAATGCTCCTGCCGGAAACCCAATTTAAGAGCCAACTCAGCCATCATACTATTCTGAAAGTGACTGCCATGGTCAGTGACAATCTCTCTAGGTATACCGAAACGAGCAATGACTTGGTTGAAGAAAAAAAGAGCTGCAGTCTCACCATCGTTCCCAAAAGTAGGCATAGCTTCGACCCACTTCGTAAAGTAGTCTACTGCTACGATAATGTACTTGTGACCTTTTGGCGAAGGCGGGTTACAAGTAGTATAATCCATACCCCACTTTGTAAAGGGTCCGACAGTAACGACTGGAAAAAGCGGAGCTGGATGAGCGCGCATTTTTCGAGTATACACTTGACAAGGATGACACTTCTTGACCGATTCAATACAGTCTTTGAAAATCGAGGGCCAGAAGTAGCCAACACGCAAAATCTTTTGGGCTGTAGCAAGCCCTGATAAATGACCCCCACAAGCTCCACCGTGAGAATCATTGAGCACGGCCTCAGCTTCTTCGAAAGTTAAGCAGCGTCTTAGGATTGAATCAACCCCTCGACGGTACAAAGCATCACCAATAATCAGATAACTTTTAGCTAAGTGACGCAGCTTACGACGCTCATCTTTCGAAAAAGAAGAGGGAAACTTCGCGGTCTGGAGATATACAATGATGTCCCCATACCAAGGATCTTGTGGAGAGATCAGAAACAAGTGTTCGTCCGGAAAGGACTCATCATAGATCATCGCCTCTCCACAAGGCAACTCGGAGATCAATTCCGCAAAAACTAATGACTTCTTGGATTTGGCAAACATGAACTCTAGATCAAATTCTTGTAAAATCACGATCCATCTATTATATTTGCCCCCAATCACTCGCCTACTGAGGACAAACTGAAATGGATTGGCAGCTGCCAAGACATAAGTTTTGCGAAGAATAATATAATGCCGGAGTCGCTGCACAGCATGAACTGCTGCTAAGGCTAGTTTTTCTATCGGGGTGTATCGCGGTTCAGGTCCTACCAGTCCTCGACTAAGGTAGTAAATAACATGCTCAGCCAGAGCATCATCCTCCTGAACCAGAACCATACCAATGGTAGATTCTGCTGTAGCCGGATACAAAAGAAAATCTCTGCTATAATCGGGTGGACTCAGTAAAGGAGCAGAGGTCAATGCCTTTTTCAAGGCATCGAATGAGCGTTGAGCATAGTCGTCCCAAAGAAAAGGGACTCCTTTCTTCAACAGTCTCATATATCCCTTTGTAATCTCGGCATAGTTAACGATAAACCTCCGAAGAAAGTTAGACTTCCCTTGGAGACTTTGAAGTTGACGGATTGAAGACGGGGGAGGCAACCGAAGTATTGCCTCAACCTTGAAGGGATCTACCCTTATCCCTTCACTAGAAACGATAAATCCCAACAGCCGACCGGATGTTACCGCGAAAACGCACTTGTTCGGATTCAAACGAATTTTATAAAAACGACATCTCTCAAATATTTGCCGGAGGTGTCCTGGATGATCCATCCTCTTTCGAGAATGAGCAGCTAGATCATCTAAGTATGCCTCGATAATTTTCTTGATGTCGTGGAAGGCGTAAGACATGGCCCGCTGAAAGGTGGCTCCAGCATTTTTAAGACCAAAAGGCATTTTCTTATATGCAAACGTACCCCAGGGACAAATAAAGGCGGTCTTATGTTGATCTTCTGGACGGATAGTAATTTGATTGTAACCAGAAAAACCGTCCATGAAGGAAAAAATTTCGTTACCGGCACACTCATCAATAATCTGATCAATGAAGGGTGTGGGGTAATTATCTTTAGGACACGCCTTATTCAGGTCTCTGAAATCGATGCATACTCGAATTGTCCCTTGCTTTTTATCAACAGGAACGGGGTTTGAAACCCATTCAGTCAGAGGAACTGGGAAAATGAATCCCGCCTTAAGCAGCTTTTCAACTTCAGCTTTGATAGCTGCTGCCTTCCTAGGATTAACCGGACGAAGTTTTTTCCTGACCGGCTTAGCGTTTTCATACGTCTTGATCTCATGCTGGACAATAGATGGGTCTATGCCAGGCATTTCCTCATAAGACCAAGCAAAAACATCCCTATACTCTTTGAAGAGTTCGGTATAGATTTGAACTTCTTCACGGGAACATTCAGCTCCAATGAAAACGTTCTCGATAATGTTGGGATTCCTGGAGATGTTCACCGGGATAGTCGGAGAGATCACGGCCATGTTCCCTTCAGCATAAACCTGTGCTGGTGCTAAGGGGCTCAAGACTGGGTGAACAGGTCCAGGAGACTGAGGACTTGGAAAACTAGCTTCGACTTCGCTCAAGTCGGGTAGGAAGTAAGACCGATGATGCAAGTCATCCCACGGTCTCTCTATACCTGTCATTGCTTCCAGGATGGCCTCTTCAGATGGAAGAGTGGTATCTAGACAATCTTGGGCAGAAGAAGAAGTAAGCGTCCAAGCCGGAGCCACATCACCATCCAACTCTTCCGGCGAAAGAGGAGCTGGATCAGACTCTGCAGTGTCAACAACAGACTGATATGCAATCTCAGCTGCAGAAATCGGGAATGCCATTCCACCCACTTGCCCTTCCTCCAAAGTGGCGGTTGGGGAAGGTAAGGTCCAAGGGTCTGAAAAATAATGAGTTCGAAAGAACTCTCTTCGAAGGGGAGCCTTGGAGGATGAAATAGCATTGATAGACACCTTAGGAGGAGGAAGATCAAAAGATCCCATCAGGGAAGAATACATTCCAACTCCCCGATTCTCGATAGGTGCCTTAGTATTGTCCAACTTAGGGACAGATGAGTCAGGAGGCGCATCCAGGTCTACAGGAGGACAGTCCAGTTGATCCACCGTAACTATCCTCCCTTCGTGGGGGAAACACACTATCCGAAATAGTGAAGATGCAATGGCATCCATATCATATATCCAGTTCCTCCCCAACAGAAGGTTGTAGTCCAAGGCTGCATCTACTACCTCAACCTCTATGTTAACGGTTTTGCCCCCAACACGGATGGGCAAAGCCGGGACAATACCATGGGGCCTATGAGAATGGCCATCGAATGCAGTAAGAATGGTGCTAGATGGAACAGCTTTGGGAGATCCTAGTGTCTTCCAGCATGCGAGAGACATCACGCAAGTAGAAGCACCCTCATCAACGACCGTGCGAAAGATATTAGTCTTCGGGTACGATGATTTAATATGGAAGGCCATATGATGAGGAAGTCTCTTCTTAAAATTCTTCATATCAAAGGTAATCAGAAGAGAATTTTTCGGATCTATAGCTCCAATGGCGGTGAGCAAAGCACTGCGCTGAGCCGGACAAGACTGGAGTACCTCTAAAGCTGACATAGCACAAGGACTCTGCGCCAGATCTTCTACAATCGAGTAGTTCTGGGCAGCCCTCATGTTCGGATTAATCGTTGACCGCTTAGAGGATGCCTTCGGTATCCGAGGCATAGACTCGACGGTTGGCTTCGTGATATGAAGCGGCTCAGTAGTATCAGAAACTTCCTTAGCTTTCGAAGATTCCTCTCCGCCATAATCACGGGATCTCGTAGCGACATCCACGTGAGCACTCATCATAAAGATATTCGATGGAATTTCCCCTTCCTGGGCACCTCCGGAGGAAGCCCCAGGATTTTGGTTCGCGCCAGCAATTAATTGCTGCCCTTGGGGAAAAGGGTTTGTTAGCACAGCCTGGGAACTAGAAGAACCCTGCTGAGATAACAGGCGCTGAGCATCCTGAATTTTCGGGCAAAGATGCGTGAGATGGTCTCTAGCACAAAGCTTGCACGGAAACTTAACTTTCTTTTTCTCCTTTTGCCCTTCACCAACACGCTCGTTGGTCTTATTTGCATTGCCCTTCCCATTCTTGCCCTTCTTCTTGTTATTACGTCCCTTCTTCTTCCCATCGGACTGTTGATTTCCTTTGGGTTTAGAAGATTGGACAGCATTAATGGACAAAGACTGGGAAGGTGAAGAATCAACAGGCACAGCCTGACCAGAAGAAGCAGATTGTAAAGACAACTGCTGCAATTGAGAAAGCAGGCTGGCTGCACTACTACTGACCGATCCGACAAGTCTGTCACCATGCGGACCAGGTTTAGGTTTCGATAGATCCAACTTGGAGCGAGGAGCATTAGGCAAATACTTGTAAAGCATGCCAGACTGAGAATAGATCAACTCTAACTGCTGGGCCCTAAAGATGGCCTGCTCCTCGGAATATACCCCCGACATGGATACATCCTTTGAAATATCTGACTGAAGCGATTTCAAAAACCACTCGAGAAGGAACTCACCTGGAATATGGGCTTTGATAAGCCTCTTCCTTCTCCTCCATTCCTGAATATGATTAGAAATGTGAGTTGCCTCATCTTGCTTAAAATTAGCCAGGAGTTCGGTCCCAGCCTCATATCTGACAGGCAACTGGAAATGGTTAAGAAAAGTGACAGCCAGTTCTCCAAATGTGGCGAAACTGCCCCCAGTAAGCTCTATATACCACTTTGCGGCGTTTCCAGTTAAGGTGCGCTGAAATAATCTCAATCTAACCGAATCGTCGATCAGAGAGTTGGATGAACACCATAAGTGGAATGTGGTGACATGGTCTGCCGGATCTTCACCATTCTTACCTTCAAACTTAGGAATGTCTGAAGGAAGTTTGGTTGGAACCGGAGGCCAACCCGAACTATACCGAATCGGGTCATTAGTTAACTTCGCCAAGTCTGGCAAGTTTAACGTTGCCAGAAATGGTAATCGCGGCGGAGCCTGAGAATTCCATCCTTGATGGGATGGATTTCCCACATTCTGAAAAGAATAGCCTGGATTTGATGAGGCACCAGGCTGCCAGAAAGGACCCGTAGAAAACGGAGAAGAACCTCCTCCCCACGCCGAGCTAGCAAGACCCAGACTAGTTCCCCCCGCTGAAGTATTGACTGAAGATGTAAGCCCCTGGTAGGGGTTCCATGCATTAGATAGAGGAGAAAAAGACTGATAAGCACTCGATGCAGGGAAAGAAGCATTCCCTGGATGACTCGCGATGAACTGATTCCCTGCCCCCGACGTTGCAAACATAGGATTCCATCCTGTAAAAGAAGCCGAACTTGGCCTCTGAGCCCAAGGATTGAAACTTTGGGTCTGGGACGTAAAAGGAAACGACCCTAAAGAAGGATTGGGACTAGGAATATGCCCGGTCCCAAAGGGGAAACCCTGAAAAGAAGCTGATCCACTAGCCATGTTGGACATGGGCGTAGATCCAGCTGCACCGGCGGTAAAGGAAAAAGAGGGATTTCCAGCAATGGACATCCCTGAAACAAAGGGACCAGATTGAGAAGCATATGCTTGGGTGAACCCAGAGCCAAACATAGCGGTGCTAGAAGCACTCGAAGATAGAGCAAGAGTGCCCCCTGCCTCGACAGAAGCAGGGGTCTGAATGCCCGCAGCACTCACGGTAGAAGCCGCGTTCCCAGTCGTGGCCATCGAAAGATAAGAAAGATAAGGAAGATCCGGCGGTCTCTCGGACTCCGGTCCGATGTACTCTATAACAAACGGATGATCAAGAGGAAGAGGAGATGGACCTGTAGCTGCAGGCTCAGGTATATCTTCTATCTGAAAATCTTCCTCCTGAGGAAACAATACCCTCGAGGTGAGCGAAACGCTCCTCTCGGAACTGACACCGGAATCAGCAATGAAACCTTCAGACCTTAGTGGAGGATCTCTCTCCACAGCGTCAGACTCTACAGGGTGAAAACCACCTGCTAGATCGCTCCTACGCCTTCTCGAAGAAGGCTCTGCACTCTCGGGAGATAACCCCGGACTCTCCTCGAACGTCGAGGCGCTTGATCAGCCACTTTTACAAATTTATTATATTAGACTCAAGAAAAGTGAAAAGCTAGGCAAGCTAGGAGCAAAGAGCACTCACTAAAATCAAAACCCTGAGAAACAGCAAGCAAACAACCTCCAAGTATTTCCGCTCCGGGTGATGAGGACCGGACACCAAAATATAGGAAAGCGAAGTATAGGACCTTCCGAAAGCAGTCTGGGATGATTAGGGCCCAGAACAACTAGCGAAGGTATCAGAAGCAGTTACGCCGACCTCCTAACAATAGCCTTTGCCGGCTCAAGCACCCAAGCTTCGCAAGGGCACCCCCCAGAAGTACTGCTGGAAGTGATGCGACGTCTGCCTCAGGTACCACGGGTATTCCCCCCGCAGTCACCTGTGTGGAACCTAGGAACAACAACTATGGACACCAATCCGTATCAGAAGCTGGGCGGAACGGTCTTGAGGTTAGATTCAGCTAATCGGAGGGGGGGTATCCCTCTTCTTAACCTTCACTTCCCCTCGCGCTTGACTCTCGGATGAGAGCTTTCCCGGTCCACCTCACGGAGTTGGATTTCGCTCAATTAGTAAACTTCTATGTCTGTTTGAGCGGCCTTGGAGAGTTAACTCTCCTCTCTCCTATTCCAGGGCCCTACAACCTAGCTAGTTGGTGATTGACACTTAATAAAACTTGCTAGTTGATTTTAGATTTAATCGCTTATTTTAAGGGCTGTTGTATTAAGTCATAAGGATATGGAGTTGAAACCAATGATGTTCTGACGCAAAAGAAATTAATAAAACCTGACTACATGCACATGCAGTTCTTAGTCTTTCGATGAAGAGCAATTTCTATGTAAGTTCTACGAGGCTAAAAATGTATTTTTCTTTTCGAATTACAAACTCACACGCACAAAAATTAATAAGCTAACTAAATGATTCAATGCACCTAATGCAAATGACCACTAGCATGTAAATTCTAAGATGCAGAAAGTCTCTTGAAACAAGGTGAAATTTCCCAAAAGGCTCCTTCAGTTTCAACCAATCTTTTGATATCCAGAAAGCTAATTCTTGCAAACAAGAACTCTTAATATAAGACACCAAAATACTCAACAAGAAGAAGAAGAAATCAAAAGACAACCTCCCTTCACAATCAAGCGGGAAACTAGAAGCAAGAAACTTCACTAAAGTCCCAAAAGATGAAGCCAAACTAAAATGAAAAAGGCAACAACAAAAACAAAAACAAGAAACAATGTTTTTTGAGTTTTTGATATGCAAAAAACAAAAAGCAAAACAAATGTTTTTGGGCTTTCTTAGTTTTATAAAACAAGAGCTTCAAGAAAACCAAGAACAACTATCCCAATCCAAGCCAAAACGAGACCGAATTTGAAGCATAAACTCCAACTATGCCCCCAAACCTTATAAAACTAATGATAGCAAGATCAATAAGGGCAACGGAAGACTAAAAACTCAATCAAACAGCCAAGAGAAATAGTGCAAATTCGTTGCAATACAAAACTCCAAAGAAACAAGAAAAGATCTTTGAAAAATGCAACAAAACCCTAGCTTATGAAACTCAAGAAAACCAATCGAAAACAAAGCAAAGAACGCAATGCAAAGCACAACACAAAGACAGGAGCGAGTCAATGAGAAAAAGCTCTCTGTTCTGGTAAAGCAGAACAGCCAAGAACGCTCAAAAAGCGATCTTGGAACTCAATCCAGGAGTGCTAGCACCAACAAGAACACTTCGCCAAAAGATCAGTTTTCGGGCAAACGAAAGAGAAACAAGACTTAAAACCACTTCTGTCACACTCCAGTAAGTACAAAGACACTGCAAACACAGGCCTCCACAGCCAGAAAAGACCAAAAACACCAGAATCTTGAAATTTCAAATTCAGCCTAGGTATACGCGACCTTGCCGTTATGCAACAGGCGTGTATACGCGTCTGTGTTGAGGGAAACCCGCGTATCTGGTTTCCTTCTCTTACAAACTCATGGAGGATGTCTTATGATGTGGGGGGGGTGCAAAGCTGGAAGAGGCATACAAAAAAAAAAAAGTGTAAAAAATAAAAAATTCTAAATCCGGAAAAGTGCTAACCTCTAAACTCTCAGCAGAAAGCAACTGGTTTATAAAGAAGAAGAAAATGTTGTACTACCAAACAGCTGAAACAACCCAACAGGAGAATCAAAAAAATGTGATCCCCAGCGGAGTCGCCAGTTCTGTTTCGGGGATTTAACACCCTAGAGGTTGGTTGGGATTCAACCTCCACAGAGCAGGGGCGTACTACTTAACAGAGACTCACACGATCATGCACAGTCATGAAAACGAAATAGAGCAGAATGAGAGGTTTACCCATTGGTCCTACGTTTGAAGTAGATCCACGTGGAGTTCAAACTCCCTGCAACTGTCCTTCCTCTTTCACCTGAAATACAAGAAGAAACCAGCACAAAGGACAAGTTGTACAATATATTTCTACTCTATATGTTAGTGAGATTCATATAAAACATTAAATAAATCATCATGAATGCTTGTATAACAAATATTCTTCATACATTAAAGCATACACTAACACGTTTACTTCGGGAACAGCATGATACTTCGGTATTATAAAAATAGTACATACAAAAGTAAGTGGAGAGATCACCTGATCCTTCCAAGGCCTTCGCAGACCGTCGTCCGGATCCGTCCAGCCCTTGCCTCGCTAAGACTCCTTCCAAATGAGTGCATACGAGATAACATATAAAGGGATGTATATCTCAAGGAAACAAGGGTTTCCTGAAATGAATTGGGAAAGTGCAGGAGGCACGGGGAATCAGACTTGGATAGGGAACCAACAGAGTATAATAATAATAATTCTCTCTCTCCCTCAGGCCATACACCAGAGGTCTTTTTATAGTCCCTCCAAGTAGTTTCAGCAGTTGGAAACAGTTGGCCACGGGCTGGGGTGGTTGAACTACCTGAGTAACCATCAACCCAGCGCGAATTTAGGGATTTTTATATATTTTTTAATCATTAAAATGGCATACACGGAAAATTCTAGCTGTACTCGCGTATACACGCGGAAAAACACGGGCATAGTCGCGTATGAAGGATTTTCCACTGTTTTTAAGTGAATTTGTCCAAGTCTGTAGGAATGGGTGCCCATAAAGCCATGTAGCAATCATGAATCATGTCAAGGTGAGAAATGATGCTATAACACCAACTCTACAACCAAGCAGAGTTACTGGAAACTAGAATATAGAATATAGAGTAGCATTTTTCTGCTACAAAGCAGGTCCGTCGAGAGCTAAGGTAACCAGTCAAGTAGAAAGTATAGGCAATACAACAGATGGCAGCTGAGGCTGAGATAAAAATTCAAGAAGTATTTAGAAAACTACTTCCAGTAGCAGGTAAAACCCAGGCTGAAAGAGTCACCACCAAAACTGACCACCTAATTAAGGAATGGCAACATGCAATTAGCGAGTTCGTAGAACTCAAGTATTCAACATTGAGCAAGGTTCCTGCGTTGGGGCCTTTGTTTTTACATAGCGAAGAAACAGAGAAGATAGAGTTAGCCTCAGAAGCAGACAGACCAACGAAAACCACAGCAGCAGGAAAATGTTGACTCGGGACGAGTCAATAGCATGTGTTTGGGGCCTATTGGGACCTTCTTTTGGAAAAGGAACAATTTTGAGCTACAGAGAATAGGTGGCAGAGCACAATCACGGAAGACAAGGAGTTGTCACAGTTGCGGATAACCAGAAGATAGGTGATGTGACAGTTGCGGAGAACAACATAGATGATAGGTATGGGAGACAAAGAAAATTAGTGGAACTCCCTATAATCAAGAAGAAGCATCAAACATCAGAGTAGGAAAAGAGGAAATACTGGCAGTCACATTGGTGAAAGAAGAAATAGGCAATCAGCCAGCATAGATGTGGGAGTTAGTCCCACAGAGGGCCGAGTGAGAGAGTTGTAGGAGAGCTCTGTTAGATCCCTGTTTTACTAAGCCACCCTGTAATGGACTCTGTCAAGTGATGTATACTATTTGATAATGACAATGAAATATGGTTCTTGTTGTGTTTGATGTTATGAGTTAAGTGTTCATCAGTTGCTTATTATGAATGTATGCCCCATTTTAAATTTTAATTATGCATCCTGAATGTTCTTAATGAGTAACATCTTATACATAGTAGCAAGATCTGTTTGCTGTTTCAAGTACCTTTAGTTGCTCTTTATGGTTGTAATCGTTTGATACTTGATCTTTCTCCTGATCTTGCTAAGTTCACGGCACGCCTCGGGTGAGAGGCTCTGGTCCTCAGAGGAGGGTGAAAATGTTGACATTGTGCTAGACTACTGCGGAAATATTATTTCCCTCTATCGTAAACCTTGGTCTTGCTTAGAGACCTCCTTTTTTGCCAACAACATGTATTCATCCTCAATCCTACAAGGACTATTCTTATCCTTCTTGGAAAATGGTGTTGCATTGCCGTAGATGGTAGTGAATTGCTTGGGACAAAATTATTTATAAGAAAGAATATTTAAAGCCTCTATGTGTTGATATATATCCAATTTTTTTGTTGGAAGAATTTATTTCATACCTTATTCACCACACTATATACCTATGAATTCAGCCTTTTTACAAATTCTCATTCCAAAACCTTTCTGCTAGCAGTTTGTATGACGAGACCAAATTCTTGTGGTCATGTATAATAGGTACATTGGTCAACATCTCTAGCGCAACATCAACTAAATTTTTCTTTGACTTCTAAATATGTGTGATATGCAAAATAAATCCATCATGTCATTGCCAATAACTCTTCATTTGATTCTTCCTAATATGAATGTGATCTACAATATACAAAATATGGGGAAAGGCCTAAGTTAAAGCATGCAAAGATCTATCTGCAAATATGAAACACTTTCACCAACCTCCTCCAATACCTTCAACATTTTTTTATCGAAATAAAAACGTGATTAGTTGATATATTTACTATAACAAGCGAAACACCATAAAGCCCAGCTCGAATTAATTTCATTCAGGTGCTATCATACTTCTTTTGACACATTAAATTCACTTCAATTCTTGTTTAATTGTTGTTGAGAAAGGAGCTGCCCCTATAGTTATTTTCTTGTATTTCTTAGCAAACTCACATCAATTTCTATATTTATGCACCTTATCAAATAATGGAAATCTAGTATGATGTGGGATGGGAAACTTTTCCATCATTTCTCGACACCTAGAATTTTTTTTAGATTGCAATTCTTCTAAAGGATGCACATCGTTGAATAGCATGCAAAAACTTGTGAGGAAAATCTCATTTTCACATGCATAAGAAAGCGTTATTAAGTATATAGGAGGATCGAATAAGATGGATTGATAAATTACCCATCAATATCAAAGGGTAAAAGTTCATTGGATATTCTCTTCCAGGTTTCCATCTTCTAGTTCACATCAAACAAATTGGCTTATGATCATACTCAGGTCAACCCACCCTTAACTTATTTACTTCTGAGAATGTTTCTTTTCTGCTACCATTACTTGAATGACGCAAAAAACTTCCTCCCCTCTGAGGAGAGTCAATGACAGTATAAACTTGTCTTTCAAGCCCTTTTTCTTTTCCCAACCCATTTTAAGCAAAAAAATTCAACACATCTTTAATTGTCTTTTTGTTATTTACAAGGCTTATTCCCATAACATGGACCTTCATGCTATCCAACAGTATTTAAAGGTTTTGTGTTGCTAACCACTTTAGGTTCAAGGGTTGTTTTAGGAGCTAAATGAGAATTGGCATGGTTATCAGACCCGCTGCACATAAATAATTTGGGCTTCTGGGTTGCTTTGGTCTGAGAAAGATTGATCAAATACACTAGTATCACACATAATTTTTTCAGCAATAGAGAGAATATATTTCTCTTCCAGAAAGCACAAAAAGAGCTTTTATTTATGATACCATTTTGGTATAAAATATAACAAGTTCCATATTTCCGAGTGCTAATGGTGCTTCTCATTAGTCATAAGTAAAACAAGACAGTGAGGGATATTTTTTTTTGGAAAGCCTTAATGTCCTCTCTAGATAATGACTAATACAGCCCTATCTTTTGATTATTTTAAATCACATATATTTTAGTTGGTATCCAATTCCTTCCCCATCCAGCTCTTGAATAGTTGTGGTATCCAACTCCTTCCTCTTCCCATTCTTGGACATATTAATAGCTGGGTATTTGTTTAACATCAAAGTTATTGTCTATTCATATTAAATATCAGGTGCCAAAGTTGTAGTGGTTGAGAGATTGAATCCACTTTGCATATGTAATGGAATCGTTTAAGGGATTGAATCCACTGAAGGTGTATATGTGCCTCCATAGGAGCAGTGTTCTTTCCACCTAGAGCATTGGCTCTTTGCCTTTTGGAAAAGAGGAAAAATAAAATGACAGCTTCTTGAAAGGTTTCATATATCAACAAAAGAATATGACAAAAAAATTAATCTACGGAGGTTTTTAAGGGGTTTTACTTGTGGCATATGATTTCGAGGAATGACAAGAAAGATTGAAAGGGAGGAACATACATTGTGCGTGTCACAGGATATCGAAGGTATGGAAAGAAAATGGTGTTGATGTGGGAAAGCATAGTTCTACAGAGAGGTTTTAGTGCTCCTGCTGCTAAGCCTGTTGTAGGGGACGACGTAGTGGTCAAGAAAAATAGGAATAATAAGAAGAGATTTTTGGATGCTACGAAGCCCCTCCCCAATTGGGGAATTGGCTAAAATCTATTGGAAACACAAGAATTTCTACAAAATCACAAGCATCAAGCTCAAAAAGGATTGTTGTCATGGAAAGGTGTGGGGGATTTTCCACACAAATGATGAGGCAACAACAAATACCCCAGTAAGGATTAATGGTGCAAACAAACGTGTGTGGAAACTGATTAATGATGTCCATAAGAATACTTTTGAGACTACACTGAAATGTAGATTAGTGATCTGAACATGTGAAGTCAATGCTAAAGTAAATGTTCATTTGTTCCACTGGTTTTTATCAAACTCGATTTGTAGGCTTGGGAGACAAGATTTATTTGGAAGCTAGAAATTTCAAGGTAGGAATAATGTAGCTCGCTAAAATAATATGTTTATGCATCAACTATGAAAAAAAAATTTTTCTCTGCTGCACCCACATTTGTCTCCGTTTCTACTTTTGGTACATGTATGCTTATAGGAGTGCCTTTGATAGTGGGGAGAATTCTTTCTGCACTTGAAACCTTTGAGAATTCTTGAGTTTACTGATATGTATGTGAGATATAGTTATATATGCATACTTAAGAAATATACAAAAGAAAATATACTTACAAAAGCTACAGAAAGCATCATATCTGCCGAATTGACTGATATGTATACTAGATCTACTCTCCACAATGTTAGTGCCTATGAATGGCTTGGTATTCGAATGGATTTTCTATCAAATATTCCATTTGCATTCTTTTTGGTGTTCCTAATTCACTCTCCCAAAGATGTAATTAGATGAAGCATTGTAGGATTGGCAATAAAATGATCCTTACATGCAGATTTCATTACACTACAACACATTCCTTGCTGAAAAATGATCCTTTAAATAGAATGGAGATGTATCTTATTCCTCATTATTTACACGACCTTCCTATACACTATTAACAATTGACATAACATCAAGGAGACTAATACTTCTCATTTCTAGAGAAATACCACCTATACCAATAGTTTCAAAAGGGAATCAATTACTTTATACCACATATGCAAAAGTTCCTCTAAGGGGTGCTCCTTTGTGAAACATATTATTATACTTTGTGGATGGTCCATGTATGGGAAACACCAAATGCACTCTATAAACCTTGCAATCTATGCCTCCTCCTTGTAGAGTTATATAGTGTCGTAGAACCTTTCTCATAATTCAACCTAATTAGTTGTCTGCCACAAGGATTTTACCTCAGGATATCACTTCTTTGGAAATGGCTCTAAGGTGTGCATAAAATTATGAAACCATATTTAAATAGGAACCTCCTATATATCCTAATGACTTTGCAGTAATACATGTGGCTCGTTGGATTGGAAGTACCACCGAATTGTAGGGTCTAGTTGACAAAACTACATTCCAAAATGTCATTAGCTAGTGGAGCCCCAATTTCTCGTAGGAAATTATCATTTAGTGCCTCTATCATATCATGCCATGAGTGAAACATGATTATATGTGTTTACCATCCATTGCATAGTGGTATTTTCCAAATTCATATACAATGTTGCAACCCTTTTCTCAGGCACCATCTACTCCACCACTTGTTCCAAAGCTTCTTACACAGTGTCAATTGAGCCATTAAACTCAATATGTTCTTATGCTCTCCACTAATGCACTTAAATATTTTTAACATCATGCACTGCCAATTACTTTTTCCAATCTATTCAAGGGTGCTTAAAATTGACAACGTTGTTTTTATTTAATAAATAAGTTAATAAATTATCAATAAAAGTCAGTTTAGTTTCAGTTTCCCATTGAATGGAACTTTTCAAATTAATAATGAAGACAACACTAGATAATTTGAAAGAAAAAATTATACATATAAGATAATATTTCTGATTTCCATTTCTTCATTCATATATCCATACTTGGATATACTTCCCTCAACACAATAAAGCAGTTGCATTAGTCATAGAACTAAAACATTTAAGAATTAAAATATTTAACAATATTTGAAAGAAAAAATAAATCATAATTGTTGATAAATTATTCCTATAAAACATGATTGCGTGAAGATACAAAAAACAGTCCATGGGGAAATAATGCCCAGAATCGAAAAATGTTTTCCTATCAAATAGTTATAACCCCATGAGCTTAAACTTTGAAATATTCATATGCCTTGATATGTGTGCAATTAAGGTGAAAAAAAAACATCTTGTACTCCTTTCAATAGTAGGGTAGTGACCATAGACGATAACTTGCAATGACTACCATGTTGAATTAGTTATAGGAAAATATGCCTTTTTCCAATTAGACCTAGGCACAAATGGATTGACGATGAAAGTCACGGGATATTACCCTTTGGCTGCCTTAGCCACTTTTATGTTAAGTGATTGGGAGTATTAATACTCCTCCATTCATTATTTAAATAATGGAAATGATACTAGTAGATCTGAGTGAGATTATGGGTAATATTTTGTAAATTAGACCCATTTATCTAGTTGACTATGCTATTATTTATTCTAGAGAACCTAAGGATAAATGTTCAAAATTGAACATGTTAGGGCCCTTTGAGAGGCCTCTTGCATGTCAAATAAGTACTCAATGAAATTTACAAGTAAAAAGAAATTACAAATTAATTTTTACAAGTTAAAAAAAAAAATGAATAATATTATAAAATTCTCTAGGAAGGGTTGTCAATCCATTGACCATTTCTCAAAATTTTAGCTTTATCTATAACCTATTATCAATTTTACCAGCCCCAGTTATAGCTTGTAGACTGCGGAGTCCAAACTGAACTATGCATTTCAAATTTCCTTGTTCTCTAACTTAAGTATGAAGTGTCCCGTTACACTTAAAAACTCTAAATTATAGGCCTAGGGTAGGCCAGGTTGTTGCAGCATTGACCAGTGTCTAGGTTGTTGCAACTTTCAGCAATAACCTGAGTATAGGTTTTTCAACTTATAGCATTAACCAGAGTCTAGGTTTTTTCCATAGTCTAGGTTGTTGCAACATTAAAGAAGGTTAATGATAAGGGGGCAAGAGGTTGTTGCATTGCAATTTTCCACTACCAAGAAATAAATCATAATGGTAGCTCAACATTGATATTTTCTCCTTCTAGTGCCGAGGATTTAGTTTTCCAAAGATCGATTTTTGTAGTGAACGAGGCATTCCTTTGTTGCACATCAATTCTCACAATATTCTTCAATCGAACGTCGAAAAAAAATAATCCAGTATGTTGCAGCCTGCGATCATCCTCGTATCTTCCAATCATATAAACACTAGTTGTATATATTAAACATGTTTACTTGTTTTCGCGGATGGATAGAGAGACACGCTG
Source organism: Pinus albicaulis (assembly GCA_034641835.2). NCBI lineage: Eukaryota > Viridiplantae > Streptophyta > Pinopsida > Pinales > Pinaceae > Pinus > Pinus albicaulis. The sequence goes on from CM076574.1 coordinate 990,611,696, forward strand.
GGTTGATGTGATGTACCAGGATAAAACTCACACTAAATTCCCATTTCTTGCTAGTGTGTGTAATAATATAGAGAGTAAGAGTTTGAAATTAATTAAGAAATGCTATCAACTGATTCTTGTGAGGGCCAATCAACTATAGTCTATAACTCTCTATTGTATATATTTTGTAATATCCCTATTTTCAACGTTCAATAAATGGAGAATACACATAAAGGGTCAGGAGGACCTCAGAAATAAAATATGTAAATATACTGGTTGTGGAAATTAATATATAAATGTGAAAGTAGTACCATGATGTAAAGATAAAGTAAATTGAGACCAGGAAGTCAAAATCGATGAGGATGGACTAGATTCCTAAGAATTTCCCAAAATTCTCTAAAAATACTTGGAGAAAATAAAATAAAATAAATTTTATTAGATGGGAGAAAAATATCTAATAAAAGTCTTAGCAAAGTGGAAAGTTACTGAGAAGATATAAGAATAAAACTAGAAAGTGGAAAAGCTAGTTTTGAAAAAGCTTTTGTGGAAGAAACAAAACTAAAGCCTAGGCTAAGGGAAACAAAATCGCAAATTAATTGGATGCAGTTATACAAACATGAGGGAAAGCAAGCTTAAATAAGCTATTCTTAGTTAGACAAGGGGTTGTCTACACTATGGAAGAATTGGTCTCTGTTCGGGGGGAACTCTGGATTAAGCTCAAGGGTGGGTGGCAAATTGTCTTTATCAGATTGGTATGCACATTCTGTGAAGTTTTGTCTTATATTGATGATTATCTTTGATGAATTTCTGATGTAGTTATCTATGATTATATTTGATGAACTGTGGCTGAAATTTTTATACATGTATTTTATAAATTATGTGTAATAGTCTGATCAATTCAGAAATAAGTAGTTGTCATATGTATTTAAAATAATTTTAACTATAGCTGGTATAGTTAAAATTAGTGTATGGTTACATAGAATAAACTGAATATTATGACCAACATACATAATCTCTTAACCCTGATGAAGGGTTTAAATCTATTACAAATCCCATCTAAATAATTTTAGTATAAGTACGAATAAAAAATATAATTCAGCCAGAACCAGAGAAGTAAATTACTGAAAAGATGGGAAAAACTAAACAGAGTATAGTTTAGGTAACTAACATAAAAATAAAGAAATATATGAATTTATGCATAGACAATTCACCTGTAAACTTTAAAATTGAAGAATGAAACTAAAAATATGAATGAGGAAATAGATACTTCAGATTTTCATTTAGCTAGAAATCTAATATGTTGTAATAAAATAAATACTTTTTATTCTATGCATATTCAGTGATATAGGGATCGATATGTATTGAACACCAACATATTTAAATTTCATATTACAGTGCTTACATATATGAACTTCCTCTTATCGAGATGATGATAACATCTTACAATTCAATAAAAATTTGTAATTTCAATACTTTAATTACATTTTGATTCATAGTCATCCACTAAATATTTCAACTACAAAGCATGGAGTTGAAACTGGTAAACAGGATATAGAGATGGCAGAACCCTCTATATTCGGTGTAAGCAGGTGAAAAGTGGCATCAAATCTCATGACAGTGGAATGTAAAGAGTTGAAAGACAAATATAATGAGTTTTGACATACCTTCAATGCGCTATGTACGTAAGTATTATAATACTACTATAAATTAATGAAAAGAAATTGCAAAACACAAAGAATTTTGACAAGTAACAATAATAAAAATTATACTTGTCTAAGTACCAGTAAGGTGGAGCTTCCTCCTCTACATGACAGTAATAAAATGTCAAGTACATAAAAATAAAAGAGACTAAATGAGTATGAAAAATGTAAGTAACTATAACACATAGGTAAGTAATTCCTATGAGGATGGTTGTAGCTAGGTACGGTGGATCTTGACATAATTGAGTAAACTATGAAAATATGGAGAAAGACATTTTCCATGATTAGAGACAAAAGAAGAGATTTTAAGTTTTAATTATAATAAAATTGTCGACTTCAACAAACAACACTGTTACCGTTGAAATAGGTAACATGACTTCAAAACAGGAACTCTAACCCAAAAATACTCAAAAAACATGAAAAAACACCCCAAAAACAAAAAAAGTGTATTCCAGAACGCACTTGGTTTTTTTTGAAGGCCAAATTTCAACATTTTATAAAATAATGCTAAAAACAAAATTGTTTCTTGAAAAAAGGATTGAAAAAACACCCTCAAAACAAAACCAGTTGATGCTGGAATAACAAAAAAAGAATTGTGTCATATTTTTGACATTTTTAAAAATAGAAATAACATTTTTTAATTTTTAAAATTCAAACATTAAAAAAAACCTAAAATTTAAGAAAAACAATAAATTTAAAAAATAAAAACATTTGAAAACTTAAGATTTAAAAATATATAGGAATAAAAAAATAAAAATAAAAACAAAATAAAAATTTTAATTCAAACATTAAAAAAAACCTAAAATTTAAGAAAAAAAAAATATAAAAAATAAAAAAAATTTAAAGATTAAAATTTCAAAATATATAGAAATAAAAAAATAAAAATAAAAACAAAATAAAAATATTATATTAAAAAAAAAAAAACAAGTTAAAAAAGAAAAGAAATGATAAAAAATAAAATATAGAAATTAAATTTAAAAAAAAGAAAAAGAAAATATTTATTAAATTAGAAAAAAAAAATTAAATTTTAAAATAAAAAATTAAATTTAAAAAAATATATTAAATTTTACTAAATTTATAACTTTAAAATAAAAATTAAAAAAAAAAAAACATTATTGAAATTAAAAGTAAAAAAATGAAAAATTAATTAAAAATAAAAAATGGAAAATAAAATACAATAAAAATATTAACTTAAAAAAAATATATATTAAAAAAACAAATAGATATTAAAAAATAAATTAAATTTAAATTATAAAAAACAAAATATATATATATATATATATATATATATATATATATATATATATATATATATGAACCTAAATTAAAAATATATATATTAAATTTTATTAAATTTAAAAAAAAAATGTTAATATTAAAATAACAAATTACGTTTAAAAAAAAACAAATATTAAATTTTAATAAATAAATGAATAAACAAATAAATTTTGAAATAAAAAATAAATTTTAAATATAAAGAAAAAAAAAACATTGTTAAAATAAAAAGTTAAAAAACTTTAAAAATCGATTAAAATTCAAAAATTCAAAAAAATAAATTAAAAAAAATATAGTAAATAAAAAATAAAATAAAAAACAAATTAATTTGAATATATATATATATATATATATATATATATATATATATATATATATATATATATATAATTTTAAATACACAATTTTAATTGAAAAAAAAAAAAATAAAAATTTTATGTAATTAAAAAAATACAAAATTTACTAAATTTTTAAAAATTAAATGAAAAAACTAAACATAAAATTTAATAATAAAAAAAATATGAAAAAATAAAAAATAAAAAAATCAATTAAATAAAAAAAATACAAAATTTAATAAAAGTTATTAACAAAATTTAAAAGAAAAAAAATTAAAGACAAAAAAATGAATAAAATTTAAAAAGAAACAAAAAAAAATTAAAACAAATTAAATTTCAAATATAAAAATTAAATTTAAAAAAAAAAAATTAAATTTTTTGAATTAAAAAATAAATAAATAAATAAATAATCAAATTAAAAAATAAAAATATTAAAAATAAAAAAAAAAAAAAATAAAAAAAGAATTTTTTGATCTGGTGTGTATGATGGTTCCCGCCCGAGGTGGTAGCGGAGGCCGGCCGTGGGGCGGGGAGGAGCCGGTCCAGAAAATCACCCTCCCCGCGACGGGGGGAGAGGCCGGTCGAGAATAAGCCACGAAGACCAGTCGGGAATCGCCGTCTCGCGGTGGGAGGCTGATTCCGGGAATCGGCTTCCGATCGTGGGAGGGCGATTCTTGGAATCGGCCTCATGCCCCGAGAAGGCGATTCCCAGAATCGGCCTCCCACGGCGAGAGGGCGATTCCCGGAATTGGCCTCCCGCCGCAGGAGGTCGATTCCCGGAATCGGCCTCCCGCCGCGGGAGGGCAATTTCCGGAATCGGCATCCTGAGTTGCGGCTGGGCGATTCCCGGAATCGGCCTCGGGGTGATTCCCGGAATCGGCCTCGGGGTGATTCCCGAAATCGGCCTCAGGGCGATTCCGAGAATCGGCCTCCCGCCGCGGGAGAGAAATTCTCGGAATCGGCTTCCCGCGCCGCGGCAGGGCGATTCCCGGAATCGGCCCCGGGCCGCGGGAGGGCGATTCTCGGAATCGGCCTCCCGCCCAGCGGCCGGCCTCCACTGCCACATTGGCGGGAGGCCGATTGGCGACGCCACCACGATCAGAAAATTCTTTTTTTTCTTTATTTTTTTTAATTTTTAATATCTTTTTTTAATTTGATTTTTTTTTAAATTCAAAAAATTTAAAATTATTTGTTTTTTAATTCAAATTTTTTATTTTAAATCTAAATTGTTTAATTTTTTTTTTTTTTTTTAATATTTTAGATTAATTATTTTTTAAAATTTAAAATTTATTTATTAAATTTTAATTTAATTTTTTTTTAATCTTTTAGTTTATTTAGTTTTTCATTTTTAAAATTTATAAATTGTTTCATTAAAAAAAAACAGTAAATTTATGGATATTTTGTTTTTTAATTATTTGCACGTGGTTTTTTTCATTTTTTTGTTTTTTAATGATAGTTTTTTTTATTTTAATTCTTTTATTTTAATTTTCTTTTTCAATTTTAAATTTTGTTTTTTTTTTAATTTTAAAATTTGTATTTTTTTTTCTTCTTCTTATTATTTTAATTTTTCTTTTTCTTTTTTGTATTTTATTTTTTTTATCTAAATTTTAATTTTTTAATTTAAATTATTTTTAAATTTTCTATATATATATATATGGTTTTTTTTAATAACTTAGAAAAAAATAGTTTTGATGTTTTTTTTTTTTTGGGTTAATTTTTGTTTTTTCTTTAAATTATGTGGTTTTTTTTCAAATTTTGTCATTTCTTTTGATATAATTTTCGAATATTTTTGTTTTTTTGTTTTTGTTTTTTTCATTTATTTTTGTTTAAATTTTTTATTTTTACGAGTTAATTTTTATTTTTTTAAACATTTTTATTGGTTTTTTTTATTATATATATATATATATATATATATATATATATATATTTATCTAAGTTTTGTGTTTTATTACCAACATGAAAATCACCACTCTAAAAAAAAGGTTGATGCTGCATCAATACGTTTCGAAATTAGCATGAAAATCACCGCTCTAAAAAAAAAGTTGATGCTGCATCAATACGTTTCAAAATTAGCATGAAAATCACTAACATCTTAAAACAAATATTCATACTTCATAAATACAAATATTAGAGTGTCGAAAATGTGCTCCAAAAAACAAGAAAGGTGATCCTGCATCATCACTTTTTAAAATCGGGTGCTTTTTATGCTACCAAAAAAGAGTAGGTAACAGTGCGGTTATCTATTTCATCGGTAACACTGTTAAACTCTAATTAATTTGAGTATAAAACAAATTTGACTATGGAAATTAAACATAATCAAATTCAATTGAGAAATTTCATAAGTTTAAAATAATCAATGTTTAAGTATATGGAGTAGAATGTATATACGAAGGAAATTATAATACACTCTAAATTATACAGAAAAAATTTACCCACGTAGTATAAATGAGAAATTAACAGTCATTGTTAAACAAAATGAAAATCTAGAAATTAAAAATAAAATTGAGTTGTAATTTAAAATTCAAAGAAACAAAACACACTTTTGTTAACACGAAATTAAAGGAAATGAGTCATAAAATCTTTAAAAAGTGTAGAAATTGTAATTTACACAATTCTCACCATTACAGAGGCAATAACAAGCATTGATAGAATATGAAGCCTAGACAGACTCATATTTCCAACCCTTTTCTATCAACGCGAAAACATACTTCGTGCATACATACATATATAGAAAGAAATTCAAACCGAATAGAAACTACTCGTGATAAGTCAAATCTACAGTATCAAATTTATGTTATAATGAACTAATTAAATTTGTGACTCGAAAATCCAAACGCTGTTATAAATAACACTGTGTCATTATTGTTGGAAATTAATTCCAACTGCAAAAGTCAATCAACAATGAATGAAGAAGTGAAAGAACAACGGCACATTGAAGCCAAGGCAAAGGCGGTTGCCGATGTCTTGAAAAAATAGCAAAAGGATTGGAAATCCGCACAAGTGCAGTACAGAACAGTTGGGATTTGACCCCCTTGATATTTTATAAGGCGATAGTCGTTTTCATTAACAACAGAGTTAATGGCCAAGATTCAAAGTCATGCCAGCAGGCAGAGCTTTGATCACAGGTTGAATCAGGCTTTAAAGCCTTACCAATTTAAATCGGCGGAGTAATGGCAGAGGCGGTAAAATCGCATATCGCAATAACTGAAGTTCAAATGTCTTGGGGATGTGATAGAACTCCGATGCGATGCGATCATCGCAAATCGCAAAGGAATGGAGGAGTGTATAAATATATGTGTATGCGCCGGTTGAAAGATGCAATGCGATGCGATCGCGCCATCGCAAATCGCAACATCGCACTTTTGTTTGTTAATCCATACGTTTGATCGCAGATATTTGCGATGCGATCATGCATTGCACATAGCATATCGCATATCGTACAGTCCCAAGTTTATTTGATTTGTTTTGGTTGGTTTTTTGCGATGCGATCACATCACAATCGCAACATCGCAACAATTCAATTGCACGTTCAAAAGCGCTATGGTGGTGGGGCCCGACAAGTCGGTTGAATAGTTTAAAGTTTTTTTATTTTTATTTATTTATTTTTATATGTTTTATTATATGCGCGGCGGCATATATAAAGCAAAGGCCCGTGAGGCTAAATGTATTGTTGTTTTGTTTTAAACAGAACATAATCGTTTTTTTTATGCACAGTAGTGCGAAATAGAAAATACGGAGCAGCGTATTTGTTCAGAGTGACAGAGTGTTTTATTTTGAGAAACACGAAGGTGTTCTCTGTGCATTGTGTTGTAGCAGCAGTCACGTTTTAATCCCTCTATGTGAGGAAGAATTTGTAACAAATTTTTTATGAAATATATTTTTTTTCTGAGTTGAAACTCTGTTTCCAGTGAGAAATATTTTAATTTCTTTGTGTTGAAAGAAGGGAGTTTATTCTCTTCATTATTATTCTGGAATTTTTCAATCTTCCAACATGGTATCAGAGCTAGTCTAGGCTCTTTGAAAATCAAAGAAGCTAAAGGAAAGGAGTTCTTTGTTGCAGCAACTTCTCCAGCAGTGTGAAGACTCAGCCAAAAAGAATCCAAAGGTATTTTTCTATACAGTTTTGTGTTACTGTTGCAGTACAGTTAGTTAATTTTAAAACACACAGTCAAGTGTTTTTGAATCATAGTTAAGAGTGCAGAATGGCTAGAGCCAGCACTTGTATGGGTATGAGAAATATCCATCTCCCACAGTTTAATGGAAAAAATTATGACTACTGGTCAATAACTATGAGAGCATTATTTGTCTCCCAAGACTTATGGGAATTTGTTGAGGATGGCTTTGAAGAGCAGGGATAATTTTAAGGATGGAAAATTATCTTGAAGTTTAAAAAATTGGCGAATCTCACTTGTCCCTAATATGCAAACTATAAAATTTTTATTGATGTATTTGTAAAATTATTCAAATTTATAATGATGTTATATATATTTTTTATATAATGTGGGAAAATTTCAATGTAAAATAATTTTATATTGTAAAATTTGGGCGAATCATTTTTATAAAAAAATGGAAATTGGTGAATCTTTTTTTTGGAAAAACCATGGAAAATTAGCCCACTTGCGAATATTAGCCCCTAAAATTTTCCATGTTGAAGAGCCAGAAGATGAATTAGAGTTTAATATGTTAACTCAGGTAGAAAGAGAGATGTTGAAGAGCAATAAGAAGAAAGACTCCAAAGCTCTTTCCTTTTTGTATCAAGCAGTTCATGAGAGTGTGTTTCCAAGGATTGCAGCAGCTAAGAGATCCAAAGAAGCATGGCAAACTCTTATGACAGCTTATCAAGGCATGGAGAAAGTGAAGACAGCAAAACTTCAGTTGCTGAGGAGAGACTTTGAAACTCTCTGTATGAAAGAGTCAGATAACATTGACTCATTCTTCACTCATGTGATTGGAATGGTCACACAAATAAGATCTCATGGAGAGACTCTTGAAGACAAGAGAATTGTGGAAAAACTCTTGAGAAGTTTACCCTCAAGATTTGATGTGATTGTCACCACCGTAGAGGAGACTAAGGATCTCACAAAGTTTTCAGTGGATGAGTTACATGCATCACTGATGACCCATGAACAGAGATTGGGTCGGAGTGAAAACTCATCTCTAGAGCATGCCTTTAAGACCAAAATGTATTTTGGAAGAGGAAGAGGGCAAGGCACAGGAAACAAAAGAGGAAGAGGTAGAAACCATAACAGAGGTGGAAGGAACAGTCCTTCAAATGCTCATGGAAGTTGCAACAGTCAAGATCACAGCCACGACCAAGACAACAACCAGCAAAGTGGTCAGCAGAATGCTCAAGGACAGAAGTATGATAAATCCAATGTCCAATGTTACCATTGTAAAAAATATGGTCACTATGCTAAAGAATGCAGAAAGAAGCAGCAAGATATGGCAAGTAGAACTAGTGCAAATTTCACTAGAGAAAATATCAGCCAAAATAATTTGTTTTTAGATTGTAATATGGCTGAAGAAAAAAGTGAGGATTTATGGTTTCTAGACTCTGGTTGCAGTAACCATATGACAGGAAACATAGCAATGTTTTCCATGTTAGATGAAAGTGTGAAGTCACAAGTCACACTAGGTACTGATAACAAAGTTTCTGTTATGGGAAAAGGAACAGTAAATGTTTTAACAAGATTAGGTGCAAAGAAATCCATAGCAGATGTGTATTATGTTCCAGGAATGAAGTGTAACCTCTTAATTATTGGACAGCTTATTCATAAGGGGTATAATGTTTTCTTTGATAATGATGTTTGTACCATCATGGATAAACCACGCAGCAAACAGTGTATTGTTGAAGTGAAGATGACAATGAACATGATGTTCCCTCTCAAAATGAGAGCAGATTTGAAGAATGGTGAAGAGAAAGCAGCAGTTGCATAGGAGACTTACCAAAGCGAACCAAAAGATGATAATTGGTTATGGCACTTGAGATTTGGACATCTCAACTTTGGAGGTCTTAATTTGTTGAACTCAAAAATAATGGTAAGTGGTCTACCATTGATAGAGAAACCAGACAGCCTTTGTGAAGGTTGTATCTTGGGGAAACAACACAGAGAAAGTTTTCCTTCCGGGAAAATCATAAGGGCAAAAGCACCCTTAGAGATTGTCCACTCAGATGTATGTGGACCGATGCAAACTCCATCACTTGCTAACAGCCACTATATCTTAACATTTATAGATGATTTTACAAGAAAAACTTGGGTTTACTTTTTGAAAAACAAAAGTGAAGTGTTTGAAATTTTTTGCAATTTCAAAGCACTTGTTGAGAACCAGAGTGGGTTGCACATCAAATTCTTAAGGACTGATAGAGGAGGTGAGTATATCTCTAAATATTTTCTACGGTTTTGTAGAGAAAATGGTATTCAAAAGTAGTTTACAACTAGATATACTCCGCAACAAAATGGAGTAGCCGAAAGGAAGAATCAAACCATAATGGACATGGCAAGGAGTATGTTAAAAGCAAAGCATTTGCCTAATGATTATTGGGCTGAAGTTGTACATTGTGCAGCGTACATTTTGCACAGGTGCCCTACAAAAGCAGTTATGAACAAAGTGCCGGAAGAGGCATGGAGTGGCACAAAGCAAGGTGTCACACACATGAAGGTTTTTGGATGTGTGGCTTATGCACACATTCTGGATCAGCTAAGAAAGAAGTTGGACAGCAAGGGGGAGAAATGTATTTTCATTGGATACAGTGAGGAATCCAAGGCATACAGGTTATATAACCCATCCACCAAGAAGTTTATTGTGAGTAGAGATGTTCAGTTTATTGAGGAGGAAGCTTGGGATGGAAGCATAGAGAAAACAGTGAATGTTAAACACTGTTTATCTCATGATGAAAATGATGATGAGTTGGCTGAAATACATCCCCAAACAGCAACACCAACAAAAGAGAAGCAAAGCACACCCTTGAGGAGAAATGACAGTGCTTCTCCAAGCACACCACAAGGAGGAAATTCAAGTGCTTCTTCAAGCATTTGTACACCTACTGAAAGAGGTAAGAAATTCAGAAGTTTGAAAGATATTTATGAACAAGATATAACAAATGAAGGTATCAATTCTTTGTTTTCTTTATATTGTCATGTTGATGATCCTGTTCATTTCGAAGAAGCTATCAAGGATAGGAAATGGATAGAAGCTATGGATGAGGAGATTAATGCCATAGAAAGAAACAAAACTTGGGATTTGGTTGAACTCCCAAAAGGTAAAGATGTCATTGGTGTTAAATGGGTCTACAAGACCAAAAGTAATGCTGAAGGAAAAATAGAGAGACACAAGGCCATACTTGTTGTCAAAGGCTATAAGCAGAAGCATGGGATAGATTATGAGGAAAATTTCGCACCGGTTGCTAGAATGGAAACCGTGAGAGTAGTGTCGTCCATAGCAGCACAAAACAAGTAGAAAGTTTACCAAATGGACGTGAAGTCAGCATTCCTAAACAGAGTGTTAATGGAAGAGGTTTACATAGAAAAACCTCTCGGCTATGAAAATGAAGGCCAAGAAAACAAAGTGTGTAAGTTGAATAAATCTCTTTATTGGCTGAAGCAAGCACCAAGAGCGTGGTACAGTAGGATAGACTCCTATCTACTGGAAAATGGTTTTGAAAAGTGTGAGGGAGAACCCACCCTCTACATCAAAGAGAAAGATGGAAAACTATTGATTATAGTTTTGTATGTTGATGATGTTATTTTCACAGTAATGATGATTACCTTATTGAAAATTTTAAAACAGTCATGAAAGAAGAATTTGAAATGACTGATATGGGTTTATTGAGATACTTCTTGGGAATAGAAGTAGAACAAGATGAAAGTAGGATTTTCATCTCACAGGCAAAGTATGTTAATGAGGTACTTGAAAGATTTAACATGCAGGAATGCAAAGCAGCAATCACTCCCACAGTGATGGGATTAAAGCTCAGCAGAGAGGACAGTAGCAAGGATTTTGATCCTAGATTATACAAAAGCATAGTTGGAAGCCTTATGTATTTGACTGCAACTAGGCCAGACATTATGTATGTTGTTAGTTTGATTTCCAGATTCATGGAAAAGCCAAAGAATGCACATTGGCAGGCAGAAAAAAGAATTATGAGGTATGTTAAAGGTAGTAAAAGTTTTGGTATTTTTTATACTACTTCAGAACATTCAGATTTAGTTGGATACACTGACAGTGATTGGGCTGGAAGTGTTGATGATCGGAAGAGTACTTCCGGTTATGTTTTTCACATGGGTTCAAGAGCCATTTCATGGTCTTCTAAGAAACAACCCATTGTAGCATTGTATACAGCAGAGGCAGAATATGTGATAGCTACAGCAGCAGCGTGTCAAGAAGTTTGGATGAGAAAAATGTTGAGAAGATTATGCCAAGAACAAGTAAAAGGAACAGTGATCTTTTGTGATAATAGTTCAGCGATTGCATTGTCTAAAAATTATGTTTTTCATAAGAGGAATAAGCACATTGACACCAATTTTCACTTCATATGTGAATTGGTTAACAATGGAGAAGTCGTTTTATAGCATTGTAGAACAGAGGATCAATTTGCAGATATCCTCACAAAGCCACTTGCGCATAAAAGCTTTGAACATTTCAGGAAATGCCTGGGTATGCAGAAAAACCCAGCTGTTGAAATTAGGGTGGAGTGTTAGAAATTAATTCCAACTGCAGAAGTCAATCAACAATAAATGAAGAAGTGAAAGAACAGCGGCACATTGAAGCCAAGGCAAAGGCAGTTGCCGATGTCTTGAACAAATAGCAAAAGGATTAGAAAGCCGCACAGGTGCAGTACAGAACAGTTGGGATTTGATCCCCTTGATATTTTATAAGGAGGTAGCCGTTTTCATTAACAACAAAGTTAATGGCCAAGACTCAAAGTCACGCCAGCGGGCAGAGCTTTGATCACAGGTTGAATCAAGCTTTAAAGCCTTACCAATTTAAATCGGCGGAGTAATGGCAGAGGCGATAAAATCGCATATCGCAATAACTGAAGTTCAAATGTCTTGCGGATGTGATAGAGCTCCAATGCGATGTGATCATCGCAAATCGCAAAGGAATGGAGGAGTGTATAAATATATGTGTATGCGCCGGTTGAAAGATGTGATGCGATGCGATCGCACCATCACAGATCGCAACATCGCACTTTTGTTTGTTAAGCCATACGTTTGATCACAGATATTTGCGATGCGATTGTGCATCGCACATCGCATATCACATATCGTGCAGTCGCAAGTTTAATTGATTTGTTTTGGTTGGTTGTTTGCGATGTGATCACATCGCAATCGCAACATCGCAACAATTCAATTGCACGTTCAAAAGCGCTATGGCGGTGGGGCTCGACAAGTCGGTTGAATAGTTTAAAGTTTTTTTTATTTTTTTATTTTGTTTTATATGTTTTATTATATGTGCGGCGGCATATATAAAGCAAAGCCCCGTGAGGCTAAATGTATTATTGTTTTGTTTTAAACAAAACATAATCGTTTTTTTTATGCATAGTAGTGTGAAATAGAAAATACGGAGCAGCGTATTTGTTCAGAGAGACAGAGTGTTTTATTTTCAGAAACAGGAAGGTGTTCTCTGTGCACTATGTTGTAGCAGCAGTCATGTTTTAATCTCTCTGTGTGAGGAAGAATTTGTAACAGATTTTTTATGAAATATATTTTTTTCTGAGTTGAAACTCTGTTTCTAGTGAGAAATATTTTAATTTCTCTGTGTTGAAAGAAGAGAGTTTATTCTCTTCATTATTATTCTGGAATTTTTCAATATTCCAACAATTATAGAGAAAAGGGAATCTAAATACGAGGGTGTTTGCACTATTTTCAACAGTTGATGGTAAAACCATCATAAAATCGCTTATACATAAGCGTATTGAATCAATAAACAGACCTTTTGTTTTAAGAGAGAAAAGAATTGTTGTATTATATAGGGATATAAATACAGTACATATTTCTTACAATTCTGTAACATCAAGGTTTTTGCACCTATCTATATCCGATACTATACACTAAACAGATCTACATAAGGGATTGTAATAACGACACAAAAGAATCAGTAATTTTCGAATAGATGTAAAATTGAGGAAAATCCCTAATTAACCTTCTTAATTAAAAGCTGGAGTTTAACGAATTGTAAACTCAAATGAAACTCATAATAAAATCAATTGCGCAAAGAGAAATTAAGAATAGAGTTGCAACCCTGTGTTAAAATACACATAAATGCAATTCGAGAAGAATCACGAAATCTAGAAGTGGAAAACCAAACTAAATTTAAATTTTAGTTCCAACTCAAATATCCAATTTCAGAATGGTGGAAATTTATAATCTTACGAATATTAAATCGAACTACGGACAATACTTCGAACTGTGTGATGTCCAATATAGGAAGGAAAGTAATACAATTCAGGAACAAAACTATAAGGTAGGTAGAGTTTTACCTCTTCTTATGCCGTAGGGCTGCTGGTGGCATATACAATAACGTGGCCAGAAACTCAATGGTTACTCGGACATGAAAAAACTTACAAACAATACAAACATTGTTAGCAGGAATAGACAACGCAGAAATATTATGAAGTGAGAAACTGAGAAATGTGATTACCTAAATGATGGAACAACCCACAGGGAGTGAAAAAAAACAAAAATTAATATTTCCAGTAACGTTAAGCAACACTAATTCATAGAAATCCAATTTAAAAACTAGATAAGGGGTCCTTTCTTCTCTATTCAATCCATCTAAACAACATCTAAACAATGACCAAATGAATTACACAAATGAACAAGGAATGAAAAAAACCGAAGGCATTCAAAATCCGTGTTAACAGTGAGTAGATCGTCACTGCTGAAGTGGAGGGAGATATAACCTACACGTCCTAGAAGGTACGCACCCATGTGGCTTTCAGGTGCGATCAAAGACTCATAAATGAGTATCATTGCTGAAACGATAAGGCTTTAATATAGACATTCGTCCCTCATTAGAATTAAATGCATTACGAATAGCAAAAACTCAATTGAACGAAATTAAATACGACATTAATGCAAACAATTTTTTTATGTAAATGTTAATACAAACCACAACTGTCAATAACATATAATTCCAACATATGTCGTATATGTACAATTCGAAATTGTCAATAGATAGGATATGTACATTGGGTAAAAGTCATATATAGGTTGACAGGTGTTAGAAATGTAATGATAAATATATATAGGTAGAAATACCTATATACATATTTATTTGAATACAACCTTGAATACAACCTTTTAAGTTAAAGTAGGGAAAATTTTAAGAAAAGGTAAGGTATATGAATTTGGGAAGGTTTTATAATGTCAAAAGGAGAGTTCTTTATACATTGAAATATATTAAAATGTACACAATGAATGTAATGAAATATATGTATTCGAACACAATAGTTGTAAGTATATAAGGTAAATTTCCTAAAGGGTGTAGGGAGATCCTATGTTTCATAAAGATAAAGGTCATTAAAACATAATTGTACCTTAACTAAGTGGGATTAGAAAGGGATGTATAATATATGGACCTAAATAACTTTAGATGGAGGCGTTTTATATATATATATATAGAGTAGAATGAGATATAAATAAATAAATATATATGTACATATGGAGAATATGGAGAGAGGTGCAAGATATATATATAAAAAGGTTATAAGTTTAAGAAGAAGTATATATATATATGTTGTAAAATATATATATATATATATATATATATATATATATATATATATATAGGATAAAATATATATATTTAAACATAAGTTCTGATCTTATGAGGATAGAAAAAAATTAGTAATGTATACAATGATCAAAATTTAATATATTGAAATTGTATACAAGCCAAAAGAAGATTGCTTTTGTTAAATAAAAGTAAAAGATCCCCTTAAAAAATTCGTGGTAATGAATGTTGTTTACAAAGGAATAAATGATTAGACAAAAATAATTACAGAAACCAAATTAAATAGTGACAATCTATAAGATTGTATTGTTGCGACAATATTAAATGACAAAAGTGTCAGAAAAGAATTCGTAGTATGACCAAAATTGTTATAAATAGATTTTCTTTCTTTTTTTTGTAAGTGGAATTGTTACAAATGGTATCAGAGCCCATTTTAAAAATTTGGGTTTATGGGACACAACACAAGGAAATTTTGTTGTTGTCAAATTCATTTTAATTTTTTTTATTTATGATTACTAATGTATGTGTAGAAAAAACTAGTGCAGGAATCAGTGCAGAAAAAGTACATCTTTTGTTATGATAGACAGAGAAAATATGCAAGTAGAATTGAGAAGGGGAGGGCCCTACCAGATCTAAATACGAAAATGCTAAAAATAACATTTCAACAATAATTAGTTCATTTAAATACTAAGGATGAATGGTTGCTGCAGTACTGAGCAAAAGAAGTTCGTAAATAAATTACCTTCAAGTATAGTTTCAAATGAAAGAGAACCCAACTCAGAGAGGTCTAAGATTGGTGAAGAATCGATTTAAAAAATAGAAGAAAAGGGAGTTATACGGAGAATTCCGAAATTGAATCTGTAGTCCTTAAATAAGAAAAGGAAATGGATGCGGAAACTTGACTCCAAAAAAATATTACTTCCACGTATATGAATACGGTAGAAATATGGAAATAAGAGTTGTGAGTTACGAGTGGCAAGGCAAAGTCACACTTTGGTGAAAGAAACACAAAAGTGTGAGTTAAGGCGAGAGAGCTTCGTATAGATGGAAATGTGATGAAGTCCTTACATTAGGAGAGAAAAGGAAAATGGACAGTGAATTTTGAACTGCCAAAACCACATATCGAAAAAGAGAATCGAAAGTTACAATTCTAAACATTTGTTAAAAAACACGACCATGTTACCAACCATAAAATACACGATAGATCAACTAAAAATCTAGTGGAAGTAAGAGACTGACAAACTAAAAATAAGTTAGCAATGATTGAAATTACAGGTACACATTATAATAAATTTTTGGTTATTTTATTTGATTCAGTAGTAAATTTTAAATTGTATCCGCCTCAAAATAGTGGAGAATGGTAGTTTGAAAACTAGAAAAATGTAAATATTCTTGCCTGGTAGCAAAAATTTGAGGAGCAAAATAAAAGGTCAATCATCAACTAACTGAATTATGTGAAAAAAGAGAAAATTATATAAAATTATGATATTCTTTCTATAGAGTGGTATGATCTGCTAGTGGAAATGGAACCATAGAGAGCAATAGGGAATTTCTTGAAAAATAGGTACTTGCACTAAGTAAATAGGAAAATTTGTACAGTAAAAGAAACTAATGACCATTAAATAGATTTTTACATCTCAACAAGAATGGAAAACAAGGAAAAAGTTGTCAAATATGCTGCCCAAGTTGGAGAATTGGGACAACCAATAGTAATAAGTTGGTGGGAGACTTATCTACAATTAGGATAATTTAAAAATTAGAAGAGAAATTCTAGAAAAAAATTCAAGGTTGTATAGAGTGAATACTTCTGAATAATAAGAACGGAAAGTTGTATTACAATTTTAGGATAGATAATAACTATATGAAAACCAAGCATGTCCCTCGGGGTGGACCGCTAATTTTTTTTGCTAAAAAAAGAAGGATGAAACCTTCTGGAAGTATGTAGAATTAGACAGTTAAACTAATTAATTATCAAGAACTGGTTAACGCTTACAAAAATATATGAACGAATTGACCAAATGGGAAGAAAAAAGGTATAATTCTGTCTTCTAAATGGGAAATTACATTATAAGGTTGAAAAAGTTAACCTTTGTAGGTACAAAAATCATGTTACAACCCTACATCCAGGTACTTGATAAATAGTATGCTACCGAAACAATTGAACAAGTAGCATGAGTATTAACGGAAGATATTCTGATATACTCTAGTAAAGGGGATAAGAACATCGTAACATAGTGTTCCAAATTCTTAGAGAATTGTAACTATAGGTAAAACTAAACCAATGTGAGTTTCACATGACAATTCTAAAGAAAGATTGGTGATAAATCAGAAACATGTGATATTGAATGGACCTGAATCCAATAACTAGCAATACAGTCAATGAGGAGCATTGTCGAGTAATTTCATAAAATTGAAAAGAATTTTTCCATTACAGAAAAATGAGAATGTAAATTTGAGTGAAAATACTAAATCATAAAATTAATTTAAATAATTAAAACAAAAAATTAGTACTACAATGAAAGTTATTGATTCATCTAATGAGTGGTGGTGTATACTAAAAAAATAGTATAGACAGACTGAGAAAAATATTGTTGCAAAATAATACATAATTATTGTATGAAATCAAAATTTGAATTTCGAAGAAACATGAAGAATGTTCTGTAGCCTATGAAGTAGAATTGGTTGAAGTAATAAATAGCTTAGAATTGTGGGAATAGTAGTAGCGAGAAAGGTAAAGTTAGTGATAATATGTCATAAATATTCCTTCACAAAAATAGTAGAGAAAAAATTTAAATGGGAGAACGAATGCAAGGATCATTGTTAATAAAACCCTCCAAAGGAAAAAATTTAGTAAGATGAAACTATATGATAGAAAATAAATCAACTCAACACTTATTGTTACAAGTAAAGACTAGATGTTAGTGATGAACTATGAAATGATAGATAAATTTCATCAGAATACCATCAGAAATGCCACTTGGGTATATTAAGATAATAACCACCCTAAAGGAGATTATGCTTCGACCAGGGATAAAGAAGGAGGTAACAAAAACAAGCTTGGTATATGACTGAAAAATCAACAACGTAGATTAGAACTTCAGTATCCTGTTGATACATTAAATTCCTTCCTTAATTGAAAATAGAAGAAAAATATATTAGAAAAGGAATTTAATTCAAGACTACTAAGTAGCAAGTCCAAGTAAAAACATAAAAAAAAATTGTGGAAAGAATAGAGAATCTAATGAAAAATAGTACGCATCTGTTTTTACAAATAACAAATTACATGTGATCTGTTGGGATCCCGTGATTTAGTAGATTGGTAGACCAAATGCACAAGGCAACATCAGACCAGTCATTGGAGTCCTAGGACCTAGCCTTGCTAGACTTAGAGAGGGTTCTCTCAATTTATATGCAAAGGATGTGAACTTGTTTGCTTTAGATGGTTGATTTTAGGCTAGTTATTAAGTGTAGGATTTGTTGTTTGTTTTGGTTGGGAAATATGATCTATTAGAATATATGGAATGAGGAAATCTTCAAATTCATTGGACAATGGAGTCTATAAAAGTCGTGAAAGGTTTATCAATAGATCGAGGAGCATCACAGGGAAAATATAACTTGGTCAATGGATCTTCAAGTTTTTTAAGGGCAATGAGATGGACATCAATTGTGAGATTAAAAGTAGTACAAAGGGAAATTAAAAATCCTTTATCATGTACCTTTAAAAATAAGGGACTTAAATATCATAATCATAAAGAGGCAATTAATAGACAGGGAAAACCATAAATTATTTGATTCTACTCAAGCAAATAATTATTTAAGACAAACATTCCAATCAAATATAGAAGGCAAGAAGCTCATTTAACTTCTAGAGATTTCACCTTCAAGGACAGAAAACATTCAAGACACCCATATAACTGTAATTAGAGCAGAGTGAATGCCTAAACATATTTGATTATAGCTATGAAGATCTCCAAAACAATTATCTAAGCAAGTACAAAGGGTATGATCGAAACAAAACCTCTTTGGAAGACCTAAGTGATGGTACTTTGGAGAGAGACTTCAAAAATAATGTTTTAGTGACATCAAATAAGCAGGGTTAGCCATAAATCATGTTTGATACCTACCATATTAAACCATTCATGAAATAAACAAGCTTAGGCGGTCTAGAGAGTAATTAAGAATTGTCTAAAATGTCCCAGTAGAGGAAAACATAAAGATGATGAAGAACAAACACAACCAAGGTGCCTTTGGAAACATTTCTTATTCTAAATCCTTTGTTCTACTAAAGTATAGAAAGATGGAAACATAATGAAATAGGAAAAAACAATAACAAAATAGAAGCACTTCACCATAAACCAAGCTCAAAGATCTCGCAAGCAAGCCTCCTCTATCAACAAACAAATCAAGGCATTCAAAAGCTCCAAGACATCAATTTCTTTTCAACCTCCAAAATACTATGTATTGCTTCAAAGAGTCATCAAAAGCCAATGAGATAATGAGCTCAAATTCATTATTTATCTGCAAATGAGGAGGTGAAGCTAAGCCTTAGGGTTTGGGTGTCATTTATTACAGATTTTAATGAATTTTCTGCCTTGAAAACCATGCAAGGCTCAAGGTAGGAATATCTGAAGATACTTCTCTGAATAATAACTCCTATCTTAACTTTTGAGGGAATATAGGTGAAATGTTTGATTAGTAACTTTACAATAACTGTTTGGTAGATAGAAAATATCTCTAACTGGGTGCAATAACTATTTGGTAGATAGAAAATATCTCTGACTGGGTGCAATAACTATTTAATTCTTTATTGAAGGAAACAAAGCATTAGTTGGCAAAAATATCTTGGAAAGAAGTATCTGCCTGTAGGTGCAGTTAATTTGAATTTGCTTTGGATTAATCTGCCTCTTGTTTTATCTTTTAATCTCTACATTTAGCCCTTTAAACTCTGTCTTTATACTTTGAATCTCTGTTTATATTATATTTCTCTTTAATATGCTTTATCTCTGCCTGTTTATTGAACCCTTTTTGCTGAGATTAAACAAGATGATGAGCTTAGTGAAAGAGTCACTTTCACTAAGTGGGCTCGTAGGCTATTTTTGGCACAAGTCTATTTTTAGACTATTTCTATTTTTAGACATGGTGATCATATTTCAGAAGCTGCAGGATGCTATTTGTGGATGGTTGATCAAGTTGGAAAATATACAAAATTCTGTTTTTAGAATATTGGGTGATGTCTATTTATAGATCGTCGATCTAAAAATAGATGCATGTTGATTATTATTAGCTCTTAATAATAATCATACTCGAAACAACAAATTATTCTCTTGGAGCACTTTGTTTCAGTGCACAGATTTGGAAAATCAGTGGAATGAGGGAATTACGCAATTCCCAAGGGCCACTGGAGGTTCATGCATGGAGGACTCATTTAGAACTGAAGTAGCAAAGTTATGACAGAGTTGGAAGAGTAGCTTATGGAGTTGTATTTAGTTTAACTCAGTTAGACTCAGTTGAGCTAGTTATATCTAGTCTAACTGAATGATACATTAGTGAGAGGGGAGTGAATTAATTAGTTAATTAATTCACAAATAATAACTCATTAATCAACTGAAAAATACAGCAGTTAACTACAGTGCATGGTTGTTCCAGTGGAGACCCAGTGGAGAGATAGGTGAAAGGGCAAGATGGACTATCTATTATGACTATAGTGATGCATTGATTGCATCACACACACATTGGAATTGCCAATGAGGATTTCGCAGCCAAGGCAAGAGTAATTCGAATTCATTCAGAGCTATTCTTTAGCGGGGATTACGCAGTGGAGGTAGGCTACCAGGGGGCAAAGAGCGGTGCATGGATTTGCAGATTTTTTCTGATTAGTGTGTGACGATTGATTGTACCGAGAGCTTGATGTACTAAGCATTGTATGATATTGTTACATGATATCCATGATACATAATATATGATATTTGGGGTTTTTAGCTTCAGGATTTCCCGTTAAACAAATGTGTTATGTGCGATTGTTTTTATTTATGCTTCACATGTGTGTGCAATTAATTTTCTGCAAAATATTAACAATGGAATGATTCTGTATCTTGCAAGAAGTTAAATATTGTGAGATTAGGGGAATCTAGGACATATGCATGGTTAACGTATATAATTTCTACATGGTATCAGAGCATTGTTAACTCTTGAAGATTGCAATTGTGAAGAATTGGTGAATTTGTGCTGGTGGACAATTTGAATTTTCTACAGAAGATTCTTGGTGCAGAAGTTGAATATACATTGAAATGGATTTCAATGGGTTGCGATTGGAGTATGCCTTTGACGGGAGCTCGAATTACATAGTTTGGAAGGATAGGATGGAGGAAGTGCTAGAAGATAATGGACTAAAGGAGTTCATCGATAGCAATGTTCCTAAGCCAAGCAATGCTGCATTACTTGACGAATGGCAAAAGAAGACAAAAAAGTCGAGAATAATTCTATTGGAAGGTGTGAAGGACCATATTGTGTCCAACCTTCATGGGAAAGCCACTCCATTCTTAATTCCAAACGATTTTGAAGATTTTTTCCAAAGAAGAAGTGACCAGAGGAAGTTGGTGCTTAAAGACAAGCTCAGAAAAGTAGAAATGGAGAAGGGCGACAATATTCCAAAATACCTCACGAAGTTTGTCCACTGCAAGGATGAACTGGGAAGTGTGGGGGTTACTGTTGATGATTAAGACTTGTGAGCTTGGCTCTCCTTGGACTTCTAAAGAGTTGGAATAGCTACGAAGACTCTGTCAATGGACGAGAGAAATTGTCGGGATGGGAGCGACTTTGGTCGGATCTTGTGCACGAGGAGATAAGGCGGAGTACCAAGGATGGCTCTTCATCGAAGAATGAAGATGAAGAGAATTGTGCTCTGGCCGCCAAATAAAGTAAAGGGAAAGAGAATAAATTTCCTTCAAAATCCGAAGCTAAAGGCAAGAAGCAAGATTTTTCCAAAGTGAAGTGTTTTCACTGTCATGAACATGGGCATTTCACCACTAACGGTCCACAGAAGAAGAATAAGAAGAAGGCTGCTAGAGCTACAACTGGAAAGGCCATAGCCTCAAAATTTGAACTTGATTTCTATTTGATCGCATGGTTGGTTTCAAGTTGTATGGGATTGTTGTGGTATCTTGATAGTGGTGTGTCTTTCCATATGATAGGAGATAAGGAGTTTTTTAGTGACTTGGAGGAGAAGGACCTCCAGATGCATATAGATATGGGCGACGATGGTTGGTATAGTGAGACTGGCATTGGGACCATTACCTTTGAGAGTGAGTCCGACAATCCATTCTTGTTGAAGGATGTTATGCATGTTCCAGGTCTGAAGAAGAACTTGGTCTCAGTCAAAATGCTAGAAAACAAAGGTTATGATGTTGTTTTTAGTGAGGGAAAAGCCTTCCTTTGACATAAAACAATGGGTCAAACTAGGAAGAAAGGGGTTTGAGTTAAGAATCTCTACAAGATGGAGGTAGATGGCTTCGCTGCAATGGTGGAAAAAGTAGAAGAAGTGGTGAGCCGGGATGAGGGCGAATTATGGCAGAGGAGATTGGGCCATATTCACCATGGCGCTTTGAAGATTTTGCAATAGATTTCTACTAGACTTCTCAAGGGTACTCTTGCGCAATTCTATTAGTGCAAGGGATGTAATATGGGTAATTTTGTGAAGACCACCTTTCATGAGAAGGAGAACCATGCTTCGGTGATCCTAGAGAGAATTCACACAGACGTGTGTGGACCTTTCTCAGTTTCTTCAACATAAAAACAAAGGTATTATGTTATATTTGTTGATGAATATTCTCATAGATGTTGGATCTTCTTCACGTAGAAGAAGAGTTAATTTTTCTGAAAGTTCAGTGAGTTCAAAGCATTGGTGGAGAAGGAGTCGGGGAAGCAAGTGAAAGCTCTACAGAGAAATAATGGTGGTGAATACATCTCAGGTGAATTCAAAGACTTTGGTATCAAAGAAGGAATTCGAAGAGAACTCATAATGCCTCATAACCCATAACAGAATGGGGTCACTGAGAGGAAGAACAGAACGATCGTGGGTGCTACACAAGCAATGTTGCATGACCAGGGCCTACTGATGCACTTGTGGGAAGAAGCATGCAACATTGCGGTTTATGTGCAAAACCGTTGTCATCATAGAGTACTTGGCATGAGTACACCTGAAGAAGATTTTAATGGTAAGAAGCCCGATATTTCTCATTTGAAGATTTTTAGCTCATTTGTTTACATTCATGTGATAAAGGATGCCAGGAAGAAGCTGGAGCTGACTATAGAAGTTGGGATATTTGTGGGGTACACAGATTCACCCCATGATTATTTTGTGTATTTTCCAGACAGCCGGATGACTGTGGTGAGATGGGATATAAAAATTCAATGAGGTGAAAGCCATGAAGTTGTCGCTTGAGAGGGAGCTACACTTGCATGCGAAGGAGGAACTTATTGTTCCCAAAGATGAGCCTCTAGATGTGGATTAGCCACAGGAGGAGATTCACGGAGTGGAGGAGTCCACTAGTGTAGACGAAACATCAGACAAGGCAAAAATTGTACCACAGAAGCTAAGAGACTGAAACTTGATGCGGCACAAAATGTAAGAGTCCCTACATCACAGTGCAGACATAGACAGTCACCTGACCGATTTACTGGATACATGGCGCTTATGAGAAAGTGTATTATGACAGATCCATCTTACTTTGAAGAAGAAGTGTAGGAGCCCACATGGGTAGATGTCATGGTGGAGGAGTATGACTCCATTGTCATAAACAGTGCTTGGGAGATTGTTCCAAGGCTGGTGGGAAAATTAGTTGTAGGAACAAGATGGATCTACAAGGTAAAGCAAGCTGCTGATGGGAGCGTCGAGAAGTATAAGGCAAGACTTGTTGCCCGGGGCTTCTCACAGATCGAGGGGATTGACTATGAAGAAACCTTTGCACCTGTCACACGGTATTCTTCCATATGGACCATCCTTTCTCTCTCAGCATAGATGGGTTGGTAGATTCATCAGATGGATGTGAATACTGCGTTCCTTAATGGGATCATTGAGGAAGAGGTGTGCATTGAATATCCTGAAGGATTTGAGATCTTCAGCAGCGACTTGCATGTGTGCAGGCTGAAAAGAGCAATGTATGGGATGAAAGAAGCACCACGTGCTTGGTACACTCAGATCGACAGCTATTTCACTGGACTTGGCTTCACCAAGAGTGAGGCGGATGCAAACCTCTATCAGATTGTGGTGGAGGTTGAGATTTTAATCATTGTTCTTTATGTTGATGATTTAATACTAACAGGCGATGAGCAGTTGATACACTCATGTAAGGGAGATCCTGCAAAGGAGTTTGAGATGAAGGAATTGGGCCTTCTTTATTATTTCGTTGGATTGGAAATATGGCAGCGGGAAGGTGAACTGTTTATGTCTCAAGGAAAGTATGCCTGGGAGATACTGGAGAAGTTTCACATGCAAGGCTGCAAGCCTATCGACACTCCTCTTCCAGGACATTGGAAGAAAGAGGATGCTACATTGGCATAGGTAATGGATGCCACTATTTATCAACATTTGGTGGGTTCGCTCATGTATTTAGTTAATACAAGACCAGACATATGCTATGCAGTGAACCAAATTTCACAAGCGATGGTTAAGCCTACCAAGCTCTTTTGGAAGGCAGGAAAGCATGTCCTGAGATATCTCAGGGGCACATCTGAGTATGGTTTATGGTATAGGCAGACAGATGAGGTTAAGTTGCATGGCTTCATGGATGTAGATTAGGCAGGAAGCCCAACAGACAGAAAGAGCACATCAGGAGGGATTTTCAGTTTCGAATCTACGACATTTTCTTGGTACAACAAGAAAAAAATATCTGTGGCACTTAGTTCAGCGGAAGTAGAATACATGGCAACAAGTCAAGATGCATGTGAGGCTATCTGGATGAGCAAGATCTTGGTCGATTTGTTCGGTTCACATTTAGATCCCACAGGGATACATTTTGATAATCAAAGTTTCATTAAACTCTTAGTTGATATTGTGTTTCATGATAGATCTAAACATATTGATATCCGATATTATCATATCAGAGATTTTGTGCAGTGGAAGATCATGTTTCTTCAGTACATTCCTACGAAGGATCAGGATGCAGATATTCTAACGAAGGTGCTCACCAGGAGAAAATTCAAATACCATAGAGGCAGGATCAGGGTGAAAGATAATCACTATCTTGTTGAGAGGGAGTGTTGAGATTCAACAGGATTATAAGCTTAGTGAAAAGAGTCGCCTTTACTAAGTGGGCCCGCAGGCTATTTTTGGCGCAAGTCTATTTTTAGAAATGACGATCATATTTCAGAAGTTGTAGGATGCTATTTGTGGATGGTTGATCAAGTTGGAAAAATCGATGAAATTCCATTTTTAGAATATTGGGCGAAGTCTATTTATAGATTTTTGATCCAAAAATAGATGCAGGTCGATTATTATTAGCTCTTAATAATAATCAGACTCTAAACAACAACTTATTCTCTTGGAGCACTTTGTTTCAGTGCACAGATTTTGAAAATCAGTGGACTGAGGGGATTATGAAATTCCCAAGGGCGACTAGAGGTTCATGCATGGAGGACTCAATTAGAACTGAAGTGGCAAAGTTATGACAGAGTTGGAAGAGTAGTTTATGGAGTTGTATTTAGTTTAACTCAGTTAGACTCAATTGAGCTAGTTGTATCTAGTCTAACTGAATGATACACTATTGAGAGTGGAGTGAATTAATTATTTAATTAATTCACAAATAATAACTCATTAATCAACTGAACAATACAATAGTTAACTACAATGCATGGCAGTTCTAGTGGAGACCCAGTGGAGAGATAGGTGAAAGGGAAAGATGGATTATCTGTTGTGACTATAGTGATGCATTGATTTCATCACACACTCATTGGAGTTGCCAATGAGGATTGCACATTCAAGGCAAGAGTAATTTGAATTCATTCAGAGCTATTCTACAGTAGGGATTGCGCAGCAGAGGCAGGCTAGCAGGGGGCAAAGATCGGTGCATGGATTTGTAGATTTTTCCTGATTAGTGTGTGACGATTAATTGTACTGAGATCTTTATGGACTAAGCTTTGTATGAGATTGTTACATGATCTCCATTATACATAATATATGATAGTTGGGGTTTTTAGCTTCATGTTTTCCCGTTAAACAACTGTGTTATGTGTGATTGTTTTTATTTATTCTTCACATGTGTGTGAAATTAATTTTCCGCAAAATATTAACAGTGGAATGATTCTGTATTTTGCAAAAAGTTAAATATTGTGAGATCAGGGGAATCTAGGACATATGCATGCTTAATGTATATAGTTTCTACACTTTTGATTAATCTTTCTGATCTTTGTTCTTCATTGTTTAATCTGTTAACTCTCCGCCTGTATCCTTTAACTTCTACTTTAGCTGGATAATCCTTTGTCTTTTATTTTGATTAAGGATTAGCCATGTAATATTTAATCTTCTTCTCTTCACTGTATCTTCTGACTGTGTTTGTTTGCTGTGTGCAGGGGATGATTTCTGTCATAGTAGGAGGGTTACTTGGCCATCGGTGATCATGTTTCATCGATGGCAAACATTGATACAAGGCCCCTGACCACTTTACGATTTAAATTAAGCTCCCGTATCATCATCTAGAGGCTCATTTGGTTGTTTTTGTACCATCATAATTCTTTTTAGGAATTCCATGATTAAAATTGCACACAAAACCAACTTGTTAGTTTGAAAACTTGCAGGGAGGGCATTAACTGCATTTTATTGTGGTTTTGGACTGGTCGGAAGGGTTTGTAGAGGAGGAAATGGTGTGGGAGGTAGGGTTCCGAAGGCAGAACCAGGCAGAAGTTTGAACAGAGGTGGGAGGATTTTAAAAATGGCACCGAGGGATAAGCGGTTTCCAAAAATTGGAAGCGGTTTATCGCGTGGCTAAAGGGTGTTAAGTGGTTTTCAAGAGAGGGCACATGATATGGCCCAACACGTGATGGATGGCAGGGAAAAACCACTTATTTTGCATTGGTCTAGAGATGTTAACCTCGACGCAATTATATATGCAATATGCACCGGGGACCGTCAGATCTTGTGGTGAAAGATCAATGGCTATCCCACGTTTTGGAGGTGGTTAGCAGGCGGTCGAATCGATGGAATGGAGGAAATGTGGTACACATTTATTGGGTTGCGGGTTTAAGTGGAGAATTGGCCTGGGGCCTTAATAAATTAACGAAAATGTGTTAATTTATAAGTTTTTGAAATGGGTGTAGGGCATGGTGGAAGGTGGGACCCAATTTTAATATAATACGGTTCAAGAGCCTTTTCATAAGGTTTTAAAGGTGTTTATAAAATTGAAAGGGTGGAGGTGGAAGTTATATAGTCCGGGGCTTAGGGATAAGCGAGGTCGGGGTTTTATGAGTGCAAGGAGCCTGGGATAGATGAAAAGGGGCTTAGGCCTATATATTATAAGGGTGGGGTTTTAACATAAAAACATGGCTTTTATACATAAATAAAACAGACCCGATAGGCTTAAGTTTCGGTTTTAAACAATGTAAAAGGGGGCTTTTACGTTGTTTAATAAATACAAAGGAAAATGAAGAATAGGGGTTTCCTTTAGGAAGGTTTATGAAAGGAAAATGATTTTTCAGAGGAAAAATCGAGTGAATGATAGTGTGAGTAGAGGACTGAAAAAATGAGATCAATAGACCCAAAAATGAAGTCCTTTTGGATCAGTAAGGTGAAATTTTAGGAAGCAGAGAGGGAAAAATATAGTGAAACAGTTTGATTTAGGATAATGAATGTAGTGAGATTTCTAAAACTCACAAAATTTCAGAAATATTATTTTTAGAAATTTATGACCATAACTTAGTCATCTCTAAAACAACAAAAAATATTGATGGCTAATAGTAGCTTCACTTGGGGAGGGTATCTCCCTTAAAAGAGGTGTCCAAAACATTCAGATAGCAAATCTCTAAGTTTATGAAGACCAATGCCCTTTCCATTGGGAATATTTTTCCTTATTCTCATTTTGCTGATGTTTCTTTGAAGTTGTGATCTCAGTAATCTGAAAAGCTTGATCACTTCAACTTTATTTCTACCTACCCAACCTACTTGGCCTAACATTTTTTCTTCTTTGAGTGCACTTGAATTAGAAAACTCTTGACATTCTTTCATTTTGAAAACAAAAAAAGACTATCTATTTCTATCCTTATTGCTTCTAAGAGTTCAAATTATGTTAGTGAACTCTTTTGTTTTCTACCTAGACTATTTTGACTGCCGAGATTAAGTTGTTTGGTAGACTTGATTCTCTAAACTATTGACATGAAATTGAAAGCATGGTTCAAATCAGGATTAGGCAATCTAACTTACCATGGTTTGTGGCATTGGAACAAGCTGCACAAAAATTATTTTTGCAGAAATAGTAACTAGAAAAATAAGGGTTGTGATCTATCATTTGCTATGCATCTCATCTTTCTCTTTGGTTCAGTTTTGAGCATGTGGAACCAATATATTTCATTCCTAATATATCTTTTCTGATAAGTCAAGCTTGAATAATTTTGACAACCATTTTTACACTAACTTATCAACATAAATTTAAAACATGTTCAGCCATGATTAGGCTAGATGACTGAACAAGATCTTTTTTTTGCGCAAGTAGTTAGGCTTGAACACTTTCAACAATACTATTTTTTCGGTATGGGGCTGTACCTCTTTTCAAATCTTCCCTCTTTTCCTTTTTCTATTTTTCTGAATTTTTTGTATTTATGATCTCTTATCATGCAGTGTTATGTATAATCAATGAAAAATTTGAAGCTAGCACTCTTGATAGCCACAATACTTGAGCATTCTATCCTTAACAAGTTTTCCCAACATCCCTTGTCCATTAAGCCCTTGTAAACAGAAACATGGTTACCTCCATTTGAGGGAATGTTGTAAGGATTTTTCCAAAAATTTTCAAACAGACCATGCTCTCCTTGGTATTTCCTCTTTGAGTATTTCTTCCAAAACTTGTCCTTGTAGAAGACCCTTCTTACATGGAAAAGGTATTCTTTATCAGCTTCAAAACAGATGATGATGTCATCAATGTATGTCATAGCGAAGAACTTGAAAACATGGGTCATGACTCTTTGGAAGACATCTTCAACACTCCTTACCCCAGGAATCATTTGGTCAAACATGTAGTTTCTCTAGGGAACTTTGAAAATGGCTTTATGTTGATTGATCGGAAGAAGTATCATATGATGATAACCTAAAACGCTATCATGTAAAGACATTTTGTTAGAAATTCCTACCCTTTGTATAGGATGATTTATCTTGGGAAAAGGGTATTTGTATTTCATGGAGGTTTTGTCTAGGTACCTAAAGTCTATACACAGTCTGCATCCTTTTGCTTTCTTTGTTAGTGACACAATTTTCCCAAGGGTTTCATGGTCTTTCTTGGAAGGAGACCTTTTTTGAATAATTTCTGTGTGACAAGGCTTTAATCTTTCACCACTATATATACAAGCATATTGAAACTTCTTGCATAACCTTTTGTATTTCAGTTTTGTGTATAATGACAGAGTTCTACATAGCTTAATCATTTTGGGTCTTCCCAGGCAACCCACATTATACTCCTTTATATCAGTTCCAGTAGATACTACTTTAGGGTCCATAGTAATATTTGTGAGAGTCAAAAATTATTCTGAAGGTACAAAACTCTTTGATGATGAGGTGTCTATGTAAGGTAAAAACATAAGACTCTTTTGATCCTGATTCCTAAAGATTTATGTTATGGGAGAGTATTTCAGCACTTCAGGATTGAAAAAAGGAAAAAGTTATGTTTTTGAGGTTTGTCCTTCATTTGAGAAACCTGATTCCGATTCCAAACTAATTTTTGCTTTTGAAATTTCATTTTCAGTTTGCAGAAAGTCAAGTTAAATTTTATCATCATGTGGTTGTTCAGGGCTGTTATAATGTTGGCTCTTGAGTTTCTCATGCAAAGACTGGTTTGACTGTTGTAGTGTGTCTAGATCTGTCTCAACTTCACTTACCTTCTCATTAATGTCCTCTTCATTACACAAGATTAAAGAATCAAGATTTGAATGGATGGAATAAATAAGAGTATTGTTTGGCCTATCTAGGCTGCTTACCATATATTTCACATGAGATTCCCGGTACAATCTTCTTGTTTGGTTAAAAATTGGAATGGTATCATAAGACATATCTATTTGAAGGATCCCTTGAAGTTTGGCTCCCCATGATCTGGATAAAATCATGCCATAATTTGGGGGAATGTGAGCAACTACTATGTCCATGACTAGACCTTTAGTAGGGATTTGTGCCAGATTGCCACATAAATCCTTCATTAGACCCAAACATTTGACTCTGTTTGAATCAAAAGAATATAGGTCTTTGTAAGGTCTATTAATTTCTAGGCCTAATCTCTCCATCACCACCTTTGGCATGAGGTTGTGAGAGGCACTAGAGTTTAGCATGGCATTGCGCAAGATTTTATCAGGTATGTTCATACTAACATAGAATGGAGGGATAGCTCCTTCTTAGTATTTTCCTTCTACTTTAGGACCAAGCAATAATTATGGTTTATCAATAGTCAAGTTTAAAGTATTAGTATCATTTCCTATATTCAAATATTTCAAGACCTGATTTTTATATGCATCCTGGGTTACTAGTTTAGCAAGGGGTATGCAAATTTTGACCTTGGAAATTTCTCCCTCAAGGCTGAAAGGTGCTAATGTTTTTGACATATTTGCATCTATTTTTTCACACATAGTATTTTCAACAATTCTGATTTGCTGCATTTTATTAGGACTATAATTTTGAACAAATTTTCTAGGGCCACTAGTAGAATTACTAGGGCAGCTTGGGTCAACACTTTGCTGGCTAGTTTTATCTTTGTTTAGATCAACTTTCGTAGCTATAGTTTTGGTACTATTTGCTGTCCTTTTAGGAATATTTTCTGAGGTTTTCCTAACAACAATGATTGTGTTATTATTTTTGAAATTCTCTTGGTTCTTTTTGCTCCTAAGGTCATATTGCCTATGGACCTCCATTATGGCATTTTCAAATCCTAATTGGTAATATTCAAAATCCTCATGGTTAGTTTCAGTTTGGTATGAGGAAAATAATCCTTATTCTTCGTCAGTGAGAAAAACATCACCCTCACTGTCAGACCCTATCAGATTTACATGATTTTCTTCTAAACTTTCGGTATCCCTTTTTTCTTCATCCACATAGTTTTCTTGGAAAGGAGGCCTAATTTGTTGGTCATTGTCTCTTTGTCTACTTTGAGGGGGATCTCTTCTAAAATTTGGATTCCTATTTCTATTTTGGGGATTTTCTTGGTTCTCCCTAGGAGGTACTATTTCATTTAAGTTTATCCTTTCCATCATTATTTCCATTACCCTCACCAAGTTATCCATTTTTGCATCAAATGATGAGGTTGATGCCATAGCTTCATCTTTGTATGCAACTCCTTTTTCTGACCTTAATCTAGCTCTTTTTCCAATTAGATTTGCTTCTACACTTACAAATCCCCTCTACATGTCTTCTAAAGTTAAGGGGTCTCTTTCTCTTAGCTGATAGGCCATGTCTACGTTGAAAATTTCTAGAAATTTTGCTAAGGCTAAGCCTAGTGGGGGTTTCATGTGTGGTGTAATTTCATTGTAAACACTATTGAATCTAGTGCAGTAATCTTGGACACTTTCCCCAACATTCCTTTTAAGGTTGCTATATTCTGAAAGGATTTCGAGAGGGTTCGTTTTAATTTCCCATTTTTTTATGAATGTTTGGTATAGAGAAGGAAGATCGTGTATGATGTTAGGAGTTAAGATTTTAAACCATTTTTTGGATTCTCCTCCTAATATTTGGTCAAAGATCCTCATCTTAATGGTCTCTTATTATATTTCCATGTAGTCAAAGGCATCATTCATTTATCTACATGTTGTTGGGTAGTGGTAGATTCAGTTCCAGTAAACTACAGAATTCTATATTGGTAATAATTTGGTAAAGGAACCAGAGGTTGTGGTAGTACCAAGGGGGCATACCATGCTGCCATGGTGGGAGCAAATGGAATATTTACAAGAGGTGGATTTGTGAGAGTAAATGTGGCATGAAATGGAGTGTTTTAAACAATGGATGTGTGGATGGGTCTGGTGGAAGTACTTGGACCAATAGACTGATTATGAGCAAATTTGGTATGGAAAGAGCTAAAGTGATGGAGAAGCTAGATATCAGGAGAGGTGGAAGGAGAGGCTTCTCTACTGGAACTTTGATGCAAATTAGTGGGCTCAAGGTTAGTTTGGTCAATACCACTATGTGACTTGCTTCTAAATAAGTTCTTTGTATGGTGCAAGTAAAATTGAGGATCTTGCAAAGC
The DNA here is from genome assembly GCA_034641835.2 of Pinus albicaulis. Taxonomy (NCBI): domain Eukaryota; kingdom Viridiplantae; phylum Streptophyta; class Pinopsida; order Pinales; family Pinaceae; genus Pinus; species Pinus albicaulis. The sequence continues at coordinate 990,644,138 of CM076574.1, forward strand.
TATAAGACGTTCAGGAACAGAGCTTGCTCTATGAATAGTCCTAACAGTAGTTAAATTTCCAGTTTTAGAAGTTTTCCACAAAATCGTTTCTGGGTCATCAACTATGGTAGGAGGATTTGGTTCTAGATGAGATCTAGTATTGATCCTTTGTGAAGCCAGATTTAAAACTCAAAAGTTAGAGAGGCTAAAAATTTAGGATTTTTTTGCAGAAGGGCTGACCTCTCTTAATGCTTAGCAAAATTACATAGTATAAGAATAGGCTTGTATACTTCTCAGGGCTGTTTTGACACAATACTAAGGAATTCTAATGAGAACAAGTGAAGTGATAGGCCTATTGGAGGCTATTGGAGTCGCCATGTGGATGTTTTTTGTTGTTATGAGGATATATGTGTATGGTCCACCAACAATAACTAACACAAAACCAATCTAGGAATGTTTTTGGGGTTTTCTGAGTTCTTTTAGGGATACTAATATTGTCATTGACTCAAAGGTCCCATCATCATCACCATTGCATTGGTGGTAGTGATGAGGTGGCATATTCACTATATTTTCTACTTGTCAAGGACTTCTGAAGTTTTAAGGAGTACTTATATTGTCACTAAATCAAAATGTCCCACCATGATCGCCATTATGTTGGTGCTCTATGATTTAGCATATTGGTAGAACAAATGCACATGGAAATATTAGACCAGTCTTTGGAGTCCTATGACCTAGCCTTCCTAGACTCAGAGAGGACTCTCTCTATTTATATGCAAAGGATGTGAAATTGTTTGCTTTAGATGGTTGATTTTAGGCTAGTTATTAAGTGTAGGATTTGCTGTTTGTTATGGTTGGGTAAGATGATCTAGCAGAATAGATCGAATGAGGAAATGTTAAAATTCATTGGGCAATGGATTCTATAAAGGTCATGAAAGGTTCATTAATAGATCATGGAGCATCACAGGGAAATTATAACTTGGTCAATGGAACTTCAAGGTTTTTAAGGGAAATGAGATGGACATTAATTGTGAGAATAAAAGTAAGACAAAGGGCAATTAAGAATCCTTTATCATGTACCTTTAACAAGAAGGGAATTAAATATCATAAGAATAAAGAGGCAATCAATAGACAAGGCAAAACATAAATTCTTTGATTCAACTTAAGCAGATAATTATTCAAGAAAAACACTCCAATGAAATATAGAAGGTGAGAAACTCATTTAACTTCTAGTGATTTCACCTTCAAGGACAAAAAACATTCAAGACACGCATATAACTGTAATCATAGAAGAGGGAACGCCTAAACATCTTTTATTATAGCTATGAAGATCTCCAAAACAATTTTTAATCAAGTACAAAGGGTATGATCGAAACAAGACCTCTTTGGCAGACCTAAGTAATGGTACTTTAGAGAGAGGCTTCAAAAACAGTGTTTTAGTGACATCAAATAAGCAAGGCTAGCTATAAATCATGTTTTATACCTAATATGTTAAACCATTCATGAAATAAACAATATTAGGGGGTCTAGAGAGCAATTAAGAATTGTCTAAAATGTCTTAGCAGAGGAAAACATAAAGACAGTGAAGATAAAACATAGCTAAGGTGCCTTTGGAAACATTTCTTTGTCTAGATTCTTTGTTCTACTGTATTATAGAAAGATGGAAACATAATGAAACAGGAAAAAACAATAACTTAATAGAAGCACTCCACGACATCAATTTCTCTTCAACCTCCAAAAGACTATGTATTACTTCAAAGAGTCATCAAATGCCAACAAGATAATGAGCTTAAATGAAGTATTTATCTGAAAATGAGGAAGTGAAGCTAAGTCTTAGGGTTTGGGTTTCATTTTTAAAGAGTTTAATGAATTTTCTACCTCGAAAACCATGCAAGGCTCAAGGTAGTAATATCTGAAGATACTTCTCTGAATAATAACTCCTATCTTAACTTTTGAGGGAATATAGGTGAAATGTTCGACTTTAAGGCCTATTGTGTTGGACAAAATTGTGAATTATGGATAAAAAACTCTTCCCTAGACAGGCGATAGTCTAGAAAAACATATTAAATACTATAACACTACCTTTCCTAACTCAGAGCAGACACACAGAAAGGATTAGAGGCTTACTTGTAATCCAAGCACTTCTAAATGGCTCCTTCTGTCACTTCTATTATAGCTTCAAATTCAAGAGGTTTATACTAAATGCTTCCTGCAAAAAAGAACACTAGAACAACAGAAGATAGCAATAATACAAATTTCTATTCAAGTTAGTTAGCTAAATAATTAAATCATAAACCATATACATCAACTAATATCTTACAATATGGAAAATAAAATCCAATACAGATGCATATAGGGAAAATTAAGTTGTATTCTTTATTGATAATATAAGGAGAGGTTACAACCTAGTGACTGAATTGAAGTGACCCTTCCAGCAGTATCCCTAGCTCCATCATAGTATAAATCTATCTAATAGTTGTTACACAAATCTAACTCTCAATTGAAAATCCACCAGCATTTCTCTACTCAAATTCTTCCTTACCATGCACTCATATCTGTGCTCAATTTATAGAGGAGTTGATGGTTGTTTTTCAATCAATGAATTTCCAATAATATAAAAGACATGTTCCCAGTCTTGTAGATGTCAAATGGAAACTTGGATTCGAAGCTTGACACATGTAAACTCTTCTAGAAGGCACTAGCCAAGTGTAGATTCCAAAAAAATGAGAATTTTTCTCCCAATGTGACCAACACACCCATAGATGTTGGGAAGTGCTTTCCAGAACAACCTTGCATGGGGCTACCTACATATGCAATGCACTTAGTCCCCTTAGATGCAGCATTGGTGAGCTCCCATATGCTATATAATAAACTTCAAACCTTGGAAACCTTTGCTTGATGAAATTCATGCTTGATTTGTCTTGTTCTTGCCTTAGGTCATGTAGCAACTTGAAATGATAGGGAATGATAGACCCTTAGTGATTGGTCTTGGAGATGATTTCTAGTTAACCAGGTCATTGGGAATGATACCCCAATTGACCTATAACAATTTCCCCGTAAAGCATGAGGTCAAAATAATAAAAACATTTCTTTGAGATGCTTTACACTGTGATGGGCTGGAGATGAAGCGGAGTGGTCACCTGCATCAATCTTACAATAAATTACATCATGATATATCCTCTTTGATCATAATTGCTGAGGGTAGGCATTCCCATGTTCAACACATAAAAAATCTAATAACATGTACATAATTCAAAAAGTCATCGACATTGGAATGTTGCCCAATGAAGACATGCCTACAGATATAGGCCCATGTTTGGATGACGATATGTATGTAAGGTCACCGTACAGATGATGTGTACAACAATCCTGAAATCGTAGCTTGGATGGCTGAAACTAGATCCGGGGTCTTCTTATCTCGTTCACTCGATCATTCGGGTAAAAGTCTAGCCATGCAAATATATGATTTGTCATCGAACATGGAATGACATCGTTTCATTACCAGCCAATGATGTGAGTTGTTAACAAATGCGAGAGAACCACCATTGCTGTCAATGGCCCTCAACTTACTGCAGTACATTTCGTAAGGTGTGGATATATGATTTGATGTCGAACGCCAAACAAAATATTTCAGTCAAAGGTATGGAAGAGAGGATATTTTCGATGCTGTAACAAGCCTCATGGTACTATAATCTGATGTTTCTAAGTGAACTTCCTAGATATTGATTTGTTATCGACAGGAAGCCACCTTATTGTGAAACATGAGTTACTGATTTTTGATACAAGGGTATGAATTCATATAGAATATTTGAGGGATGATGGTCATGAGAATGAAGGTTTACGAGTATTGGAAAATGATGAGTTTATTCACTGGATGAATTCTCTTGAACATATCAGCGACACTGTGATGATCTTGAAGCATTGACACAAAACTGAAGTGAAGGTATGATGAACCATAGGTGTGAATTAACCGCCAAGATGATTACCCAACCCGAACAATCACGAACATGGAGTGAAGGAAGTGTCATGTTCAAGAGCAATTTGGTATCATAAAGAAATTTTGCTCACTTTTCCAAAATTTTCGCCAGTCATTTGTCGGCTAGTACCTCTTTATTTTTTAACAAGCTTGAAAAGGATAACATTTGCTTGATCTATAATTCAACCCTTCGGGCAAATAAAGTATCGCTATTTAATAATTTAACGAGTCTAACAATGAATGAAACTCGATTCTTGCCATGATCAACAAGCCCATCGCTATTTTATGTTTTAACGAGCTTAACGACAGTGATAGCCCAGTCCTTTTTCATATTCAGAGAGTTTGAAAAAGAGGACGAAATAAAACTCCATAAGTAATTTTTCATAAATTTGTCACTCAGACCCGAAAAAGTGTAAAATAATATCTGAAAGAACCCCTTTGGTCATGTTTAACCAAGGTATTCCTTTTTCGTAAATAATCTATCTTAGTCCAGAAAAGGGTTAAACTTATACTAAGTAGATATCAGTTCATTTACTTTTACGAGCTCGAAAAGACAAGTGCTCGACAATCTTTTCACATTATCAGAGTTTGAAAAGAGCTGAAAGAAGACTCCAGGGGTTCCTTTTTCGCTGTTATCGAAGCTCGAAAAATAAGGAGAAAAGTATGCTTTGGGGTGAAGTCATTCTTTGAAATAAATCTACACGACTAATATATTCATCAGTTGTATTCCTTGTTCATAACAACATCAAATGGATTAAAAGTACCTATTTTATGATAAAAACATAATAAAACTATAATCATAGCAATAAATTTAACTTTAAAATAATTAAATGACTATTTAAAAGTAGTTTCACCATTCATTTTTACCATTCCATAGTTACCATTTGTATTTTGGAGCTCTGAACTTGATTTTTCCCCGAAACTTCAGCTGCTGATTGTGATCATTTATATGGAAGGATTTCATCGCTGTTTGGTCTAGGTTAGTGCCATGAACCTCCTCTTTCCTTTAGTATTCATTTCATCTCCAATTTCTGCAAATTATTAGGGTTTTAAGGCCTCTAGGGTAAATTCTTCCCAAAATGAGGGCAACGCATCCCTTAATGTCGAAACCTACGTTGCATAGTAGGTAAAATGAAGGGTAATTTCATGTGCAACACACTATATCTTGTTAGGGAGTGCGTTTGACACAGTATAATTTTTTGATTTTCTCATAATGCCCAAAATTTTCCTATTTATTGCAATAAATGGAATCTAATGGATTTTATGGTTGTATTTCATGTTTCCATCAAATTATAATCATGATTACATGGAGGGAAAGGGAACATGAAGAACAAGATATGATTTACTTGAATGATCCGGGTACCATAAGAGTCCTAAGAGATTCTAGATTGCTTAAGTACTTCAAATTATTCGAGATGAGGCACTAAATAGAATTCTTGGAGTTCTTAGTTTGATCATGGGATCCGGTGATAGAGGCATTTCAGATTAAGAACCAAGTGGTTCTCGTAATGGTTGAGGATGTGTATTTTATCATAGGTTTGTCAAAGAGAAGTTTGCCGATTTCACTCTGAGGGTCTACCGTTGGAGGAAAGACAGGGAGGGATTATGTTTTGCAGTATTTCTATGTAGGGGAAGAACCTAGAAAATATGGAAAAATAAACATCCAGGATGTCATATATTTTCCTTTGAGAACTATCCTTTTCACGATCGCTAAACTTGTTGGCACCGTTACACTACATGTAGCGAATAGATCGTATATGAAGTATGCGCTAGAGTGTATGGAGCGAGCAATATTCAACTGGTCTAAAGTCATTCTATCTCAAATAAAGCAACAACTGAATAAAGAAAAGGGGGGAAGAAAGAAGAATTTTGGTTATGGTTCTATCCTTATATCCTTTGCCTTGGAACGGATTCCACTAATGCAGCCACAACATGTGACACTGGATATAGCTAGTCCTAGAGATCCTCAGATGCAGAGATGGGTAGAAATCATAGGTCAACATGCTAGCCAATCAACTGTTGTGTTCTCTACTGCATTCTTTTCCTGGTTTCGGTAACAAATCGTTGCCATCGATGAGTATGCACGTGCAGCTGTTGATTTCCGAGGAGATCTAGATTTCGCATTACGAGAAGGTGCCCAATGGGGTGCAATGGGTAACAATGTTATGAACATGTTTTTTGATTTTCCTAAATTTTATACAATTTTTTTGTGTTTTGATGTTTTCCCAAGACTAAACTAAATGTTTGATGTAAAAAATTTTTTGGTCGTGTTCAACCAATAGTGGAACTGGAGCATGAAGTAGATGTGCTAGCAGAGAGGGCTATCAGGAGAGCAGTCCTTCAGGATCTTGATATGGCTAAGACTCTGACCGAGCTTTAGCAGCACATAGAAGGCTTGACCTTCGAGATTCCTGATTTCTGGATTGAAGAGCTTCCCATGCGACTGCAACAACACACTATTGGGGTTCCTAACCATTGGATGCGGTTACTTCGTAGGATAGCTAGATCTATAGCATGTTACCATGAACACCACCAGTTTACTTGTGACATTTGCATACATTTTTAGGTCAGATGAAAAATGTATCTTGGGCACAAATTTTGTAGAAACCTATAACTATATATCTATATGATTTCAGAGTTTTTCCTATGTTTATTATGAAATCCCATTCAATGATGTGAAAGTTTTGTTTACATATGTTGCAAATGTCTGTCTTAAAATTTATTAGTTCATGAATCAGTCAATGTGTTCAAATTTCTGGAAATGTGTTGATATTGAATAAAATCAAAGTGTCTTTCCAAAATTCGAACTCTTAGAAAAAATCTAAGTGTTGGATTTCTAACAGTATAAATACTATTAAGTTGTAATACCACGAGTTAAAGGTCTAACCTTATGATTATGCAATTAATACCAAATGAAATGGCATCAGAGAGAAATTTGATCAACGACCTATACTCAGCGATATTGTTCGTCCATCTACCAATACAAATCCCTTGAAAACTCACTAACTCATCGTTCAGAGCGAAAATGGCCCACGCTGCAGAGGATAGATTCTATGTACTACAACTAGCACCATCAACATATCCAACAAATGGTTCCTTAGATTCATAAATCCGCGATGAAATGTAAAGCAGATTACTAACATCAAGAAAAATCTAAAAACAAATTAAGATAGTGAATGAAAATCAACAACATATATACAATATAATACAAAAAATTACTACGCTCATGATTAACCATAATAACGTTTCAAATACAACCCATTTCTAGGCTGTGCCAATGGAATTCCATCGTAATCAACTAACTCATAGGAACCCTTAGCAAGAACTGTTTTGACAATATAGGGGCCATGCCATAACGGCTCAAATTTTACTGTACCTATCACATCAACTTCTTGATCGTAAATAAGGACCAAGTCACCCTCTGAGAATATGTGAGGTTGGAATTTTTTGTCGTATTGCACCTTTATATGTCTCTTGTGCACTTTGTTGGCCAATTGGGCTTCACAATGTGTTTCAACAAGATGGATGAGGTTAAGGAGACATGCTTCTTCTTCTGAGGTGTCAGGTAAAAATTCTATTGCGAGTTTTAATGATGATATTTTGTATTGGATTGGTAAGATAGTTTCCAGACCATACACCAATTGAAAAGAAGTAAATCCGATCGTGTTTCTCGCTGAGGTTCGATACGCCAATAAGGAGTACTACAGGATCAAATACCTGTTTCTTTTACAAACTCCTATTATTCGCTGAAGAATTCATTTAAGAATTTTGTTAATAGCCTCATGTGACAATCCTAACTTGGCAGTCAATTCAGACATCATGTGGCTGCGAAAATGCTTCCCATGATCTATAACTATAACCTATGGGACCCCAAACCATGCAATAATGTGGTTGAAGAAAAATAATGCAGTTGTTTTTCCTATATTGTTGAATGTAGGCATTTCTTTGGCCCATTTGGTAAAATAGTCCACTGCGACAATAATATAACCATGCCCCCCAGACGAAGGAGGGTTACAGGTCATGAAGTCAATACCCCATTTCGTAAATGGTCCAACAAAGACAACAATATGCATTGACACTCGCAGTTTGTGGATCTTCTGACCATGAGGATGCAGTCTCGAAAAATAGTAGGACAAAATTTACCCACACGGATTATCTTCTGCGCAGTAGCATATCTAGATAAATGTCCACCACAAGCCCCAACATGAAAATCATTTAACACTTTTTTGGCCTCCTCATGAGTGAGGTACCTCCTTAAAATGGTATCAACACCATGATGATAAAGTGTATCGCCAACAATCAGATAATATTTTCCTTGGTATCAAATATGTCATTGTTCAAAGCAAGAGGTATTAGGTCGAAAATTTTGGGTTTGGAGATAAATGATGAGATCCCCATACTGAGGATCAGATGATATGATCAGAAACAAAGACTTGTTTGGAATTGATTGTTCCAACGTATTTTTAATACTATCAGAGGGAATGTCACGAAGAAGCTCAACCAAAACTAACGACTTCTTTGACTTGGATTTGATAAATTCCAAATCAAATTCCTGCAAAATAAAAATCCATTTTGAATATTTTCCCCCCATCAATTGACGTGATAAGATATAAGTCACAGGGTTGTAATCTGAAACTATTGTTGTTTTTCAGTGCAGGATATAATGGTGAAATCTTTGGACAACATGAACAGTTGCTAAGGCAAGATTTTCTACATATGAGTACTTAACTTCTGTATCATTGAGATTACGACTCAAATAATCATTTTGATAATTAGGAGGATACAATCGGACAAGAGTGTCCTTGACAACATCAAAAGAAGCTTGCACAACTTGGTCCCAATTGAAGAGAACCCCCTTTTTGAAAGAGTCGAGTAAATCCTTTAGCCATTTCGGCATAATTTGGAATGAACCTCCTTAAAAGGTTAGCCTTTCCTTGAATTTTTTGTATATGAAGTAAGTTTTATGGCACAGGCAAATCAACAATGGCTTGAACCTTCAATGGGTTGATTCAAACTCCTTCTTTTGAAACTATGAATCCAAGAAAATGACTAGAACCAACACAAAACACACATTTATGTGGATTGAAGCATATTCTGTAGTGTCGGAAGTGTAATAAAATGTCTCTCAAATTCATTGGGTGATCAATTTTATTTCGTGAATGTGCTGGTAAATCATCTAGATATGGTTGAACAATGTGCTTGATGTCATTGAAAGTATAATCCATTTCTCTCTGAAAATTTGCCCCAAATTTCTTTAAACGAGAAGGAAGTTTCCTATAAGAAAATGTTCCCCAGGGATAGATGAATGATGTCTTATGTTGATCATCTAGGCAGATATTGATTTGATTGTAGCTCAAAAATCCATCCATGAACGAAAACATTTCACATCCAGCACAATCGTCAATAATTTGGTTGATAAAGGGAGTAGGATAGTTGTCTTTTGGAAAAGCAAGATTGACAACACGATAATCGACACACACTCTAATGGTTCCTTGTTTTTTTATAACAGGAACAATATTGTAAACCCACTCAGTTAGCAAAACAGGGTAAATTAAATCAACACGCAAAAGTTTTTCAACTTCTACTTTGATGGTAGCAACTTTCTTCAGATGAACAGGATGAAGCCGTTGATGCACCAGTTTGACATGAGGATACATATTAATAGTGTGTTCAATTATACTTGTATCTATGCCTCGCATTTCCTCGTAAGACCAAGAAAATACATCACGAAAGAGAGAATGATATGATTCAACTTCTGATGGAGAAAAAGATATATTGACATGAATATTCTCCACAATGCTAGGTTTGGTCGAAATATCGATAGAAATTGTTTCTTCAATATTTGACATATTGCACTCGGAATCGATTACATAATCGGAAAATAATTCGAAAAGAAATTTTTGATGGATGGGTGATATAGTTCACTAAGATTATTTTATCCATAATCAAGGATATGGGAATGATGATGATAATATTTCCATGGTTCTCCCTCTGACCTCATGGCTTCCAAAATATTCTCATATGTCAATAACATTGAGGAGAATGGATTAGATGGAGTACCAAAATCTAAGGAACGATCAACCCAAACACTCAGCGACGTTGATTTCATATTTTTCGCCCAAGCCAGATAGATTGATTGCTATGCCATATCAATAGGGCTGGGTGGCAGAAACTCCTCCAACGTAGAAATATCAGAATCACCTGTACTCTTCCTTAAGCTAGATAGAGTGTAAGAGATCATGTAACAGGTCTCTATACTTGCAATTTATGTCAACATCACAGGCGGTGGTAATGCAAAGGTTCCCATAAGAGTGGAATCCTTTAAGAGTCCTACACCAATGTTCTGAAGTTCTAGTTGGGGTATGTGAATGAATGGAACACTTCCAGTTACCTATGAAGCAGAGGAAAAGAAGGATAGTTGATTAATGATTTTGATTGTACCTTTGTGTGGAAAGGAAATCATTCTAAAATATGTAGAAATAATAGCAGTTATTACATATACCCATCGACTTCCAAGTAAAATATTATAATCAAGGGGTCCGTCAACAACCTCAACATCAATATTCATTGTTTTGCCCCCTATTTCAACATGCAGGTTATTAATAATATCACAAGGTTTATATGTACATCCATCAAATGCTTCAACGTTGTTGATGATTGTGATAAGTGTGGCAAGCCAAGTGACTTCCAATAGTTTAGGGACATAATTCATGTATATGCTCCCTCATCAATAATAGTGTGATGAACAAGGTGATTGAGAACATTTACTTGTATGGAGAATGTCAATTCTGCTGGTAGTTGTGGCACATAGCGTGTATGATTAAAGATGACAATATTAGAATTAGTTTGATCAATTCCACCAATAGCTAACAATAAAGCCTGTTTTTGGGAGGGACAATTTTGTGATACCTCAAGAGTAGACATAGCTGAAGGGGATTGAGCCAAATATTCAACTATCTTATAATTTTTTGTAGCTCTTTCTCGAGGATTATATGTTGATTTATGAATTGCTCCCTTTGGTGGCTTTATTTTCAATTCAGTAATAGAAGTAGGGGTACTAATTATGTAGATGGATTCATTGTTAAGGTTGTAGGTTGATTATTTTCTTGACTACCATAATATTTATTTCACGTCGGCACCAAAATATCTGTTCAAGTTTCTGTGAAGGATAACATTAAAACTTGGGAACTAGGAGCTAGATCCATAGCAACCACATTGGTGTCCGGATTTGGAAATGGGTCTGTCAACACAGCTGACGCATGAGAAGTCTTGATGATTTTTGAGACTTCAGTGTGGTGAGGAAAATTCCTAACAAAATGTTCCTAATTACAGATTATGCATCTATAACGAGGTTTCTAAGGTCTAGATGGTTAATCAAATGATATTTATTGTGGGTTAGATGTTTTCTTTTTCCTTTTGTTTACCCTTTTTATTGCTTCCTAGTTGCTTGTCACCTTTACCTTTGTCAAATGACACGACATTAATTTCAGAAGTAGGAGTAGGATCAGATGTAGTAGTGCGGTGTGTGCTTGCAGTGCCTATCAAGCCATCTTCGGCATGAGAGTCCTTCAATTTAGGAGGAACATTGAAATTAGATCTTCGCGCGTTAGTAATTTTTTCATAAAGAGTTCTAGACTGAGTATAAATCAAGTCTAGATATTGGGCACGAGCGATAACTTGTTCTTCATCTCAGTTATATATGGTAACAGGGACTTAATAAACCATTTAGCAAGGAGTTTATCTGGAACAAATGTCTTTAACCATTCGTCGACGATGACACCACTCATGAATATGATCAGAAATGTGAGTTTCATTGGTCTTTTTGAAATTAGTCAAGAGTTTCGTTCTAGTTTCATATCTTATGGGTAACTAGAAATGAGTCAAAAATACAGTAGCTAGGGCTACGAAATTATCAAAATAAGCTCTGGGTAATTCAATGTACCATTTTGCAGCCGGACCTGTGTGAGTGTACGCTGGAAAAGACGCAACCGAACAGAATCATCATTCATGCAGTTTGATGAACAACATAAATGATAATTCATAACATGAGTCGACGGATCTTCTCCAGGGTTTCCATTAAACTTAGGAATATTTGAGGGTAATTTGTGAGGTATCATTAACCACCAAGGAGCATAGTTGATTGGATCATTGGTTAACCAATTTAAATCTAGTAACTCTAAAGTTGCAACAAAGGGCAACTTTCGATTAAGGTTAGGTTGAGCATAACGAGGGTAAGATGGAATTTCTTTAGCAACAGACCTTTGAGCACCAACATAAGGGATATGTTGTTGGTAACGCAAATAGGGGTTTTTTTTCATAGCAAATGCTTGAGGATTATGTTGACCAAAACTTGTATATGATGCTTGTTGAAAATAAGTTTGACGCATTTGCACCTGAGGTTTCCAAGGGGTCTGTCCGCCAATTTTATAACCCAAATTAGGATAACTTCGATTCAGTTGATATGTATAAATAGGTTTTGGTTGTGACATCCATTAAAAGGTAGACCAACTTGTCAATAAATGATTCCTGATACAAGTTGTTGTAAATTAATCAAAGGATTTGGAGTGTGTGGACATAACATTTGATGGTATTGAGTTGAAGTAATCTCTTGATAAGGTTTATGTACAACATTTTGATTCTGTACCAGTGGTAAAGATGTATTAACAAGTGGTAATGAAGTGGGTGTAACAAGTTGAATTGGTTGATACGATTGTACAACCCTTTGTGGTTGGATAGGAAGAGTGGGCTGCCATTGACAAAAAAAAAATTCAACATTAGATTGACCAAAAAGTGACAGAATACTGTCATATTGGGTGACCAAAGGTTGCCCCTCAGCATGAGGAGGATAATAAGACAAAATATTTCTCTCCAAATTTTGGGAGTCCAGTTGATATGGTACTTTAAGGAATTAACCCAGAAGGACCAGCTTTGTATTGACCTGATGATGTGTGTAATGAATCAAAACTTTCAGTACTTACGATAGGATTACCAGTTAAAATATACGATAATGACATTAGAAAATTCCATGGATTTGAAGATGCACCAGAGAAAATTCCAGATAATGATTTGTAACCTGATGGGACCATAGGGCCACCATGAAAATATGACTCTGGTGAAGTTGTGAACATCAACGAGGTAGCTAGGGCAGGAACTGAAGTAATTAGAATAGATCGCCCAACCGAAGATGTTGGTTCAGCCATGGTTAGTTGACCAAATGTATACCCTTTTGAATCGGTGAGAATTTGAAAAGGAATAGGATCAACAAAAGCTGAGGGTGTCGATTGAGAAAAAGACTCGTACAGGTAAAGGTCCTTCCCAAAATGGGTTGGAGTTAAAGGTGTATCATCTTGTGGGATTTCTTTAATTGCAATTAAACTAGGTGGAAATATTTCACCATCGAGCCCAAGGTATATTTCAGGTGATTGACTGTGTGATATGGGAGATTCAATAGCTACAGAACATTGTGGGATGACCAAGGTAGGAACAACTTCTTGTTGTTTGACCTCAGGATTTAGATGTTCTGGAAAATAAGAGACAGGATCTGGATCAATTTGTGGTTGAACAATGTCATGTCCAGAAGATATGGTCTCACTGATTGGGTGGATCATGACCACGGGTAATTGTGAAGACTTTGTTTTGACAATACTAGATGAACCGGGATGTGTAAAAATAACTTGATCTAACTCTGATTTATCGGAAAATGATGTTTCACAAGACGTATAGATTGTACTTAATTTGACAGATCGTGATCACCTTCGCCTACCAAAAGTAACTTCTAGTGGTAAAGGTGTTTTTAAAGCTAATATACGTGAACGACGGGGGAAAGGGTTTTGTTATTCCATGATTACTGATTAATTTTAACCAAAAACAAAAAAACAAAATAAAAGAGTAATTCTAGGCAAAAGGGTTTACCAAGAAACTATGAAATTGAGAATACCTCTTGGCGAACCATGAAGTACGGACAAGAAATCTCCCCAAATGCTTTGTTCGGTGTTTCAAAATTTACAAGGTGGTTGACTCAATTCACTATGGAGGGCTAACACCAAAACTTTTTCCTCCCAAATATACTCAAAGGTACATGGAGGCCGAAGTTTGTATTAGCGCTGTCTTATGCGAAAATGCATAGTGAGAGCACCCCTTTATACTTATCGTACTGTAACACCACCCGATATACCTGAAAGTACGTGGACGAGCTACGATATACTTATGTACATGGAGTGAGGTATCACACTCAGAATGTATCACATACAATTTAACAACAGCTTCTATGTTTTACAACACCGGAACATGTCTCTAACATAAACCTTATAAATGTTATCGTTATGGTTCAAATGCTTTGTTAGGTAAATCAAGATTAATTTTATGTTCATTTTGCTTAACAATTTTCCTTTCAAAGGTTCACCGCGATGATGTATTATAAAATTCCTAAAATGAAACTAAAAATGATAAGCAATCTTCCACTCTTAGTTTTTCAATGAAAATCCTAGCTACTAGAGGGAAAGAGGACTCAATTTGTGAGAAAAAAAACCAATGAGCGCAAACTAAATGCAGATTTCCTAATTGTTCCTTTTTGCAAAACACACAAAAATCCTACTTGCAAATGCAGATTTTTCTTTGTCAGTTCCTTTAATGTTATGAATGTAGAAAAGAAATTAAGTGCATTAAATCAACAAATCAAATGCTTTTTACTTTCGAGAAATGAGGAATACAAACAAAAATTTCTCTTTTGAAGGAAAAATGAGGAATTTAACAACAATTTCTGCTCTCAGGAAATGAATAATTTACGAAAATTTCCTACTCCAAAAGCAAATGAAATAATGCAACAATAAAAATACTTTGAAATAAACTTGCCAATGATAAATAAAAATTATTTAAACAAACATTGAACAATTTTTCTTTCAAAGGAGGAAGAAATATAGAGATTCACTAGTCAATATGAGGTTCAAAATTTTCAAAACACAACAACAAACAAAATGCATCAATTTGCAAAGATAAATCCAATGGAATCTTGATGGCTTCAGGAGTCAATGTAGTCTCTGAAGGGAGACAGTGCTCTGCAACGTAGGCCTGAAAGGGAGACAGTGCTATGCAAAGCACTTTGTCTTGTCCAAGAGTGTGTTGGGCATAGTGTATAAGGAAAAACATTACTATTTAACACACTTCTTTTGCAAATTAAGATTTGAAAAATTTTGATCTTTGTGAATAACAACTACTGGGTGGATAAACAAATCAAATCAGAGGCTAAGTCACCTAGATCTAAGAGAAAATTTTCCCCAGTGGAGTTGTCAATTTGTTGGATAGAATTGTGAATTACAGATAAAACACACTTCCCTAGACAAGTGATAGTCTAGAACAACATATTAAAAAATATATGACTACCTTTCCTAACTCAGAGCAGACACACAAAAAGGATTAGAGGCCTACTTGTAATCCAAGAGCTTCTAAATGGCTCCTTCTGTCGCTTCCGTTGTAGCTTCAAATTCAAGCAGTTTATGCGAAATTCTTCCCACGAGAAAGAACACTAAAACAACAGAAGATATCAATAATACAGATGGCTATTCAAGTTAGTTAGGTAAATCAGTAAAGCATAAACCATATACATCAACTAAGATCTTACAATATGCAAAATCAAAGCCAACACAGATGCATATAGGGAAAAGTAAGTTGTATTCTTTATTGATGATAGAAGGAGAGGTTACAACCTAGTGACTGATTTGAACCCCATCATAGTATAAATCTCTCTAGCAGATGTTACATAAATCTAACTCTTAATTGAAAATCCACCAGCATTTCTCTACTCAAATTATTCCTGACCAAGCACTCAGATCTATGCTCAATTTATAAAGGAGCTGAAGGTTGTTTTGCAATGAATGACTTTCCAATAATAGGAAAGACATGTTCACAGTCTTGTATATGTCAAATGGACACTTGGATTTGAAGCTTGACACATGTGAACTCTTCTAGAAGGCACTAGCCAAGTGGATATTCTGGAACAATGAATATTTCACTCCCAATCTGACCAACATACCCATAGATGTCAGGAAGTGCTTTGCAGAGCAGCCATGCATGGGGCTACCTTCATATGCAATGCACTTAGTCCCCTAAGGAAATGTTGGTGAGCTCCCATATGCTATATAATAAACTTCAAACCTTCGAAACCTTTGCTTGATGAAAGTCATGCTTGATTTATCTTATTCTTGCCTTAGGGCATGTAACAACTTGAAATGATAGGGAATGATAGACCCTTAGTCATTGGTCCTAGAGATGATGCCCAGTTAACCAGATCATTGGGAATGATGCCCAAATTGACCTATAACAGTTTGATATATTGAAAATATCTCTGACTCGCTGCAATAACTGTTTAATTCTTTATTGAAGCAAACAAAGCATTAGGTGTCAAAAATATGTTTGAAAGAAGTAACTCCGTGTAGGTGCAGTTAATTTTAATCTACTTTTGATTAATATGCCTCTTGTTTTATCTTTTAATCTCTGCATTTATGCCTTTAAACTCTATCTTTATACTATGTTTATCTGTTGATATTATATTTCTCGTTAATCTGCTTTATCTCTACATGTTTATTAATCCCTTTTAATTAACCTTTCTCATCTTTTGTCTTCATTATTTAATATGTTAACTATCCGCCTGTATCCTTTAACTTCTACTTTAGATGGCTAATCCTTTGTTTTTTCTTTTGATTAAGGATTAGCCCTCTAATATTTAATATTCTTCGCTTCACTGTATCTTTTGGCTGTGTTTGTTTTTTGTGTGCAAGGGATGCTTTCTGTCATGATAGGAGGGTTACCTGGCCATTAGTGATCATGTTTCATCGATGGAAAAAATTGATGCAATGCTCTTGACCACTATGTTTTAAACTAAGCTCGTGGATCATCATCCAAAGGTTCATTTGGTCGCTTTTGGACAGTCAAAATTCTTTTTAGGCATTCCGCCCTTAAAAATGCACACAAAAACAACTTGTTAGTTTTAAAACCTATGGGGAGGGCGTTGACTGCGTTTTCTTGTGGTTTTGGACTAGTTGGAAGGGTTTGTAGAGGAGGAAATAGTGTGGGAGGTAGGGTTTTCAAGGTGGAACTAGGAGGAAGTTTGAATAGAGGTGGAAGGATTTGAAAAATGGTGTGGAGGGAAAAGCGATTCTGGAAAACCAGAAGCATTTATCGTGTGGCTGAATGGTGGTAAATGGTTTTAGGGAGAGGGCACGTGATATGGCCCAACACATGAAGTGTGGCAGGGAAAACCCACTTATTTCACATGGGTCGGAAGATGTTAACCTTGTCGCAATTATATATGTGATATGCGCTGGAGACTGTCATATCGTGGGGTGAAAGATCAACAGCTATCGCGTGTTATAAAGGCAGCAAGTAGGCGGTTAGATTGGCATAGTGGAGGACAGGTTGCGCACGTTTATTGGGTTGCGAGGTTAAGTGGAGAGTGGGATCGGGGCCATAATAAATTAATGAAAATGCATTAATTTATAAGGTTTTGAAAGGGTTGTTGGGCATGGTGGAAGGCGGGACCTAGTTTTAATATAATAAGGTTTAAGAGCCTTTTTATAAGGTTTTACAGGGGTTTATAAAACCGAAAGGGCAGAGGTGGAAATTATATAGACTGGGGCTTAGGGATAAGCGAGGTCATGGTTTCATGAGAGCAAGGGGCTGGGGATAGAGGAAAAGTGGCTTAGGCCTATATATTATAAGGGCAGGATTTTAACATAAAAATAGGGCATTTATACCTAAATAAAAGAGACCCAATAAGCTTAAGTTTTGGTTTTAAACAATGTAAAAGGGGAATTTTACATTGTTTAATAAATACAAAATAAAATGAAGAATAGGGGTTTCCTTTAAGAAGGTTTATGAAGGGAAAAATGGGTTTTTAAGAGGAAAAAGGGAGTGAATGATAGTGTGAGTAGGGGAGTGAAAAAATGAGATCAATAGGCCCAGAAATGAAGTCTGTTTGGATTAGTAATATGAATTTTTAGGAAGCAGAGAGGGAAAAATATAGTGAAACAGTTTGATTTAAGATAATGAAGGCAATGAAATTTCTAAAACTCAAAATATTTCACAAATCTTGTTTTTAGAAATCTATGACCATAAATTAGTCATCTCCAGAATAGGAAAAATTATTGATGACTAACATGATGAAAAGATCAAGGAAATAAATCTTTAGCTCCATAGAATCACACAATAGATCTCTCTGATAGAAATTCCAATATTACATGTATGCTTGGGAGAAACAAGTTTGAAGGAATGGGGGGTAAAGCTGAATTGCAGCTCAATTTATTATCCTCATACAATTAGATAGAAATAGAGTTAAAAATATTTTTTGCTGACATATGGTATAAGTTTGAAACAGATAAAATATAATAGTCAAGGATACTTTCTGTATTTCTAGAAACTGTATACAAATACAAGTATCAGATATCCAATGCAAGTTAGAAAAAAAAATCCTTATATGAAAAAAAGAAAAAAGGGCCACACTCCATTGAGTTAAAGTTAACAGAAGGACAAATTGCTAAAAAATTAGAAGTACTACAGTAGGTGGAATTTTTTTTTTGAAAGAAGTACTCAAAGTATTAAGGTAAATTCAGCTCTTCAGAAAAGTGATGCAAGAATTCACAAAGAATTCAAATATTGAGATCAGGTATATCTAAGGATTAGATGTTACAAAGATGATATTGAATGCCAATGATTTTTTTCAGAAACACCTCAAAATTGTGGGGCTATGAGGATTGGAGCGAGAGTATAATATCACTCTACTTCGTTGTATAAAAATTGGTTTCATATTTCATGTTGAAAAAATTATGTACATGAACCTGCTCACTTGATTGGATTGTGATATAGGTGGAGAAAGAAATAAACTTATTTCCATATATAACATTAGCAATTAGAAGTGCAGTGGAAATACTTCACACATGAGTAAGGTACTTGGGAGTAGGAAGTTATTATGAAAGGAACATAACCATTGTAGGTTAATCAAGAAACTGGGAGATTGGGAAACACCGAGAACAATGATTTTTTTCACAGGGGGACTATGTAATAGCCCTATTTTTGGAGTTCAATAAATAGAGAATACACATAAAAGGTCAAGAGGACCTCAGAAATAAAATATGTAAATATATTAATTGTGGAAATTAATATATAAATGTGGAAATAGTACCATGATGTAAAGACAGAGTAAATTTAGACGAGGAAGTCAAAATCCATGAGGATGGGTTAGATTCCTAATACTTTCCCAAAATTCTCCAAAAAGCCTTAGAGAAAATAAAATAAAATAAATTTTATTAGATGGGAAAAAAATATCTAACAAAAGCCTCACTAAAGTGGAAAGTTACTACGAAGAGGTAATAATAACACTAGAAAGTGGAAAATCTAGTTTTAAGGAACCTTTTCTGAAAGAAACAAAATTAAGGGAAACAACATCCCAAATTAACTCAATGCAGTTATGGAAACATGTTGAGGGAAAGCAAGCTTAAATAAACTATTCCTAGATAGACAATGGGTTTTCTACACTGTGGAAGAATTGGTCTCTACTCAGGGGAAGTTGTGGATTATGCTCAAGGTTGGATGGAAAATAGACTTTACCATATTGTATGCACTCTGTGAAGTTTTGTTTTATATTGATTATTGGTTTCCTGTGATTCGCAAGATTGGCAAGAAAAAACACTATAGGGGGCATATCAGAACCACTTTGGAATCCCAGGACATAGCCTCCCTGCATTCAGAGAGGGATCTCTCTATGTAAGTGTTTATAGATGATATGTCTTTGTGCTCTTTGTTTTATGATATTAGGTTAGTTATGAAGTTCTAAGGAATTGTTTGTTTTGGTTGATTAATTGATAAGTTGACAGATCAATGGTGTGACTAATTGAAGGAGTATTTCAGCTAAATAAATATACCATCAGAAAGCATTAATCCATTGGGCTATGAAGTCATAAAAGGATTTAATTGTTCATCAACCATGCAAGGGTTTTCATAGGGCAAGCTAACTATATCGAGCGGATCTCTTAGATTAGTTTGATATGAAATAAAAATAAGTTGTGAAGGCAAGAGAACTATATTCAATTAAGAATATTCTATCTCTATTTTAACAAGAAAATCATTTTAGGTAAATGTTTGAGGTAAACCAAAGGACAGGGCATACCGTAGACTTCTTTGGTCAGACTTTTATAAGCAAACCTCTAAGACAACAATCCAGCAATCCTAGAATTATTTTCAGATAAAGAAAACATTTAAGATAACAGTGAGAATAGCTAAAGAGTAAGATAAACCTATATTATTTAACTCGACACTCAAAAGACCTTCAAAGTAACACTTTGAGGCTGACTAGAGGATAAGGAATACCATAGACTTCCTTGTTTTAGAATCTACTAAGTATAATTCAAATAAAGGTCTCAAAAACAATATTTCAAGCTACAATAAGGGACAAGGCTTACCATAGACTTCTTTGGCTTGACTCTATTAAATCATTTCTAAGAAAACAAGTTACGTGGAACTGGAGATCAATTAAGAATTCTCCAATCATACATTGCAGAGGAAAACATGAAGATAAAGAAGGAAGAAAGAACTAGGGTGCCAAGACACTATATTCTACTCTAAAATTTATGTTCTTTTACTAGAGAAATATGGACATAATGGAAAATAGAAGAAAAAAAATTACAAAGAAGAAAAAATTCACCATTAACATAGCTCAAGAATCTTGTGAACGTGTTTGTATTACCGATGATCAAAACAGTTATATTACTCCATGTACAATAGCTCTCTACAAATCAGAGTCTTCTCAAATCCAGCCTGGCAGTCCTCAACTAGCTCACCAATAGAAATTAGTCAACTAACCACTAACTAACCAACACTAAAAATGAAGCTTACATGCATTATTTATCTGCATAATGAGGAGGTGATGCTAAGCTAGGGTTTATGCAGTCATTTATTATAGAGTTAATATGTTTTTGACCTTTGAGACCATGAAAGGCCCAAGGCAAAAATATCTGAGAGTTTTTTTCTGAAATAGTAACTCCTAACTAAACTTCTGAGTTAATTTATGGAAATTTTTGACTCTAAGGATTTTTAACAACTTTAAAATAATTGCTGGTCGCTGAAAAATGTCTTTGATTATCTGTAATAACTATTTGATTCTTTATTGGAAGAAAACATACTGTAGGTGGCAAAAAATATCCTTTGAAGAAGCAATTTCTATGGATTTGAACATTCGAATTTGTTTCTAGATAGATATGCCTTTGTTTATCATTTAAACATTGTTTAGGCCTTTAAAAATCTGGATTTGGATATTCAACTATCTTACTACCTTTTCCTTTGATTTTTCTTTTATCTCTGTTTACTTTATTGATCCTTTTGATTAACCACTTCAACCTTTGTTTTAACCTTTAATCCTTTTAATCCTTTCTATTTATCTTCATCATCTTTAACCTCTCTTTGGTGGCTAATCTTTATGATTTGTCTTTTGATCTGTGATTAGACTTATAATCTTGTTATCTTTATTTTTGTGGTCTTCTTCATTGTTTTATCTTCCTGTGACTGCCTCTGTCTACGTTTTTGGTGTAGGGATGCATTCTTTTGCTACTGGAGGGTTTATAAAACACTGATGATCATGATTCATCAGGATTTGACTTTTTCTTACACCTATGGTCCCTTCAAATTAAAATAAACCTCTGGATCATCATCTAAAGATTCATTAAAATGATTTTTGGACTATTGGGATTCATTTTATGCACTTTTTCCATTAAATTTGCACATAAACAAACTGTGAGTTTTTAAAAACCGCGTTTCGAGAGACTTCTACATTTGCAGGGAATTTTTTGGGCTTTAGAGCATTGCAGAAGCATTAATGGAGGGTCGGGGTTTCATCATAGAGCTGCAAGGCTCTGGATAATTTGAATCAAAAGGGCGGTAAAGAGTTTTGGCGCGAAGGGAGGAAGTTATTTTCGAGAGGGGAGGGGGTGGTTTTCACATAATCGGGGAGGCTGTAATGTTTTTGGGCGAAGGCGTGCGATTCCACTCAGTGAATGTTGCGTGGAAAGAGAATACCACCCATTTAGCATGGTCAAGGTTTGTTTAACCCTCACACCACTGTATTTGCAATAAGTGAAATCAACATTAGATCTCATGGGATTAGATAATGGGTGGTCACAAGCTTTGTGTGTATTGAGAAAAACAAATGGGAGTGGGGTCCGGGTTCCAGGTGGCGGGTTCCAAATGGAGCATGAGTTTTGGTGGAAAGCAGGGCCTAGGGTCTTAATAAACCAAGTGAATGCTCCCGATTTATAAGGTAAAAATAAAGGTTTGAGAAGGGGTTTTAAATCAAAGGTGGAGGACTCTAAAATAAAACCAGGGGTTATGCAATAAGTGGGGTTAAGGTTATATGGGCGTAGGGATAAAAGTAAAAGGAGCTCAGGTTAATAAAGAGTCAGGTTTTTATATCAAAAACTGAGTTTAATATAAAACAAAAACTGTCCCGATAGGTCAATTATCATTTAAAAACAATGTAAAAAGACATTTTTACATTGTTTTAATGTAAAAAGGAAGAAAATGATGAAGGTGAGGGAGAAAATGGGTTGTTGTGGGGAAATGAGTGAAACGTGAAGTTTTAGGATGGAAATAAGCGTGTAAATGAGAGAAGTAAGCACATGATGCGTTTTTTAAGAGAAGGAAGGTATTTTGAGAAGGCAGAGATGAAATATAGTGAAAATCGTTTTATAAGGATAATGAAGGCAACGCGATTTCAAAAGATAGCTGATAGGAAAAGAATGCTATCTTTAGCTACTTGTGGAAAATCAATAGTCACCTAGTGAACTTTGTAAAATATACGAGGATAACAGTGGCTCCATCTGGGGAGGGAAGCTCCTTTAGGAGGTGTCAAGAACCTCCGAGATCAAATCTACGGAATAAGTAGACCAGTGCCTTGATTTTCACTTGCCATACTCTTTTCTTCAATTTGTTGATTTGTTGCTTCTCTTTTTGAAGTTGTGATCTCTAAAAATCTGAAAAAAAACATTGTTTAACCCAAATTCTACCTACCCATCATACTTTCCTAGCATTTTTCTTCATTTGGGTACGTTTAGATTAGCCAACCTTTGACATTATTTTCTTTTGAAAATAGGAAACTATCTACTTCTACACTTATATCATTGAAAAGCTTAGATTAAACTGATGAGTTTTTTCATTCTCTACCTAATCTACTTATTTGTCAAGTTTAAATAGTTTGAAAAATTTTCATTCTCTATTATATTTAAGATGGAATTGAAAACATGATCAAATCAAGATTAAGCAGTTTGACTTGTCATGGGATGTGGTATTTTGTACAAACTGCACACACAATTTATTTTGAAAAAAGTAAAAAAAAAATTGAGAGTTGTAATTTTAAATTTGTTGTGCATCCCTCTCTTTTCTATTTGGTTCAGATTTAAACATGGGAACCAATATCTTTTCCTAATCTAATTTACTGACAAGCCAAGTTTAAACATTTTGGAAAATCTTCATTCACTAGTCTATCAGTAGAAATTTAAATTTTTTTCAATCATGATTAGGCTATATGACTGAAAAAAACTTTTTTTTTCAAAGTAGTGGCATTTGAACTTGCACACTTTCAGAAATATTCTTTTTTGGTATGGGTCTTTACCTTTTTCCTTTACTTTCCCTCTTCTCTTATTTTTTTTGTTTTTATGTTTTATTTTTCTAATATTTTTCTTCAAATATTGTTATATACAATGAATAAAGCTTTAAACTAATATTCTTAAAAAAAATAATGCTTGAGCATCCTACCATTGACATGACTTCCAAATAATTCTGTTCAATCCATCTCTTGTAGGAAAAATGCATTGTTACCTCTTGCAAAATGGATGATGTATGGGCCTTTCTATAGATTTTTAAATTTTCTATGTTTTCCTTTGTCTTCTTTTCTTGAGTTCCATTTCATCACTTCCTCACCAATATTAAAATCATTTGCCTTGGTTCTTTTATCAAACAACTTCTTGATGTTTTCTTGCACTTGTTGTGTTCTATTATACACTTCTGCTATGCTTTGTTGTAAATGGACAGTCTGGTTCATTCTACTTTGCATCCATTTTCTTCAGAATGTAATTTTTTGATTAGCTTCATGACTGGCACTCCTAATCTTGTTGGAAAAATTGCATCTGCTCCATACACTAGTTTATAGGGAGCCATTTCAATTGACTTTTTATTTGTTAATCTATCTACCCATAGTGCATGTACTAGTTTTTTGTGCCATGACTTCTTATTCTCTTCCAACAACTTTTTGATGATGTTCACCAAATTTTTTTTTTAGGATTCTACCACCCCATTACCTTGAGCATAATAAGTTGTAGATGTCCTAATGTAATCTAATATTCGTGGAAAAATTCCACCATTTTCTTGGATCTAAAAGCAGTAGCATTTTCAGTGATAATCTTTCTAGAACAACCAGATCTAGACAAAATGTGGTTTTCAAGAATTTTATGGTTACTAAGTCCTTGGCAGTTCTAGAAGGGATGGCATCTATCCATTTTGTAAAATAGTTAGTTGTAGTAAGGATCCATTTGCATTGGGCAGAGGAGGCAAGATGGATTTCTCCAATAAAATCTAGGCCCCATTGTTGAAAAGGATCTTCAACAGAAATAGGATGCAAAGGTAAGGGCAAAAATTTTCTTTTGCCTTCAAATATTTGGCACTTATGATAGGCAATTACCATTTTATGGATGTCTTGAAAGAGGTTGGGCCAATAATAACCAGCTCTAAGGATTTTGTTGACAATATTTTTCCAATAGAGGTTGCCTCCACATTCTCCTTCATGAAGCTAATGCTTGATCTTATCTACATCATTCTCAAAAAAACGTTTTAGCAATATACCACTGGCATTTTTCCAATATAAAATTTTATTTATGATGTTGTATTTTACAGCCTTCAACTTTAAGAATCTAGCCTTTGTCTTGGACCAACCAGGAGGAACATTAAGATTACAAGGCACATATAAAATATCATCATACCAATATGAATTTAAAAATTATTCTTCAATAAGTGGAGTTGCTAACTCCTCTTTTTGATCTAATGAATCAATCATATTCATGTCCATCGCTTGAAAGTTTTTTTCAGCCATGAGTTTAGCCAGTCCTTGTCCTTTGATTAGTTTAGTGGGCTTGATTTCTAGATTGTATTTTAGTATAAAAACAATCCATTTACCCCTTTTTCCATTAGGATCTTGTGTTAAATGTATTTTACCACTGAGTGAGGCACAAATGCAATGATGTGTGAGTGTAGAATAAAAAATCTGAAATCCTTTAATGCCTTGATTAAGGAAAAATCTTGTTTTTCCATTATGTTGTATTTTAGAGATGCATATCTTAATGCCTTTCTAAAAAATGCAGTGGGTTTTTCTTGTCCTTTATGTTTTTCTGTAGTAGGACAACAACAATTGTATGCTCTGATGCAAAGGAGAAGATGAGGAAATATTTGGTAAAATCAAGGCTAATTAGAACTAGTGTTTGGGTAAATGCTTGTTTTACCAATTCAAAGGATTTCTTTGCTTCTATGGTCCATTTGACTCTTATTTCCCTTTTCAGCATGTTATTAATATTTCTTAGGAGTTCAGCAAGGTTGGATATGGACCTTCTTAAGAAACTAATCTTTCCAATGAAATATTGTAGCTCTTTGATATTTCTAGGATGACTGATTTTCAACATTCCTTGAATCCTTTTTGGGTCTATCTTGATCCCTTATTCATATATGATATGGCCTAAAATTTTTCCTGCTTGGAGACCAAACAAAGTCTTCTTTGAATTCAAAGAAAAACCATATTTTCTACATTTTTCAAAGACTTTTCTTAAGTGAGCTAGGTGTTCTTCAACAGTTTTTGAATAGACTATTATGTCATCAAGGTATATAACAATGAAGTAGCCTATCTTTTCTGAGAAAGCAATGTCCATGACTCTTTGAAAGGTGGCACCAACATTCATTAACCCAAAAGGAATTTTCACATACATGAAATTTCCTGAGGGTGTAATGAAAGTTGTCTTTTGTTGATCATTTGGGTGTACCAGAACCTGATTGTATCCTGAAAAACCATCTAGCAAATAAATTCTTTTAGACCCTACTACCATTTGTAATATGTGATCCATTCTTGGTAAAGTGTAGTTGTCTTTTAAGAAGGATTTGTTTAAATTTCTGAAGTCTATGCATAGCCTAATTTCTCCTATTTTCTTCCTCAATGATACAAGGTTTCACACCCATTATGGGTATCTCAGAGGGACTATTATTCCAACATCATACATTTTATTAATTTCTTTCTCAACTAGGGGTAGTTGCACAAGGTTTATTTTGTGCATTTTCTGTTTAAAAGGCTTCTGGTTTTCTTTGAGAGGTATCTTATACTCAATTATCTCTCTATCATAGGACTTTAAATCTTCATAACTCCAAGAAAAAACATCATAAAATTATTTAAAAAGCTTAAGATATTTTTGTTTTATATGAGGTGGCAGTGCTTTGGATAGTTTTATCAATTTGGGTTTTTGTTCACTGCCTATATTGCATTCTTCTATTTCAGTTTTAGTGCGTTCCATATTTTTCTTATTAGAAACATCATTAAAGTCAAACAATTTCTCTAGTGGAACCAGTCCTTTTGGCTAGTTATCAGTATTAGACTACAACACTTCAAAGTTTTCTTTTTCTAAATTAGTGCACATCTCTGTTTTATGTATGTCTTGTTTGTCTAACATATTTATAACAAAGTATTAGGATGTTCTTCTTTGTAAGATTTTTCCTCAACAAAGCTATCTTCTTCATACCTAGAGTCTGAATTTGGCACTTCAAAATCATTTCTCGACTGCAGTAAATCTTCTATTTGTTTATCTCCTTCAAAAAATTTCCATTATTTTATGTTATTAGGGATAGTTGGTCTATATTTGACTTGGACTGTGTATTGTTTGCTTTGATAAGGTTTTCGACATGTACTGGCTACAAATGCTAGACTATCGGCAAGAATATTTTGGTTTCTAGGGACAAAGATAAGCTCATATTCTCTGAATGTTTTCAAGATTTTGATGGTATCATCTCTATATTATTTTAATCTAGGATGCTTGGCTGTGTATTCTCCATTTACTTTCCTAATGACTAACTCTGAATCTCCATGAATATTTATCCTCTTGGCTCCTAATTTCTTCAGTAATTGTATTCCTGAGAGGAGTTCCTCATATTCAACTATGTTGTTTGTGCATTGAAAGTTTAGCTTGTATGAGTGACCTTTTGCATGATTTTTCTCTGTGTTATGCACCCATATACCTGCTCCTAAACCAGTTTTTCTATAAGAACCATCAAAGATCATACTTCAAAGAGGTTTGATTTCAAATTTGTCATTAAGGTGATCATGGTTCTCATTATGATGTTTATAGTGGTTTCCACTGTGTTGTTCACCATTCTGTTATTTAGTGTCTGCACTATGTTTATCATTGTTTTTTTCCCAGTGGTTTCCACTATGTTGAATGTTTCTTATTTGTTTTTCATGGTCAGCCCTATGTTGAAGGTTGCTTTTTTACCCATGATATCCACTATGTTTGTTGTAATATTTTGTTTTGGAAAACTGTTTTGACTCTTCCTCCTCTTTTTCTTCTTTTTCTACTGTTGTTTTCTCATTTTTTGTCACTTGTTCATTAAGGTTTTAATAATTGTAAAGAATAAATGAATCAAGGTTTGCATGAATAGAATAAAGAGGGGAATTATCTGGATTTTCTTAACTGCTAACCATGTATTTCATGTGTGTTTCCCTATATATTCTTGGTTGACTAAAGACAGGGATGGTAGCATAGGTCATGTTCATTTGTAGGGTACCTTGGAGTTTGGCACCCCATGACCTTGAAAGGATCATGCCATATTTTGGAGGTATATCAACCACTACAATATCCATTACTAGGCTCTTGGCATGGAAAATTGAGGGGCTAATATTTGTAGGTGGGCTAATTTTCCATGGTTTTTCCAAAAAAAGATTTGCCAATTTCCATTTTTTCTAAAAGTGATTCACCCAAATTTTATAGTATAAAATTATATTATCTTAAAAATCGCTAAAATTTTATAAATATTATATAAATTCATTATAAATTAGGATATGTTTAAAAAAATATCACCAAAATTTTTACAGTCTTCATATTAGGACTCATAAGATTTGCCAAGGTTTCTAAACTTTAAGATAAATTTCCATCCTTAAAATTTTCCCTGGCTCTTGTCTGGTATTTGTGCTAGATTAACACATAGGTCTTTGATTAGGCCTAAAAATTTAACTCTACTCGAATCAAAAGAGTATAAATCTTTGTATGGTCTAGTTATCTCAAGGCCTAGTGTTTCCATTACTATTTTTGGCATAAGGTTGTGTGAAGCACTAGAGTCTAACATGGCATTCTGCAAAATTTTATCATAGATGTTTAAACTGACATAAAATGGAGGAACACCTCCCTCTTGAAATTTCCCTTCTACCTCTGGTCCAAACAAAAGTTCAGGTTTGTCATCATTTAAATCAACATTTTCTCCTATGTTTAAAGCTCTCAAAAGTTGGGATTTATATACATATTGAGTGACTAGTTCTGTAAGAGGAGTAGATATTTTAATCTTGGCAGTTTCAGTCTCTATACTGAAAGGTATCTGAGTTTTTAAAAGGTTCAAATCATCCTTTTCATACACTATTTTGACAACAATTTCAGCTTGCTGGTTTTTATTAGGAACATCAGTTAAAACAGTTTTATTAGGAGCATTAGCTGAGTTTCTAGTGCTAATTTGGTCACCACTATGTTTGGGTCTAAGTTGGTTGTTTTTGCCTCTATTATTATCAGAACTTTCAGCCATTATGTTAGATTTTTTTGCTATCTTTTTAGAAATGTTTTCAGGATTATTCTTAGCAGAAATTTCAGAGGTCGTTCTTTTGGGAGGGTCTTGGTTTTTCTTGCTTCTGAGGCCATATTGTCTATGTAATTCCATGATGGAATTTTCAAGGCCTTATTTATAGTCTTCAAATTCTAGGCTTTCTTCTTCATATGGTGCAAATATGCCTTGTTCTTCATCAGTGAGGAAAGCAATATCCTCATTACTCTTTCCCATTAAATTTATGTGGTTTTCCTCTGTTTCTTCAATCATTCCCTCATCCTCATCAGCATAATTTTCTTGGAAAGGAGGTTTGATTTGCTGATCAGGACCTCTTTGTCTGATTTGAGGGGGATTTCTTCTAAATTTTTGGTTTTGGTTCTGAATTTAATATCTATTTTGAGGATTTGTTTGGCTTTCTCTAGGATAAGCTCTCCCATTCATGTTTATTTTCTCCATCATCATTTCCATTGTCCTAACTAGGCTATCATTTTTAACATCAAATGTGGAGGGCATCATTTCCTCTTTGTATGTAACCTTCTTCTCTGCTCTCAATCTAGCCCTTTTAGCAATTATATTGGCTTCTACACTTACTTCTCCCCTTTGCATGTCTTATAAGGTGAGGGGATCTCTTTCTCTTAATTAATAAGACATGTCTGGATCAAATCCCTCTGGAAATTTTTCTAGGGCCAGGCCATGTGGGGGTTTCATGTGGGGAGGGAGTGTATTATATACACTATTGAACCTAGTGCAGTAGTCTTGGACACTCTCTCCAACATTTCTCTTAAGGTTATCATACTCTAACAATATTTGAAGAGGATTTTTCTTGACTTCCCATTTGTTTAAAAATAGTTGACGAAAACCAAGGAGGTCATTTATACTATGAGGGGTTAAGCTTTTAAACCATTTTCTTGCTTCTCCCCGTAAGCTTTGAGAAAACATTCTAAGTTTAATAGTTTCATCATCTATTTCTTGTCTGTCAATGTAGTCATTCATTCTATTCACATGTTGTTGAGCAGTAGTAGAACTACTAGCATCATATAAAGGAATCTTGGACTGATAGTCCTATGGTAGAAAAACTAAGGTTAAAGGAAGGACTAAGGGAGCATACCATATTTCCATGATAGGTGGTTGGGAAAACAATGGAGGGTTAACAAGTGGAGGGTTTACAAAAGGGGGAACAGGGTTAAATGGAGGAAGCTGAATAGTGGGGGATGAAGTTAGTACAACAGAAGTTTTTCATAGGGTGGATGAATCTAAAACTATTTGGGTTATCCAGCTTTGAGATCTAGTCCTAGACAAGCTTTGTTTTAGGGGTGGGTCAGAGGAGATATTCCGAAAGTCTTTGAGGTTTTCAAGAATGGAACTTTCTTTGTGAATTGGTCTACTAAAAGATGAAGTTTTTGATCTAGGTGAATTCCTAAGGATGCTTTTACGATTGTCAACTATAGTAGGAGGATTTGGGTCAGGATGGGATTTGGTATGGATTCTTCTAGAAGCCAGAACTTTGGACCTAATAAATCAGAAAGGTTAAAAGTTTATAACAGTCCTAAAGGAAAAAAAATATGTGAAATAAATACTTAATCCATAAAGTATTCTTGAATGGATATTTTATATTTTGATGGTAAAATAAGTTTCCTAGTTGAGTGTATGGAAAACCAGTGGAATCAACAGGCCTACGGAAAACTAGTGGAGTCCCTAGGTGGAGGATTTTTACTTGTTTTATGGCTAGATTTTGTCCACCATCAACAACCAGGAACCATTCTTGGCTCATACTTGATTCAACTAATTTTAAAATGAGTTTTTCTGAGTTTTTGAGGTTGTTTATTACTCAGTATTCCCCAGTACGGTTGCCACTATGTTAGCTCAGTGTGATTTGCAAGATTGGCAAGAAAAAAAACTGTAAGGGCCACATCAGAACCACTTTGGAATCCTACGACCTAGCCTTCCGGGATTTAGAGAGGGATCTCTCTATGTAAGTGTTTATATATTATATGTATTTGTGCTCTTGTTTTATGATACTAGGCTAGTTATGAACTTCTAAGGACCTATTTTTTTTGCTTGATTAATTAATAGGTTGACAAATAAGTGGCATGACTCATTGAAGGAGTATTTCAGCTGAATAGATAGACCATGTGAAAACATTAATCGATTGGGATATGGAGTCATAAAAGGATTTAATTGTTCATCAACTCTGTAAGGATTTTAATACGGCAAGCTAACTATATCAAGTGGATCTCTTAGATTAGTTTGATATGAAATAATAATAAGTTGTGAAGGCAATAGAACTATAGTCAGTTAAGAATTTTCTAGCTCTACTTTAATAATAAAATCCTTTTAGTTAACTGTTTGAGACAAGACAAAGGATACGACATACCATAGACTTCTTTGGCTAGAATTTAATAAGAAAACCTTTAAGACAACAATCCAGCAATCCTAGAACTACTTTCAGACAAAGAAAACATTTAAAATAATAGTGAAAGTAGCTAAAGAGCAAGCTGAACCTATCTTATTTAACTCAACACTCAAAAGATCTCCAAAGCAACATTTTGAGGCAGACCAAAGGACATACATACCATAGAATTTCTTGGTTTAGACTCTACTAAGTATATTTCAAAGAAAAGTATCAAAAACAATATTTCAAGCTACACCAAAGGAGAGGGCTTACCATATAATTCTTTGGCTTGGCTCTATTAAATAATTTCTAAGACAATAAGTTGGGTGGAACTGGAGAGAAATTAAGAATTCTCCAATCAGACCTTGCAGAGGAAAACATTAAGATAAATATGGCAGACAAAAATAGGGTGCCAAGATAACATATCCTACTCTAAAATTTATGTTCTTTTATTAGAGAAATATGGACAGAATGGAAAAAAGAATAAAAACAATGACAAAGAAGGAAAATTTCACCATTAACATAGCTCAAGAATCCTATGAACATGATTGTATTATCGATTATGAAAATAATAATATTACTCCATGTACAATAGCTCTCTATAACTCATAGCTTTCTCAAATCCAACCTAGTAGTCCTCAACTATCTTAACAACAAAAATCAGCGAACTAACCACCAACTAACCAACACTAAAATTGAAGCTTACATGCAATATTTATCTACAGAATGAGGAGGTGATGCTAATCTCGGGGTTTTGATGTCATTTATTATATATTTAATGTGTTTTTGACCTTTGATACCATGCAAGGCCCAAGGAAAAAATATCTGAGAGTGTTTCTCTGAAATAGTAACTCCTAACTTAACTTCTGAGTTAATTTTTGGAAATGTTTGAATTTAAGACTTTTTAAAAACTTTACAATAACTGTTGGTAGCTGAAAAATATCTCTAATTGTTTGTAATAATTGTTTGATGCTTTATTGAAAGAAAACATACTTTAGGTGGCAAAAAATGTCCTTTGAAGAAACCATTGTTGTGGATTTGATCATTTGAATCTATTTCTGGATAGATCTACCTCTGTTTAGGCCTTTAAAATTCTAGATTTGGCTGTTAAACTGTCTTACTTCCTTTTCCTTTGATTTTTCTTTTATCTCTGTTTACTTTATTGATTCTTTTTATTAACCTCTTAAACCTCTGTTTTAGGCTTTAATCCTTTTAATCCTTGTTGTTTGTCTTCATCATATTTAACCTCTGTTTGGTGGCTAATATTTATGATTTGTATTTTGATCTATGATTAGCCTTTTAACCTTCTGATCTTTACTGTTGTGGTATTCTTAAATATTTTATATTCCTGTGACTGCCTCTGTTTGTGTTTTTGGTGTAGGGATGCATTCTTCTGCAGTTCGAGGGTTTATAAAACACCGATGATCATTATTCATCGATATTTGGCTTGTTCTTACAACTATGGTCCCTTCAAATTTAAATAAACCTCTGGATCATCACCCAAACATTCATTAAAATGATTTTTGGACTATTGGAATGCATTTTATGCACTTCTGCCATTAATCCTGCACATAAAGAAATTGAGTTTTTGAAACCTGCAATTAGAGAGGTTTCTGCATTTACAGGGGGTTTTTCGAGCTTTAGAGCATCGTGGAAGCGTTAATGGAGGGTTAGGGTTTCATCGCAGAGCTGCAGGGTTCTGGATAATTTGAATCTGAAGGGTGATAAAGAGTTTTGGAGCGAAGTGAAGAAGAAATTTTCGAGAGCGGAGAGGGAGGTTTTCGCATGATCGGAGAGGCGGTAATGGTTTTGGGTGGAGGCATGCAATTCCACTCAGTGAATGCCATGTGGAAAAATAACACCTCCCATTTGGCATGGTTGTGGTTTCTTTAAACCCCGTGCCAATATATTTGCTGTAAGTGCGATCAACTATTAGATCTCGCAAGATGAGATAAATGGTGGTCGCAAGATTTGGGAGCAACGGTGAAAACAAACTGGAGTAGGGTCCGGGCACCAAGTGGCAAGATCCAAATGGAGCACGAGTTTTGGTGGAAAGCGGGGCCAGGGTCTTAATAAACCAAGCGAATGCGCTTGATTCATAAGGTAAAAAGAAGGGTTTCTGAGGGGTTTTTAAATCAAAGGTGGAGGAATTAAAAATTAAATTGGGGGTTATGTAATAGGTGGGGTTAAGGTTATATGGGCGTAGGGCTAAAAATAAAAGGAGCTCGGGTTAATAAAAGAGTTAGGTTTTTATATTAAAAATTGAGTATAATATAAAATAAAAGGGGTCCCGATAGGTCAATTATCATTTAAAAACAATATAAAAAGACATTTTTACATTGTTTTAATGCAAAAAGGATGAAAATGATGAAGCTGAGGGAAAAAATGTGTTTTTGTGGGAAAATGAGTGAAAAGTGGAGTTTTAGGATGGAGGGAAGGGTGTAAATGAGATAAGTAAGCCCACGAGGAGTTTTTTAAGAGAAGAAAGGTATTTTGAGAAGGTGGAGATGAAATATAGTGAAAATGGTTTTATAAGGATAATGAAGGTAGCGAGATTTCTAAAGATAGCTGATAGAGAAAGAATGTTATTTTTAGTTGCTTGTGAAAAATCAATAGTCACCTAGTGAACTCTTTAGAATACAAGAAAATAACATTGATGATTATATTTTATGAAATTATGATATAGTTATATATTATTATATTTGATGAACATTGGCTGGAAGTTTATGCATGTATTTTATAAATTATGTGTAATAGTTTGTTGAGTTTGGAAGTAAGTATTTTTCATATATATTTAACACAATTTTACTATAGATAGTATAGTTAAAATTTATATGTAACCTAAGATGAATATTAGGACCAACATACAAAATCTCTAAACCTTGGGGAAGGGTTTAAATTTATTGTTAAGCCCATCTAAATAATTTTAGTAAAGTACAAATAAAAAATATAATTTAGCCATAACCAAAGCAATAAATTATTGATATGCTGGTAGAATCTAAACAAAGTGTAGTTTATATAACTGACATAAACATAAACGAATATCTGAATTGATGCATAGACAATTGACTTGTAAACATTAAAATTGAAGAATCAAACTAAACATTTGAATGAGGAAATGGAGAGTTCAGATTTGGATTTACTAAGAAATCTAATATGCTATCATAAAATAAATGTTTTTTATTCTATGCATAACCAGAGAAATAAATTATTGAAAGGATGGTAAAATCTAAACAAAGTGTAGTTTATATAACTAACATAAACATAAACGAATATCTGAATTGATGGATAGACAATTGACATGTAAACTTTAAAATTGAAGAATGAAATTAAACATCTGAATGAGGAAATGGATAGTTCAGATTTGGATTTACTAAGAAATCTAATATGGTACCATAAAATAAATGCTTTTTATTCTATGCATATTCACTCATATAGGGATCGATATGTACTGAACCCTAACATATTTAAAGTTCATATAATAATTCTTACATATATGAACTCCTTACATATATGAACTTCCTCTTATCAAGATGAAGATAATAACATCTTACAATTCAGTTAAAATTTGTAATTTCAATAGTTTAATTACATTTTGACTCAAAGTCATCCATTAAATATTTCAACTACATAGTATAGAGTTGAAATTGAAATTGGTAAACAAGATATAGAGATGGCAGAACCCTCTATATTCGGATGACCGACTTGTAAGCAGGTGAAAGGTGACATCGGATCTCCTGATAGTGGAATGTATGTAAGGAGTTGAAAGGGAAACATAATGAGTTTTGACATACCTACAATGAATTATGTACAAAATCATTATAATATTTTTATAAATTAATGAAAAGAAATTGCAAAAGACAAAGAATTTGGACAAGTAACATAATAAAAATTATACCATCTAAGTATTAGTAAGGTGGAGCTTCAAGTACATAAATTTAAAAGAGACTGAATGCTGAGAGACTGAATGCTGTGAGTAACTATAACTCAGAGGTAAGTAATTAATTACCTATGAGGATGGTTGTAGTGAGTTACGGTTGATCTTGACATAGTTGAGTAAACTATGCAAATCTGGAAAAATGGTTTTTCCAAAATTAGATACAAAAGAATAAATTTTAAGTTTTAATTATAATCAAATTTGGGACTTCCACAAACTCTAATTAATTTGAGTATAAACTAAATTTAATTATGGAGGTTAAACAAAATCAAATTCAATTTAGAAATTTCATTAGTTTAAAATACTCCAAATTTAAGTATATGGTGTAGTTTGTATATACGAAGGCAATTATAATACACTGTCTCAATTATACATACATATGTTATCCACGCAGTACAAATGAAAAATTAACAATAACTGTTAAAAACAATGCAAATGTAGAAATTAAAAATAAAATTAGAGTTTTAATTTAAAATTCAAAGAAACAAAGTAGACTTATGTTCACACAAAATTGAAGGTAACGAGCCATAAACCCCTGAAGAAGTGTAGAAATTGTAATTTATATAGTTCTTACAATTACAGAAGCAATAACAAGCATTGGTAGAATATGAAGTCGAGAGAGACTCATATTTCCAACCCTTCTCTGTCAACCCAGAGCATATATACATATATAAAAAGAAATTATTACTGATAAGTCGAATCTACAATATCAAATTTATGTTATGAGTAACTAATTAAATTTTCAATGCGAAAATCCAAACGTTGTTACAATTAATACTCTATCACTATAAAGAAAAGGGAATCAAAATGCGAGTGTCTTCACACCCTTTTCAACAGTTGTTGGTAAAACCATCATAAAATCACCCATATATAAATGTGTTGAATCACTAAATAAACTTACTCAAGGGATTGGAATAACAAAACCAGAGAAAATGAATTAGTAATTTTTAAATAGATGTAAAATTGGGGAAAAATCCCAATTAAACATCTTAATTAGAAACAGGAGTTTAACGAATTGTAGACACAAATGAAACTCATAATCTAGTGAATTGCGCAAGGGATTAAGAAATGGGTTGAAACTCTGTGTTAAAATACACATAAATGAAATTTGGGAAGAATTACGAAATCTAAAAATGGACAACCAAACTAAATTTAAAATTTAATTTCTCAAATATCCAATTTCAAAAATGGGGAAATTTAGTTTGTTACGAATATTAAATTCAACTACGAAGAATACTTCGAATTGTGTGATGTCTGATATAGAAAGGAATGTAATACAGTTCTGGAACAAGAGGGTAAGGAAGGTAGATTCTTACCTCTTCTTACGTCGTAGGGTTGCTAGAGGCATATATGGTAATGTGGTCTGAAACTAAATGGGAACTCAGCGATGAACAAACCTACAAACAATACAAACATTGTTAGCAAGATTAGACAACACAGAAATATTATGAAGTGAGAAACCAAGAAATTTGATTACCTGAATTATGTAACCCACAAAGAGTGAAGAAAAACATAAATTAATATCTCCAGTAACGTTATGGAACAGACTTGCATAGAAATCCAATCTAAAAGCCACAGAAAGGGTCCTCTATTCTCTATTCAATCCATCTGAACAATGACCAAATGAATTACACAAATGAAAAAGGAATGCAAAACCCTAAGGCCTACAAAATTCGTGTTAACAGTGAGTATATCGTCACCATTGAAGCGGAGAGAAGTCTACCCTACACGCGTCGTAGAAGGTACGCACCCATGTGGCTTTCCGGTGCGATAATAAGACTGATAAATGAGTTTCAATATAGAAACGATAAGGATTTAATACAAAAAACCGTCCCTCGTCCGAATTAAATTCATTACGAGTAGCAAAAACTCAATTGATCAAAATTAAATAAGACATTAATGCAAACATTTGTTATGTAAATGTTAATACAAATCACAGTTTTCAATCACATATAATTCGAACGTATGTGGTATATGTACAAATCGAAATTGTCAATAGATAAGATACGTACATTGGGTGAAAGTCATATATAGGTTGACAAATGTAAGAAATGCAATGATAAATATATATATATATATATATATATATATATATATATTTATTTATTTATTAGAATACAACCTTTTAAGTTAAAGTAACATGAGATAATTTGGGACAATTTTAAGAAAAGGTTAGGTATATGAATTTAGGACGGTTCAATAATGTCAAAAGAAGAGTTCTTTATACATTCGAATATGTTTAAATATGCGGAATGAATGTAATGGAATATATGTATTGGAACACAACAATTGTAAGTATATAACGTAAATTTCAGAAAGGGTGTAGGGAGATCCTACGTTTCATAAAAATAAAAGTTATGTAATAAAAGTTATTAAAACATAACCGTACCTTAAGTAAGTTGGATTAAAAAGGGATGTATAAAGTATGGACCTAAATAACTTTACATGGAGGCCTTATATATATATATATATATATATATATATATATATATATATTTTGTAAAATATGTATAAAATTTATTAATATGTAAAGAGTTATATATATATATATATATATATATATATATATATATATATGTAGAAGAGGTAAACTATATAGATTTAGGACTAAATTATTCTCTCACAACATTAATAACATAAGTTTTGATCTTACGAGGATAGAAAAAAAAATAGTAATGTATACAATGGTCAAAATTTAATATATTGAAATTGTATATAAGCAAAAAAATATATATATTTAAGACTAAATTATCCTCCCACAACATTAATAACATAAGTTCTAATCCTACAAGGATAGAAAAAAATGAGTAGTAATGTATACAATGGTTAAAATTTATTATATTGAAATTGTATACAAGCCAAAGGAAGTGTTAGGTCACTATATCATTATTATAGTCCCTTATTATTGTTATTGTAATCCCCTTATTTTTATTATTGTACTCCTGTAACCCCCATATTGCTATTATTGTGCCCTTAAATTATTATTGTTAGGTCGGCTAGGATTACATTGTGGCCCCATGAACTCCTATATATAGAAATGAGGTTTTGTAATTTGTATCATCCAAGAATTATTCATTCATATAATGTATTGGAGGTTGCCCCCTCGAAGTGGCTTATTTCTAAGGCGTTGATATCTCCTTTCTTCTATTTTTGGAGCTATTTTCCCAACATTTGGTATAAGAGCTTTGGATTCTAGGGTTTCGCTGCTCCAAACAGGTCATCGTGGCATTTTCGCTATAACGTTTTTTCTATGAGGATTCAGAAGAGGAAATTTTTAGAGTGTGGAGCTGAAATCTTTAACAACATTGTCACAAAATGTTAGAGCTTGGTCTGCAATATTTTCAGAGATATGATCAGTGGAAGTTAGGTATTTTTGCAAGCTCTTGAATTTCACTTAAAAAGGTCATCTTGGAATTTTCTCTATAATTTTTTTTCCACGAAGGTCCAGAAGCTGAAATTTCTAGAGCGCGAAACTGAAATCCTGAGGAACATTGTCGCAAAATTTAAAAGCTTGGTTTTGCAATATTTTTGGAGATATGATCTGTGGAATTTAGGTCTTGTTTAGGCTCCTGAATTTCAGCTCAAAGAGGTGATCATGGGAAAATATACATAACTCTCTCTTTGAGCATCAGATTGGAATTCTATAAAAAGTGACTGGAAGTACACAGAATATAGTTTCTTGTCTTTAAATTTTAGAGCCAAAGGAGCAAACAATGACATGTGGAAAGCTATACAATTTCGCTCTACTAAACCAGTACATAATTAGGTCATTGTGGGAGAGCGGAAATAACTTTGCCCTGAAGAATCCAAATCAAGTCAGACCTGTGGCAATTGAAAGAAGATTCAAGGGGCTACACGAGGGCCAGATTTCAGATATTGGAGATCCAAAATCACAAAGATAATTCAGTTTCAATATCGAGATCCTCAAAATCAAGAAAAATGTGTGTATTTTTTTTTTCCAAATTATATAAGTCTTGTTTGAAAAATCAGTTTTAAGTGATTCCAGAGGCCTATTGAGCATAGATATCAGTATTTGGTTCTAAAATGCCTCCTAAAAAGAATTCAACACTCATTAAGCCCTCAGAGTACTCTACTATGACTCATGAAGATGAAGAATTGTAACATGATCTATCAAAATTACAAGATCAAGTGCACCAAAATTCGTTCTCACAAACAGGAACAAAAAATGAAATGGATGTTTTTAAGAAAAGCATGGAAGCTAAGATGGATGGTTTGAAGAAAGGAATGGAATCTACGATGGATGGTTTGAGGAATGGTATGGAAGAAAAAATGGAAGGTTTGAAGGAAGACATGGAATGTTTGAAGGAAGTTTTGTCAAAGTTGATACAAGAAATGATTTCTAATGGCAAAAAGATAGTAGATGAAAATCGTGATGAGAACAAAATAAATGTTAATCGTGATTTCATAAAATATAACAGTGGAATAAAGAACTACCATATTCCAAAGATGGATATGAGGAATTTTGATGGAAAGGATCCCAAAACATGGATACTACAAATGGAGCAATATTTTGATCTCAATAATGTGCAAAACACACAAAAGATACGCATTGCAACTTTACATTTAGAGCAAAATACATTTGTATGGTATCGATGGCTTTGCTCCGAAAAATTGTCACTTGGTCAATTTTTACGGAGGAAATGATAGCACATTATGAGGATAAAAAAAGCAACACCTTCTTTAGCCAATTGATAAATCTAAAACAAAAGGGTTTAGTGTTGGAGCACATTGAGGACTTCCAAAAATTGAATATAAGGGCAATTGATATTACAGAGGAACACATAATTGATCTCTTCATAGGAACTTTAAAGGATAACATCAAACATGAATTTCGCGTTTTGGAACATGATTCATTGGAAAAGGCATTCAGGTTGGCAAGAAAAATTGAATGTAAAATTATGGCGACAAGGAAGCCTACCACTCACTTCTATAAAGATGGAAGTGTTACTACTCCTAGATTTCCACAACCTACAAGGCTGACACCACAAAAATTGGAAGAAAAAAGAGCAAAAGGGCTTTGCTACAGTTGTGATAGAAAACACACTAAACGTCATAAGTGTGCTGAGAAGAAATTATTTTACATAGTTTGTGAAGAGGAAGAAGAAAATTAACAAGAAGAAGATATACACCAGGAACCAGCCCTAGAAGATGAAGAAATGAGTCCGACCATATCATGTAATGCATTGGCAGGATTTACCACTGCTCAAACTCTCAATATAGAAGGACATATCAAGAAGAAAAAGGTAATAGTGTTGATTGATTAAGGTATCACACATAATTTTATTTATTGTAAGGTATTCAAGGAATTGAATTGTTTCCTATACGCAGCACCAGAATGTCAGGTGATGGTTGCAAATGGATGAACTATAAATTTCTCTGGAAAATTCCATAATATCAGGCAAACCATGGGGGAATATGTATTGAATAGTCCAATGCTTTCCATTCCTATGGGAGGTGCTGATGTTGTACTAGGAGTACAATGGTTACAATCTTTGGGGACTGTGGCTTTTAATTTTCAAGAATTTTTCTTGAATTTTTTCAGAAGGAAAGTAAGTCGAATTACGAGGTATTGCAGGGAAGTCGGGAAATATAATAAGCTATAATTTGATGAAAAATTTTCTAAAGAAAGAAAAATGAGGTGTAATTGCACAATTATGCTCACTAGAAGTTCCAACATCAAAATCATATTTTTCTGTAGATCTCCAAAAAGTCTTGGACAATCGTTCCAAGGTGTTTGAAACCCCCAAAGGGCTCCCACCTATTAATGAATTAGAGGTGGGTATAATTCAACCTAGTCAAAGTTCTTTCTTTGCTCCTGTAGTATTGGTACACAAGAAGGATGGATCATGGCGCATGTCTCTGGATTATAGGGAGCTCTTTAAGCTCACCATTAAAGATAAATTTCCCATTCCTCTGATTGATGAATTACATGGAGCAATTTATTTTACCAAGTTGGATCTTTGTTCAAGATATCATCAAATTATAATGAAGACTAAAGATATTCCGAAAACAGCATTTCGAACTCATGAGGGTCACTATGAATTTTTGGTCATGCCTTTTGGCCTTACCAATGCACCTTCTATATTTCAAGGGTTGGTGAATTCCATTTTCAAACCCTTCCTTACACAATTTTTTCTAGTGATTTTTGATGAAATACTAATCTACAACAGGTCTTGGAAGGATCATGTTCAACATGTTGACGGGGTGCTCAAACTATTGCAGGAGAAATATTTATATGAAAAAACATCCAAATGTTTCTTTGGAGTATAAGAGGTGGAATATCTGGGTCATATTGTATATCACGAGGGTGTTAAGGTAAACCCTAACAAAATTAAACCATTAAGGAAAGGAAAGTCCCCACAACCATAAATCATTTGCGAGGATTTCTCGGGTTAACAGGGTATTATTGCAAGTTTTTTAAGAATTACGGGATAATAGAAGCACCTATAACAACATTATTGAAGAAATATGCATTTTCATGGAATCCTGAAGCAACTAAGGCCTTTGAACATCTTAAAGAGGCAATGTGCCTAGCACCGGTATTAGCTATGCCAGACTTCACAAAAACCTTTATTGTGGAATGTGATGCCTTAGGAAATGGAATTGGTGCTATTTTAATGCAATAAGGAAGACCCATTGCTTTTGAAAGTCATCCTATCAAAGGAAAGTATTTACAGAAACCTATTTATGAGAAGGAAATGTTAACAATACTACATGCACTAAAGAAATTACGAACTTACCTAATGGGAAGACACTTCAAGGTAAAAACTGATTATGATAGTCTTAAACAGTTTTTGGAACAAAGACTATCTTCACAAGAGTAGCAAAAATGGGTCACAAAGATGTTGGGTTATGAATTTGAAATAATATACAAAAAAGGTAAGCTAAATTTTGTTGCAGATGCACTCTCAAGAAAGAATGAAGAGGTTGAAGCATTTCTTTGTGCCATTTCTATTATCCGACCAAATTTGATAACTAAAGCAAGAGATGAATGGATGAAGGATGAAGAAGTGTGGACACTCATTCAAAATTTGCAGCAAGATCCTAGTAAAGATGATACATTTAGTTGGAAAAACTATTCCTTATGGTATAAAGATCGCTTATATCTTTGTAAGAATTCCCAACTAAAACAAAAGATTCTTTTGGAATTGCACACTTCTCCTTTGGGAGGACACTTAGGATTTTTAAAAATTTACCATAGGGTGAAGAAAGAATTTTTTTGGAATGGCCTTAAATATTATATTCAAAATTTTGTGGTAGAATGTTTGGTTTTCCAGCAGAATAAAGTTGACACGATTAAGACCTCGAGTCTTCTACAACTGTTATCCATTCCAAGCCAATGCTGGGAGGATATTTCAATGGATTTTATCACAGGATTACCTAAGTCCGAAGGAAAGAGTGTCATCATGGTGGTAGTTGATAGACTTACCAAGTATGCACACTTTTGTGCATTATCTTATCAATTTAAAGCAAGTATAGTTGCTACTACATTTATGGATACAATTCAAAAGCTACATGGAAACCCAAGGGTTATTGTGAGTGACAGAGATCCCATTTTTACTTTTAATTTTTGGACAGAGCTATTTTCTTGTTTGGGTACTCAATTAGCTCATAGCTCATCTTATCATCAATCCGATGGTCAAACTGAGATAGTAAATAAATTTTTGGAAGGATACCTTTGTTTTTTTGTATCTTATAAACAAACACAATGGGTCAAGTGGTTACCTCTCGTTGAATGGTAGTATAACACTTCCTTCCATACTGTAGCAAAAACGACCCCATTTATGGCACTTTATGGATATCATCCACCATCCATCACATCATTTTTAAGAGAAAATTCGAATGTTCAAGCAGTGGAAGATCACATTGAGAATCAACAATAAGTTCTCCAACTCTCAAAGGATAACCTGAATTTGTCACAAAATCGAATGAAAAAACAGGAAGATCAACATCACATCGAGAGAAGTTTTGATGTAGGAGACTGGGTATTTTTATGGCTACACCCATACAAAAAAATGTCCCTCGAGTAAGCTAAGAAGGATAATAAATTATCGCCAAAGTACTATGGTCCTTACAAGGTGTTGCAAAAGATTGGTACTATGGAATACAAATTGGAGCTTCATGCTTCTTCACGAGTGCATCCAATTTTCCATGTTTCATGCTTAAAGAAGGCTATAGGTGAAAATATTCCAGTTCAGACAATATTTCTAGAACTTGATGAGGAAGGAAAAATCATATTGGAACCTGAAGCGGTCACGGAAGCAAGAACTCGACAGCTACAAAATCGATCAATTTCAGAGTATCTCATAAAGTGGAAGAACTTACCTATTGAAGATTCTGCATGGGACGATGAGAATCTTAAACAGAAGCACCCAGAGCTACTCAAGCATTGAGGACAACATGTTTTAGAAGGAGAGGGGCATGTTAGGTCCCTATATTACTATTATAGTCCCTTATTGTTGTTATTGTAACCCCCTTATTGTTATTTTTACACCCCTGTAACCCCCATATTGTTATTATTGTGCCCTTAAATTATTATTGTTAGGTCGGCTAGGATTTCATTGTGGCCCCATGGACTCCTATATTTAGAAAGGAGGTTTTGTAGTTTGTATCATCCAAGAATTATTCATTCATGTAATGTATTGGAGGTTTCCCCCTCAAAGTGGCTTATTTCTAAGGCTTTGATATCTCTTTTCTTCTATTTTTGGAGCTGGTTTCCCGAGAGGAAGATTTTCCTTGTTAAATAAAAGTAAAATACCCCCTTAAAACATTCATGGTAATGAATGTAGTTTATAAAGGAATAAATGATTAGACGAAAATGATGACATAAAGAAAATTAAGTAGTGACAATCTGTAATATTGTATTGTTGCAATAATATTAAATGACGAAAGTCTTGGAAAATAATTTTGGGTATGAGAAGGGGTAAACTATATAGATTTAAGAATAAATCATCCTCCCACAACATTAATAACATAATTTCCTATCCTACGAGGATAGAAAAAAAGGTGTAGTAATGTATACAATGGTCAAAATTTAATATATTGAAATTGTATACAAGCAAAAAACTATATAGATTTAAGACTAAATTCTCCTATGACAACATTAATAACATAACTACTAATCCTACGAGGATAGAAAAAAAAAGAGTAGTAATGTATACAATGGTCAAAATTTAATATATTGAAATTGTATACAAGCCAAAGGAAGATTGTCCTTGCTAAATAAAAGTAAAATACCCCCTTAAAAAATTCACGACAATGAATGTAGATTATAAAGGAATAAATGATTATACAAAATGATGACACAGAAAATTAAGTAGTGAAAATCTCTAATATTGTATTGTTGCAAGAATATTAAATGACGAAAATCTCGAAAAATAATTCTGGGGATGATCAGAATTGCTATAAAGAGAATTAATATTTTTTTGGGTAAGTGGAGTTGTTACAAATCATATCAGAGCCCATGTAAAAACTCTACGCTTATGGGTCGCAACAGAAAGAACTTTTTCTGCTGTCAAAATCATTTTTTTTTTTATTACTAATTTATGTATAGAAAAACTAATGTAGGAATCAGTGTAGAAAAAGTACAACTATTGTTATGAAAGACAGAGAAAGTTGCAAGTAGAATTGGGAAGGGGAGGGGTCCTACAAGATCTAAATGCTAAAATGCTAAAAATGGCATTTTAGAAATAATTAGTTAATTTAAAGACTAACGAGAAATAATTGTTGCAGTATAG
Organism: Pinus albicaulis; assembly: GCA_034641835.2. Lineage (NCBI taxonomy): Eukaryota > Viridiplantae > Streptophyta > Pinopsida > Pinales > Pinaceae > Pinus > Pinus albicaulis. The sequence continues at coordinate 990,689,044 of CM076574.1, forward strand.
AGAAAACAAAGTTGGTAAAGAAATTACTTTCAAGTATAGTTTCAAATGAAACAGAAACCAACTCAGAAAGGTTTGAGAGTGGGGAAGAATCTGCTTAAAAATCCGAAGAAAAGGGAGCTGTAGGGAAAATTCTGAGGTTGAATCTCTAGTCCTTAAATAATAAAAGGAAAGTGATGCAGAAACATGACTCCTAAACAAGATTACTTCCAAATATATGAATACAGAAGAAATATGAAAATAAGAGTTGTGGGTTACCATTGGAAAGGTAAAATCACACTTTGGTGAAAGAAACCAAAAAGTATGAGTTTAGGCGGGACAACTCACTATAGATGAAAATGTGATGAAGTCCTTACATCACGGGAGAAAAGGAAAATGTATAGTGAATTTTTAGCTCTCAAAACCACATCTTGGAAGACAAAATTGAAAGTTACAATTCTAAATAGTAGCTCGAAAAACACAACCGTGTTACCAGCCATAAAAAGGTTGGATCGATCAGCTGAAAATGTAGTAGAAGTAAGAGACCGACAAATTGAAAATCGGTTAGCAATGGTTGAAATTGCAAGTACACATTATAATCAATCTGTGGTTGTTTTATTAGATTTAGTAGTAAATTTTGAATTGTATCTACCTTAAAACAATGGAGAACAATAGTTTGAAAACTAGAAAAATGTAAATATTCTTGCCTGGTATCGAAAATTTCAAGAATAAAATAGAAGGCCAATCATAAACTAACTAAATTATCTAAAAAAGTAAGAGAAAATGATATAAAATTCCAATATTATTTCTATAGATTGGTATGATATTTTAGTGGAAATGGAAACATAGAAAGAAATAGGAAATTTCTTGAAAAATAGGTAGTTGCACTAAGTAAATAGGAAAATTTGTATAGTAAAAGAAAATAATGACCATTAAACAATTTTTTAACATTTCAACAAGAACGAACATCAAGGAAAAAGCTATCAAATATTTTGGCCAATTTTTGGAATTGGGACAACCAACAAGAATAATTTGGTGGGATACTTATGTACAGTTAAGATAATTTAAAAATCAGAAAAGAAATTCTAGAAAACAATTCAAGGATGCATAGGGCGAATGCTCCTTAATAATAAGAACAAAAAGTTGTATTACAATTTCAAGATAGACAAGAACTATATATAAACCAAGAATGTCTCCATGGGTGGAGTGATAAATTTGTTTGCTAAAAAAATAAGGATGACACCTTTTGGACATCTGTAGAATTAGAGATTTAAGCCAATTAATTATCAAGAACTAACTAGCTAATGCTTACAAAAATAGATGAACGAATTGACCAAGTGGGAAGAAAACATCTATAAGACAGCCTTATGAATAGGAAAAGTACAATATAAGGTCGAAAAAACTAACCTTTCTATGTACAAAAATCATGTTACAGACCTACATCTAGGTACTTAATAAATAGTATGCTACTGAAACAACTGAACAAGTAGCAAGAGTATGAACAGAAGATGTTCTGATATAGTCCAGTAAAGGGGATAAGAACATCGTAAAATAGTGTTTTATATACTTAGAGAGCTATAACTACATGTAAAACTAAACCAATGCGAGTTTCACATGACAATTCTAAAGAGGGATTGGCGATAAATAAAAAATAGGTAATAATGAATGGACCTGAATCTACTGAGATAGGAGAAATACAATCAATTAGGAGCATTGTCAAGTAATTGCATCAAATTGAAAAAGTATTTCTACATTGCAGGAAAATTAGAATGTAAATTTGAGTGGAAAGACTACATGAAAAATTAGTTGAAATAATTAAAACAGAAAATTATTACTACAATGAAAGTTACTAACTTAGCTAAGGAATGGTGGTGTATACGGAAAATAGTAGTATAGAAAGACTGAGAAAAAGGTTGTTGCAAAATAATACAGAATTAGTGTATGAAATTTAAATTTGAATTTCGAAGAAACATAAATACAGATTTGTAGCCTATCAAGTAGAATTGGCTGAAGTAATAAATACGTTAAAGTTATGGGCATACTAGTAGGGAGAAAGGTAAAGTTTGTTATAACATGACATAAATATTCCTTTAAACAAATATTAGTCAAAAAATTTAAATGAGCAAATGAATCCAAGGAGCATTGTTGAAAAAACCCTCCAAAGGAAAAAATTCAGTAAGATGAAATTGTATGATAGCAAATAGATCAACTCAAAACTGATTGTTACAAGTAAAGAGTATAAAATTACAAGGTGTCAATGATGAACTCTGAAATAATAGATGAATTTCATCAGAATACCATCAGAAAGGTCATCTGGGTATATTAAGATAATAACAACCTTGAAGGAGATTATAATTTGATCAGGGATCAACAAGGAGGTCACAAAAGCAATCTTCGTACACGATTGAAAAATCAAAAACAGAGATTATAACTTTAGTATCCTATGGATACATTAAATTCATTCTTTAATTCAAAATAGAATAAAAATATATTAGAAAAGGAATTTAATTCAGGACTACTGAGTAGCAATTCCATGTAAAAATATAACAAAAATTGTGGGAAGAATGAAGAATCTAACGAAAAACAGTACACTTCTGTTGTTACAAATAATACATTACATGTGATCAAATGCTTAAGGAAATAAATCTTTAACTCCATAGAATCACACAATAGATATCTCTGATAGAAATTCCAAAAGTGCATATATGTTTTGGAATAACAAGTCTGAGGGAAGGAGGGGGGTGGGGGGGCGGCGCTGTTGGGGCAAGTTGAATTGCAGCTCAGCTCATTATCCTCATACAATTAGACAGAAAGAGAATTCAAAACAAAAATTTACTGACATATGGTATAAGTATGAAACGTATACGATATAATAGTTAATGAGACTTTCTATATTGGTAGAAACTATATACAAATACAAGTATCAAATATCCAATGGTACAAGTTAGGAAAAAAAAAAAAAAACTTATATGAAAAAAAGAAAAAAAGGCTACATTCCACTTAGTTAAAGTTAACAGAAGGAAAAATTGATTAAAATATTAATACTACAGTAGGTGGAAAAAAATTGTAGAAATAATACCTCAAAGTAATAAGGTAAGTTGAATTGCAGCTCAGCTCATTATCCTCATACAATTAGACAGAAAGAGAAATCAAAACAAAAATTTGTTGACATACGGTACAAGTATGAAACAGATACAATATAATAGTCAATGAGACTTTATGTATTGGTAGAAACTATATACAAATACAAGTATGAGATATCCAATGATACAAGTCAAAAAAGAAAAAAACATAATATGAAAAAAAGAAAAAAAAGGCCACATTCCACTTAGTTAAAGTTAACAGAAGGAAAAGTTGGCTAAAATATTAATACTACAGTAGGTGGAAAAAAATTGTAGAAATAAGTCCTCATAGTATTAAGGTAAGTTTACCTCATCAAAAGAGTAATGCAACAATTCAAATATGGAGATCACATATATATAAGGATTAAACGTTACAAAGATGATATTTCATGCCAACGATTTTGCTGAGAAAAACCTCAAAATTGTGGGGCCATGAGGATTGGAGTGAGAGTATAAAATCATTCTACTTCATCGTATAAAAATTGGTTTCATATTTCATATTGAAAAAATTTTGTACATGAACCTGCTCACTTGATTGGATTGTGATACATGTGGAGAAAGAAATGAACTTTGTCTATATATAACAATAGTGATTAGAAGTGCGGTGGAAATACTTCACACATGAGTAAGCTACCTGGGAGCAGGAAGTTATGATGAAATAAACATAACCATTACAAGTTAATGAATGAAACGGGGAGATTAGCAAACACCGAGGATGATGTTTTGTTTTAGAGGGGGACTATGTAATATCCCTATTTTCGGCATTCTATAAATAGAGATTACACATAAGATTTCAGAAGGTCCTCATAAATAAAACATGTAAATATATTAATTGTGGAAATAGTGCCATGATGTAAAAAAAAGAGTAAATTGAGACGAGAAAGTCAAAATCCATGAGGATGGACTAGATTCCTAAAAGTTTCCTAAAATTCTCCGAAAATCATTGGAGAAAAATAAAATAAAATAAAATTTACTAGATGGGAGAAAAATATCTAATAAAATCCTCAGTAAAGTGGTAAGTTGCTGAGAAGAGGTAAGAATAAAACTAGAAAGTGGAAAAGCTAGTTTTAAATAAGATTTTCTAGAGAAGAAACAAAAGCAAAGCCTATGCTAAGGGAAAAAACATCCCAAATTAACTTGACGCAATTATGGAAACATTTTGAAGGAAAGCAGTATTAAATAAACTATTCCTAGTTAGATAAGGGGTTGTCTACACTCTCGAAGATTTGGTCTGCTTGGGGGAGCTGTGGATTAAGCACAAGGTTGGGTGGAAAATAGTCTTTAGTAGATTTTTATGCACATTCTGTGAATTTTTTTCTTAAATTTATCATTATCTTTTATGAAATTCTGATGTACATAGATATGATTATATTTGATGAATTGTAACTGAAATTTTTATACATGTATTCTATAAATTATGTATAATAATCTGCTAGGTTTAGAAATAAGTAGTTGTCATATGTATATAATAGAATTTTAACTTTAGTTGGTATAGTTAAAAATTTTATATGGTTACATAGAGTAAACTGAGTAGTAGGACCAACATAGAGAATCTCTAAACCCTGGAGAAGGGTCTAAATCTATTGTTAAGAGCGCATTGAATAATTTTAGTGTAAGTACAAATAAAAAATATAATTAAGCTATGTAAATTATTGAAAAGATGGGAAAATCTAAACAGAGTATAGTTCATATAACTAGCATACACATAAACAAATACGTATAAAATTTAAAATTGAAGAAAGAAACTAAAATTTTGAATGAGGAAATAGATAATTCAGATTTTCATTTATCTAGAAATCTAATATGTTTTCAAAATAAATTCTTTTTATTCTATGCATATTCAGTGATATCGGGAACAATATGAACTGAACACCAACATATTTGAATTTCATATAATAGTCCTTACATATATTAACTTTCTCTTATCAAGATGAAAATGATAACATCTTACAATTTAGTTAAAATTGATAATTTCAATAGTTTAATTACATTTTGAATCAAAGTCATCCATTAAATATTTCAACTACAGAGTCTGGAGTTGAAATTAGTAAACAGGATATAGATATGGAAGAACTCTCTATATTTGGATGACTGACCTGTAAGCAAGTGAAAGGTGGCGTCAGATCTCCTAACAATGGAATGTAAAGAGTTGAAAGGGAAATATAATGATTTTTGACATAGCTGCAATGCAGTATGTTGTATGTACAAAACTATTAGAATACTATTATAAATTAATGAAATGAAATTTCAAAAGACAAAGAATTTGGACAAGTAACATAATAAAAAGTATACAATCTAAGTACTAGTAAGGTGGAGCTTCCTCCTTTACATGACAGAAAGAAAATATTAGGTAAAAAATTTAAAAGAGAATAAATGAGTATGAATACTATAACTAACTATAACACAAAGGTAAGTAGTTAATTACCTATGAGGATGGTTGTAGCCGGGTACGTTGGATCTTGACATAGTTGAGTAAACTATGCAAATCTGGAAAAGGGGTTTATCTAGGATTAGAGACAATAGAAGATATTTTAAGTTTTAATTATAATAAAATTTTTGAATCAACAACAAACTCTAATTAATTTGAGTATAAAAAGAAATTTAATTCTAGAATTTAAATAGAATTAGATTCAATTTAGAAATTTCATTAGTTTAAAATATTCCAAATTTAAGTATATGGAGTAAACTGTATATAAGAAGGAAATTATAATACACTCTCTAAATTATACATACATACACTGTCTAAATTATACATACATATGTTACCCACATAGCACAAAAAGAAAAATTAACATTACTTGTTATAGACAATGCAAATGTAAAAAATAAAAATAAAAATGAGTTGTAATTTAAAATTGAAAGAAATAGAGCAGACTTATGTTAACACGAAATTGAATGAAACTATTAATAAACTCCTAAAGAAGTGTAGAAATTATAATTTACACAATTCTTACCATTATAAAGGCAATAACAAGCACTGGTAAAATATGAAGCTGCGATAGACTTGTATTTCCAACCCTTCTCTGTCAACGCAAAAAGGTAATTCGAGCATATATATATATATAGAAAGGAAATTGAACAAAGAAGAAACTACTCTTGATAATTTGAATCTACAATATCAAATTTATGTTATAATTAACTAATTAAATTTGCGATGTGAAAATCCAAACACAGTTACAAACAAACTCTATCATTATAAAGAAAAGGGAATCGAAATACGAGTGTCTTTGCACCCTTTTCAATAGTTTCAGGTATAACAATTATAGAATCAACTGTACATAAAATCACTAAACAGACCTATGTAAGGGATTGGAATAACGAAACGAAAGAAAACGAATTAGTAATCTTTGAATATATGTAAAATTGGGGAAAAATCCCAATTAACCCTCTTAATTAAAAACTGGAGTTTAACTAATTGTAAACTCAAATGAAACTCATAATCTAGTCAATTGAAAAAGGTAGTATTAAGAATAGGGTCGAAACCCTGTGTTAAAATACAGATAAATAAATTCGGGAATAATTATTAAATCTAGAAATGGACAACCAAATAAAATTTAAAATTTAGTTTCAACTCAAATATCCAATTTTGAAAAGGGGGAAATTTAATATGTTACGAATATTAAATTGAACTACAGAGAATACTTTGAACTGTGTGATGTATGGTATAGGAAGGAAAGTAATACAGTTTGGGAACAACATGTTAGGAAAGATCGAGTCTTCCTCTTACGTCACAGGTTCGCTGGAGGCATATACAGTAATGTGGCAAGAAACTAAATGGGAACTTGCCCATGAACAAACCTACAAACAATACAAACATTGTTAGCAATAATAGACAACACATAAATATTATGAAGTGAGAAATGTCAACAAATGCAAAAGACATGAAGTTTGGCAAACAACAAAGGAGCTCACAAGAGCAGACCACCAGGAGCTCCCACAAGCAAATGCACCCGCTTGGGGTTTGTCATTAAGAACCAATAATTAAATGGATACATTAGGTAAAATAGATTCCTAAATGATAGGAACTGAATGTCTAATGAAATGCAAAATCACAACTATGTAACCAAATACCACCCAAACTCCATTAATCTCTAACACTCCCCCTTACCGGAGAAAGGGATTTTTAAACACACCTAATGTATCCCTAAACAAATCAAACTTTAGTATTTCTATTGGCTTAGTGAATATATCAACCATGTTATCACAAGAATTAGAATACTCTACAGACATCTCTTTGGACTGCATTTTCTCCCTAACAAAATGAAATTGAGTGTCGATGTGCTTAGTGTTTTTATGAAACACAAGATTGTAAGCCAGTTTGATGGAACTCTGATTGTCGCAATTGATGATCGTAGCTTCTGTTTGTTCTTCCCCTGTATCTTGGAGAAGTCTACGTATCCAAACTGCCTCACATGTCACTACACACATGGCTTGATATTTTGCTTCTGCTGAGGATAAAGCAATAGTATGTTGCTTCTTGTTGCACTAAGAGATGACCCTGGAACCAATGTTGAAGGTGTAACCTGTAATTGATCTTTTGTCATCTAGATTTCCCACCCAATCGGAGTCTGTATAACCTGTCAACTTAACATCAAATGAGTCAGAATACAAAATACCAAAGTCTGATGTTCCTTGCAGATACCTTAGTACTCCTTTCACTACACTCTAATGACTATCATGGGGTTGAGTGATAAACTGACTCAAAACACTCACTACAGAAGCTAAATCTTGTCTTGTTGTAGTCAAATAAATAAGACTACCAACCAATTGTCTATACAATGTTGCATCTGCATATTTCCAACCATCATTCATATGAAGTTTTCTATTTTGTTGTAAAGGTACACATGAAGGCTTACACTCATCCATCTTAAACCTGGATAACAGACTCTTTGCATACTTACCCTGGGACAAGAAATTTTGGCTTGAATCTCTCCAAACTTCTAGACCCAAACAGTATTGAATTTCTCCAAGGTCCTTCATCTCAAATTTCTGTGATAATTGCTACTTGACTTATTCAATGAGATTGTCTGCACTTCCTGTTATTATCATATCATATACAGATAAAGAAATCACCACTATCTGTCCTTCATTATTAAACACGGTATATAGATTGGGATCATTTTTTCTCCTTTCATAACCATGCATGAGGAAAAAAGAATCAATTTTTTTGTACCAGGATCTAGGTGCCTGCTTTAAACCATATAAAGCTTTCTTTAATATACATACTAGGTGTTCTTCTCCCTTCTTAACAAACCCTTCAGGCTATACTAAATATACTTCTTCTTTTAAATCACCATTTAAGAAAGCAAATTTAACATCTAATTCATGTATTTTCCAATGATGTTTAGTGGCTAAAGCAATAATCATTCTGATGGTATTTAATTTTGCAACAGGGGCAAATGTCTCCTCAAAATCAATACCTTCTATCTGAGAATATCCCTTTGCCACCAACCTTGTTTATGTTTATCAATAGACCCATATGCTCTAAATTTCAACTTAAATAACCATGTGCAACCTATGGGTTGTTTATCATCAGGAAGTTTTACTAGATCCCAAGTATTTTTCTTAATGATTGATTCATATTCCTCATTCATTCCTTTCTTCCATTCAAGACTTTTACTAGCTTCATAAAAATTAGAAGGTTATGAAATGTTTAACATACCAGTCATAAGTGCACAATCCGTATATTGAGCTGGTAACTATTTTGGCCTGCTTGATCTTCTCAGTGGTGGGGTTCAATTATTCTGCTTGTTTCTTCCCTTTGTGGACTGAACTCCACATTATCCTACTGCTGCTACACTTGCTATTGTTCTTGTTTTTGTTCTTGCTTCTATTCCTGCTTCTATTCCTGCCACTGACTGACTCCTGTTTAACTATCCTCTTCTGAAAGTAAGGGTACATGCCATTCTTCACTGTTTTGGACAGGATTTCCATCATCAATCTGTTCATGGAATAATACATCTCTACTGACAAAAACCTTGTGAGTAGCAGGGTCAAACAATTTATAAGCCTTATACTCACTACAATATCCAATGAAAGTGCATTTAATGGCCTTCGAATCTAACTTCTTCCTGTTCTGTTTGGGAACATATGAAAAAGCTTTACAGTGAAATACTCTAAGGTGACTTACTGCAGGGTTGAAGCCAAACAATGCTTCAAAAGGAGTTTTATACTCAAAACTTTTAGTAGGACTCCTATTCTTTAAATACACTGCAGTATTAATAGCTTCTGCCCAAAAACCATTCGTTAGATTCTTACCTTTCAACATATTGCGAGCACACTCCACCAGTGTTTTGTTTTTCCTCTCAGCAACTCCATTCTTTTGAGGAGTGTAAGGTGTTGTAAATTGCTGTTATATCCCATGCTCGTTGCAGTACTTGATGAAGACTCCTTTATTTAATTCTCCCCCTTGATCTGATCGAAGAATCCTGATGAAATTTCATGTTTGCTTCTCAATCACGTTTCTAAATTGCTTGAAATATTCAAAAGCATGACTTTTCTGTTTAAGAAAATACACCCATTTGAATCTTGTACATTCATCAACAAAGATTAAAAAATAATAGGCCCCACCTAATGACCTTGTCTGCATCAGGCCACATAATTCAGTGTGTACAAGTTCGAGTACATTCCTCTGTTTTCTATCTTTAATGGCAAGAAATTCATCTCTATGTTGTTTACCCAATGCACATGCTTCACAATCAATATGCAACTTTTTCAAAACATGAAGACCATCTACCATACCTTTGTTCTGCAATAGAAGGAGATCACTGGAATTGATATGCCTAAGTCGTTGATGCGACAAATTTTCAGTAGACTTATCCGACGACATCAAGGCTTGCTTAGGCATACTCTTCACATCCAGTTTGTAGAGTCCCCCTATGCGAATACCTATAGCAATGAGCTTCATCTGATCCAACAAATCTTTAATAATGCAATGAGATTTAAAAAATTCTACTTTGAGGTCCTAATCTGTAATATTTGACATAGAAATCAGGTTCTTCTTAATGCCAGGGACATACCACACATCAGATATATTCCTGATCTTACCATCAGGCGGAGTAACAAGGGCATCTCCATGTCCCTTGATCTCATACCCTCTATTATCTCCAAGGTAGACTTTTATTCCAGATTTGGATTCTTTAAAGTTTCTGAACAATTGCTTTTTACCTGACATATGCGAGGAGGCTCCAGAATCCACGAACCAAATATCTGATTCATCCTCCTCGGTAGAAGTGTCAGCCTCAGCCGTAAACAATCTAACATCCACATTCTAATCTATGTCTGCATCTGCATCTGCATTCGCCAAATGACTTGCATGTCTTCTTTGCTTGTACCTCTCTTGATTTGCCTTCTTCTTACGACAAAATTTATCAATATGGCCCATCTTACCACAATAAAATCATTTAAGAGAAGAGTCATTTTTATGCGAGGTCATACCTTGTGGTGTCCTTTTTGATGTGTTGGCCCTCCTCTGATCAGCCATTTCTCTCCCTTTTGACTTGAACTTTGTTATCAATGCAAGATCTAGATCTTGAGGTTTGAGAGAGAACCTCCTTTCCTCTTCCTGTAGCAAAATCCCAGTAAGCTCTTCAAAACATGGAGGTTTTTCTCTTGCATTCAATTTGGTTATAAACATCTGATAGTCATCCATCATGCCATTCATGGTAATTGTCACCAGATCATCATTTTCCATTGTTTGACCGATATCAGATAGTTTATCTTTAACTTCCTTTATCCGGGATAAGAATGACGAAACAAACTCATTCTCCTCCATCATGATTGAGAGGATTTTCTTCCTGAGGTACAAGGTTCGACTAGTGTTCTTGATTTCATACATGTCTTTGAGAGTTTTCCAGATATCATTTGCTATCTTGCAATCTCGAATATGAGGGATGATGCAATCTTTAACTGGCATTTTGAGTAGCACCTTTGCCTTCATCTCCTTTTCTCCCACTCTTGAATTGTTGCATTCGCTCCACCATTTTCAAGAGTCAGCTTAACTTCATCGCCGATGACAATTCTATAGGTATTCTATCCCTCCAGAAAAGTCTGAAGATTGAATTTCCAATTTGTCTAATTGGAACCATCCAATTTGTTGCTTTCATTTAAGTAATCTGCCATCTGAGCATTCATTTTGGAAAAAAAAAATTGGATAAAAAAAATTTAAAACAGGATTTGCTTAATGAGGGCCTTCAAGTTTCAATGAGAGAAAAAAAAACTCTTGATCTCACACTGTATCCAATTGAAAACAGATTGTCGAACCAATATATATATAATACAATTGACAATATGTATAATAGAAATATCTGCAATCAAGTCAACTCAAAGTTGGCCAGCAAATCGATAAACACAACAATGTGATCAATGCAACTTCGCTGTCGTGCTGGCTCAGTTCAATTTTTTTTGAAGGTCTGCTACAGTTTAAGGATATCTCCTGCTTGAAATAGTTCGATCAACAAGAGAAACAACACTACCACAAGTCTGGAAACGACATCCATGCCCTCAATTCACAAATTAGTTATACAAACTTCAATTTTCTTCTTTGCAGTAGGGAATAATGGTTGCGGCTTCAATCGTTGCAGTGTTAAAAAAAACTAATTTGCACTGTTTAAAATCTTTGCAGTGGCCACACTAATTTTCTGGACGTTTAGATTCATTTACCAAGAATGCTGCGAATTGGATGTCTGTCAGATTCGCAAGTCATGCTAAATATCACTCTGGCTAATGTCGAGCGTACAGGGCCTTGTCCAATATATCAGGTTGTGAGTATAGTAGTTACTACCATAAACACCACCGTTAGAAAAAATGAAAATTGAACGTGGACCACCGGAAGGAGGAATATGAATTTGGCTAAATGTTAAATATGATACCTTCTATCTGGCAATAATCACTGTTCGATTTCTACTGGTGCAACAAAATTGGTTAAATCGATGCTTAGATCAATTAGATCGCTTGACAGTGATGCATATAATCTAAGAATAGATAAATTGGAATGATAGACACGCTCACAATTTAAACAAGCTCACGGCCTTGACAAATCTGCTTAAACAGGCTCACGATTTAATTTAAATAGGCTCATGGCCTTGACAAATATGCTACCAGGAAAAAAAAACAACTTGCCTTCACGGCCTTGAAAAATTTGCTTTATACAGAACTAACAGACATACAGATAGAGTTAAAGCTTACCAAACTGCCTCACAAGCTTTGTCTGATCCGCTCCACTTCCAAGCAACGCCACCACAAAAGAAAATTGCCTTTACCGGCCACTCACGACAGAACATATAGATATTCTCCCAGGCGATCACACCACATAAAACCGCCATCACGGCCTTGGAAAAATGCCTTCATGGCCTCCACACAGCCTCACGGCCTGCCTCGTGCAGTGCAACCAACAGAGAATGCAACTCCTCTCCAGTGAGCCACGAAATTCGCCTTCACTGCCTGCCTCATGAAAAAACTTCTCTCAGCTCTCCTGAGCTCTCATACCATGTCAACAATTGTAGAAGACATGAAGTTTGGCAAACAACACAAGATGTCAACAGGTGCAGATCACCAGGAGCTCCCACAAGCAAATGCACCTGCTTGGGGTTTCTCATTAAGCACCAATAATTAAATAGATACATTAGGTAAAACAGATTCCTAAATAATAGGAACAGAATGTCTAATAAAATGCAAAATCACAACTACGTAACCAAATACCACCTAATCTCCATTAATTTCTAACAAGAAACCGAGAAACGTGATTGCCTTAATGAAGGAGTAACCAGAGTGAAGAAAAACATAAATTAATATTTCCAGTAACGTTACACAACAGTAATGCATATAAATCCAATGTAAAAAGGAGAGAAGATGTCCTCTGTTCTCTAGTCAATCCATTTGAACAATGAGCAAATGAATTACACAAATGAACAAGGAACGAAAAATACCTAAGGCATTCAAAATCTGTGTTAACAGTGCATAAATAGTCCCCGTTGAAGTGGAGGGATATATACCCTACACGCGTCCTAGAAGGAACGCACCCATGTGGCTTTCAAGTGCAATAATAAGACTCATAGATGAGTTTCACTGCCGAAATGATAAGGCTTTAATACAAACATCCGTCCCTAATTCGAATTCAATGCATTATGAGTAGAAAAAACTCAATTGAACGAAATTAAATATGACATTATTGGAAACATTTGTTATGTAAATGTTAATGCAAACCACAACTCTCAATCACATATAATTTGAACGTATGCGGTATATCTAAAATTCGAAATTTTCAATAGATAGGATATGTACATTGGGTGAATGTCGTATATAGATTGACAGGTGTAAGAAACATTATGATAAATATATATATGGATAAATACCTACTGTATATATTTATTCTAATGCAACCTTTTACGTTAGAGTAACATGACACCATTCCGAAAATTTTTAAGAAAAGGTAAGGTATATGAATTAGGGAAGTTCAATAATGTCGAAAGAAGAGTTCTTTATACATTCGAATATTTGTGAGTATATAACGTAAATTTCATTAAAGGTTCAGGGAGATCTAACATTTCATAAAAATAAATGTTATTAAAACATAATCGTACCTTAAGTAAGTGGGATTAGAAATGGATGTATAATATATGGAACTAAATAACTTTACATGGAGGTCTTTTATATATATATAGTAGCACGACATATAAATAAATATGTAAATATATAGGTGTAAGATATATATATAAAAGGTTATAAGTTTATATATATATATATATATATATATATATATATATATATATATATATAATGGATTAATATGTAAAGAGTTTTTATACATAGAAGGGGTAAACTATATAGATTTAAGAATAAAGTATCTTCCTACAACATTAATAACATAAGTTCTCATAAGATAGCAAAAAAAAGAAAAGAGTAGTAATGTATATAATTGTTAAAATTTAATATATTGAAATTGTATACAAGCCAAAGGAAGATTGTCTTTATTAAATAAAAGTAAAATATCTCATTAAAATATTCATGGTAATGAACGTAGTTTATAAAGGAATAACTCATTAGACAAAAATAATGACACAAACCAAATTAAGTAGTGAAAATATGTAAGATTGTATTGTTGCGACAATATTAAATGATGAAAGTGTCGGAAAATAATTCTAAGTATGACCAAAATTGCTATAAATAGTTTTTTTTCTGGGTAAGTGGAGTTATTACATATTTTATGTTGGAAATTTTTAGTAATTCAAGAATATCTATTTTCGTGTTAACGATTTTAGAAATTCGAGAACCATTAGCGTGTTACCCCAAGGTGCCTCCTATTCTTATATTCATACATCCTGGTAAATAAATGAGTAAGCTCAACCAACTTATGAGACTGACCCGAAACCAGAGGTGCTGTGGATGGATTATGAAACAAAGCAATCTCATACACATCTCCATATGATCTCATTCCTTCTGCCATGAGCTACCAGAACATGGCTCCCCAACATGCTCCTCCCCATCTAATAAGATTCATATACATGCTTATAAGCACACCAAGTAAATTGTCTCTCTCACCCATGTGAAATCCTGGGTTTTTGTAATATTTCCGGAACTTTTTCAAACAAAATTTGTCTTCTTGATATCCTGCTTCCATCTTCTAGATGGCTCTTTATCCAACTCTGCAAAAATGAAAGTTGGGTCTCCTCATTTTCTCCAACAAGCCTTTAATTTTGAAATCACAATTCAATATGTTCGTAAAAACTGAACATTATCATTGAGCAATGAACACTTGTTTCTATAATATTGTACTTCCTGCCTATAAGATCATTTCGCCTTATTTATTGCAATGTTTAATATGATGGAGAGGAAGGAGGCCTTTCATTTTTCCAAATGAGTTGTCATGGGAAGATGGTTTGTAGTATTCGTGTAATTTATAATCATGTCGTTTGCTGGTGGAAATTATATGTTTAGGTCCTACTCAAAACCATTAAAAACTACCATGGAATATGATCATAGCACATTGAATACCTTGCCATTTTTCAAGGATCCGGGTACTAATTTTTGGACCTGGGAATCAAGACCAGTGCTCTTAAAAAGTGAGTTTATGTATAGAAGTTTTCAACTATTCTTAAAACCTAATGAGTCATATACACTTTATGTAAGGCCATCTATACAATGATTTTAAGAGGTAAGTACCAACTCTTTTAGCCCATGTCCAAGTTTGGAAAGGTCTTAAGGTCTCACCTGACCTTGAAGGGTTGGTTATCCTAACCCAGTAATACGTCTATAGAACCAGTGAACATTAGAATTCCATTTGATTTTTTGTTTTTAGCTAGTCTGAGCCGTGCCTCAAATGCCAACTCACTTTTTAATTGGCCAGATTCTCTTTGTGGCTTGGGAGGTCTAAGTGAGTAATTTTTACTAGTAACATGGCATCCTTCAATTAGCATCCTTGCTATTAGGACCCCATGTGCTAATAAACTGAAAGTCCATCCATCACCTAACAAAAGGTTTATAATATTTTATTTTCCAAATATGGAAACAATGTAATGACAATAACTTAAGAGACCATTCTACAACTTCCCAAGAAAACATGGGTAATGAATAAAAGTGGACTAATTTTGAACCCTCGTCTTTATCAACATAAAATGTGAATTAAAGTCCAAAATACTATCAAATAATTTTTTCCTACTTTTGGGAGGCCATATATATTATAGTAAGGACTCCAAAGGAACAATAAAGAGAAGCATTCCAAAAATTTCTAATATGCATAACTCTCTTAGACATAGCTTTTTCTTCACTTTAGGCTTAGATTCACTATTCTTTGACCTTAAAATGACATGTTATATTCCAGAGGGTCAAAGTACCTTCTCATCATTGTCGAGGTTGTTGATATAATTTAGCAGTGGCTTTGCATAGTGTGAAATTAAATTGACTTTATATGTAGAGGCTGGCCTTTTTATCTCATTGGAAGTGAGATCCAGGGCAATGACTTTGTAACCCTTTTACTTCAGTAGAATTACAACCTTATACCAAAACGATGCTCCATGGCCAAGTCCATGAATCAGCTCAAAATGATGACGTCTTCCTTCTCCCTCATGGTTCATTTAAATAAATACAAACCTCAGATCAGCTCATCCTGAGGTTGCATTATTCAATCCTAGAAGTTGGAAATCTAAATAAAACAAACATAAGAGGTTCCTGAAGTTTTAGGATTCGATAATCTTCACACGAATAGAAATGAGGACAAGTATGACACTAAGGCACTGAACAATCCTACATCATTGAAACACCATCATAACAGTGGAGCAGAACATAGACTCTAGTGTTGAGCTTGTACAGAGGAAAAACATCTGAGAATTTCACTAACATTCTCTACAAGGAAGTAGTAGATCCCTTGATATATCTGGTGAAGGAGGTGAGGGCCAGGAGATCTTTTCCCTGAGAATATAAAACTAATTAGTCACATGCATGATGGATGTGATTATTGCAAAAAATTATTGAAGGATGAGATCGACATATTTAAGGCTACCCACCTATTTCAATTCCTCATATGTTCATAATTACGAAGAATAGATGCTTTTGAGATTTTTTGGCAAAATAATTTTCAAGATTCACCACATTTCGTGTGGGTATTCTTCAATGGGTTTTTATTCACCAACAACAGGATTGATTATTTTTGGGATCAATTCTTCAACTTTTCATATTGATAATCAAGGTATAATGGAATTTCAGAGGAGATTTTCAACATATGCATATGTGTGCATCATTTGGTGAATAACGGTGACTATAATAAATATCAAACACATGGTTATTCATTTCACTAACATAGGGTTAATTAGATATTGGGATAATCTTTAGATTGTCCACTAATACTTTCCAGCAATAAATTATGAATAATGCGGCCAAATTCAGTATTGAAATAAATTTAATATGGAAATAAATTTAATAGAAAAGAATTCTTGATAAACTGCATAGAAATTTACAACCCTCTCCAAATACTAAGATGACTGAACTAAAACATTTGAAATAATATGACTAATCTTAAGCTAAGTAAAACCATACAGCTAGTCCTAAAACCGATAGTATCTTTTACTTCTACAAACTCTACCAATGTATTATTGATGTGAAGAAATTTGAGAATGTGATACAATCATAGTGGTGTCAGTCTACCATAACTCAAATTAAAACTAACTTGAAAATTTATCTGATTAATAAACATTAAATATTTTCATAGACTAATTTCAACCATGTGTACATTGAGGGCCGAGTGGGTGTCCCCACCAGGTTCGATTACATTACAGATGACTCTCTAGCCATTTATATAAACGGATACTTGTGAGAATATATCTAATTAATGATGCATACAAAGCACCTCGTATGGCACTACAAATCTTTAGGAAAGTATTTTGTCACTAATAAATACCTTATAGAACCTCATGTGTGTTGAATCTCTCCTCATTGAAAACAATCTTTTTTTAAATCTCATTTACTCTGGTGTTTCAATAACTGGGTATCTTGATCATTGAAATTCCATGATTTTAAGGGTAGGACTTCTCTCAACACGCCAAAATTTCCACGAATCAACAAATTGCAAGTGAAATTTTTAGGGAAAACGTGATTATTGTAGGTGAAATTGTTAGGGAAAATGTGCTTATATTTTTAATTTCCATGAAGTGGACATGGGCCTCCTACATGTTTCTTTTCTTTCAAATCCCATTGATGAAAGCAGAGTAGACAGTAACATCATGAAAATATTGTTTTTCTTCCATTTCAGCCCATAGCTATAAATTTGGTCATATATATCCTTTCTTAAAATGCCCATTAATTAGTTCAAGAGGCGTGTATGTATTCAATTTCTTGGAAATAATTGTGAGTAATTTATTCCAAATAGGAGTGTTTGCAGTAATACCTTCATTTCTCAATGCTTCAAAAATTGTTGTAGATTCTGCAATCTTTGCTTGCTTACAAAGGCCATATATTAATGTAGTTTAAATAATTATATATGGGTTGTAAACAAATTTCTCACCAATTTATCAATGAACTCAACTGCCTTGTCGAAAATGCCTTATTTACAGTATGCAACAATAGATTTTAATTTTTTAAAGGCTGACAATAAGATATGTGATATTCATAATTATATCATCTATAACATGACAAGAATGTAACAAGTTTTTCCTCAACGACCATACAATCTCTAAAATAACAATAATGTGGCAATTTCTTGCAATAATTACCACAAAATATCTGAAGTGCCACAGAGTCTCTAAAATGAAATTAATGTGGTAGTTTTTTCCAACAATCACCAAGCCATATCTAATGTGTAATTATAATTCTTGCAATAAACAAATTTTTTCAAAAGGATAAGATTGAAGCTTTTAATTTTTGGCATTAATGTACCCTGTCGATTTTATATAAAGTTTTGGATATGTTGATAAAAGAAACAAGGGAAGTACAATGACAAAATTGACATTATCAACATTCATGAATGATAAATTATTTGATATACTGTTAAAATTGGAAACTAGGGCCAAATTCCACTTTGGTCTCCTTAGTGTATGGAGATAATAAATCCATTATATTCCTCTGTTTGAGAGCACCAAAATTGATATAAATTTTGTCCAAATTGGATAAGAGAAAATATTTATTCATTCAAAAGAAATGCCATAATTCTTGATTTGGTTTAGGCGGGAAAATTTGAAATTTTAATTTTAATTTTTCCTCTGAAATTCCATGTCTAAAGTTTATATAAGGAAACTCTCTTTAGCTCATTTTGACACATTGATCATCAACGATGTCTCCATGATTTGGTCAGAAAATTGGGTTGACTATGGTTTGGTTTCTTCTTTGGCCGCATGGGTGGAAGCATGGTCTGGGTTCTTTTGTAGCAGCATGGGTGGAAGTGTAGCTTGAGTTTTTCTTTGAGTTCATGTACATATGTACGTAATGAATAGGGATTTTTTATGGTGGGTTTATCTTGTAGCTAGAAGACCAAAGTGAGGAGTCTCCCTTACAACAAAATTCGTAGGCCTAAACACCATAATTTTGGTGCCCAACTGCTGTATCAAATCATTGAGATCATCTCCTAGACAACTAGAGCTTATTGAAAGGTATTTTGTTACCTTGAAGGACAGATTTTCTATACACAGTTGGCCGCATCGAGTAATACTACTTGTGGGCTAATGTTTCATGGTATAGTCCATCCTATATGGTCATAGAGCCAATGCATGAAATTCTATGAGAGATGATGTTGGAATATTTGCCCTAAATTAGATCCATGAGTTATGTACATGTTCCCTAACTAGAAGGTTGACTAAGTTCAAGAGAAATGATGTTATTGGCAAGTTATTTTGTTCTCATCAATGTACTCTCTTTGCCAAACACTTGATATTTGATAATAATATGAATTGATTAAGGGTTTTCCCCATCTTGGAGTTTTTCCCTGCTTTGTGCCATATCCTTGTGTACCCTTGTGTTGGCTTGTCTTTTTCTCGTTCATTCAATGTTATTTCATTAGTTACTATAGTGTGATGATTAATATGATTGCTTATGGTCTAATGGAATTAATCATGGGATTATGAAGTAACCATCTAAATAAAAGTACATGCTAACTAAAATTAACATGGTATTAGAGCTTAGGTGAAGACATGCCCAAACCTTAGTGTAAGTGAAAGAAATCACCAAGTGGATTTTGTTGACAAGTCTCCATGGTTTCCTCCCTATTCAAGTTTGAAGGTCCTAGAAAATCTGAGGCAAGGACATATGTGGAAAATGAGGTGAGGAGGCTTACGGGAAAGACTAGGACAAAATTTGGTTCAGATTTCTTGTTGTCTTACGTTGTTGGTTCAAAGGTAAGTAAGGATGTTTCTGTGAATATTTTGATATGGTTTGTTTTAGTGTTAGTATTTTCATCCTACCATCAATGATAAAAATCCTCTTTTCATATCATTTTAGGAGTCCCACTCAGAAATTTTTTATCATTCCATTAGGGCATGCAAAAAATTTACTCGCTGATGGTAGTCCTAGTCCAAAAACATCACTCTTCTTCAAATTTTATCACTTGCTGGCATAGTTTCATACATTTCCGACTATACACCATCCATAAATTTAATATCATCATGCCATAATATCATTCATGTCCTCTTCAAATTCAGTCCTTCAAGGTCTCATTAGGTATTTTAGGGTCTTTCAGGGTTTCACTGGGTCATTAGGGTTTCCATGATTTAATAAAACTCTATTCCATTGCATAAGGCCAACAATTAAAGGGTGGTCCAATAAAATTATATTATCCACGTGAAGATAACTTGCAAATAAAAGTTGTTGTTTCAACATGTAATTTTAAATTTCCATTATGTAATTTTATATAATTTAAATGTAATAAGTTCATCATCCCAAGCTACTAACTCAGTCTTCCAAACATGCCAAAGCACCAAAAATTCATATTCAAAAAGTTCTCAAAGACCATAAAAAGATCAATTTGTTAAAGGAAATATTCAAGTGAAAGGTAAAAGTTTCATAGGGTTAAGAGAATACCAAAAAGAGTTTTCTTTTCCCAAGGGTGGCCAAATCATCATTTTCCTCAACCACCAAACCTTAGTTTCCTCTCCCACCGAGCTAGGCTTTGCTATGGAATAAGAGACATCTTAGTAGAGGATGCATAAGGGAGGTAATTTCAGCAAGTATGAGACCATTCCAACTCATAAACATCATGTCTCCATGATTTTTCAAGAAGTCATTCGAAGGGACAAATCATTTGCCACACATAGAGCCAGTTTTTATTCAAACTGTGTTTCTTACCAAACATAGATGAATTTGAAAGAAGTGAGATAGGTTTTTGTCCATTATAGTCCATGGAAGAAAAAATTCCTTTATTTTTTACACAAGTGTCATGGTTTTGGAGAAATTTCAAAAATATAGTTTCTACAACAGGTTTTTTGCACTTTTGGAGTGAATTTAGGAAAATCAATGTTTCTCCTAACTAGAGTGTTCAAATGACTTGTTGGATAATTAAAATCATAGCTAGAGAGAGAGCTATTTCCAATTTGGACTTGAGGAAGGCTTGCAAATGTTTCCTGTAAGAGCACACTTCATTTTTGCACCCTCATTCTGCACTTTTTGACCAATCCTGGGAGAATTGATTTTTGAGGGGCTATATTTGATCATTTTCAGTGCTTGATAGGTCCATTGTGTAGCCAAGATAGATATTTTTTCCAACACGCTATTAGGAGCTCAATTTGGAGCTCGGTAAGGCCTCTAATAGTGGCCTACAGGACAATGTTGCATGCTTGTGTGTTGCATTACGCGTTTCCTCTTTACGTTGCACACCTACTTTATGCACTACACACCTACTTTATGCATTGCGTGCTTGCATGTTTTCCTCAGTAATTGCCAAAAATTCCTCAAATATTCGTGTCATTTCCTCCAGACTTTAGCAGTGGTTCCCATGGCCTCTAACAAAGCAAGTAAGCTATGATTTCTCCATTCATCTTCTCCACCGAGTTGATTTTGTGTTTGTGAAGTTTATTAAAAGGAATTGGTGTCTTTATTCAAGTTCAAAACCCCAGTTTACCCCAAAAATTCCCATTACATTCACAAATCTAAAATTATAGTCCCTAAACCTTCATTACCCTTCCTACATTGTAAAATTTTTTTTCCTAAAACCCTACATTACATTTCCCTTTCCCTAAAGCCTTTCATCCCTTAAAACCCTAAACCCTAGATACATTATTTGCCTAGGATCCCAATTCCATACACATGTAATTAATTTCCTATTCCAAACATCTCTACATCCCTACTCCCTAATAAATCCCTACACCCATCTCCTTCAATTTCCCTATCCCATTCCCTATTCCTAAAAACCACATTCCACCATCATCACACCTCCATAGGGTTTTAACACTAAAACACCATGGCAAAAAAATAAAACACACCACACAGTGAGGGAGAAGAAATAGAGGAGAAAAGACACCATAAAGGAGGAATATTTTCAAATCTTGAGCCATTAGACACCAAGGAGTTATATCATTACCCTTAGCAATAAAATGTTTTCAAACATGTGGGTTATTATAAGTTTTGTGAAATGGACCAAAAAGTTGAAGAGGTAGGTTCTCATGAGGAGCTCACAAACATGTTTGCCTCCACTTTCAAATGAGACAAGGCCATCATTGCAGGTTTTGATTTCATATTCTTTGTAGATACCATATCTCAACCATAGACATGCCCAACCAAGGTGAGAAATGGTTTAAGAACCTAGATCTGGATGTTCGAAACTACAAACCCTAATCAAGCAGAAAGAGAAAGGTAAGTTTAATTTTCTTACTTATGCTTCTCTCATGGCCTATAATACAATATTTGGTCTCCATGAAGAAATTTTGGAGCAATTTTGAGGAAATTTGAAGAAAATTTGGGAAAATTTGAAAAACTTTTCGAAGGCATATTTTCCAGAAATCTTGTTTGAGACACCTTTTGGAAAAGAATAATGTGGCCAAAAAAACTTAATTTGGGGTAATGGGAGGATGTGTTTTTTCAAAACATGCCATATAACAAAAACCTCTCTTATTTTTTAAAAAACCCTTATAGTTATTGAGATGTCACTCCATCTTGGAGGCCAATGTTTTCAAACAATTCCTAATTTTCGACAACAGAAATGCCAAGCGTGCAACACCCTACACGATGTGCTTTTGTTTGAGGCATATTTTGGCCAAACGAACACAACCATTGAATTCATAATGACAAATACATTCAATAAAATAACTTTTATAGCCTTTTTTTTAATTATTGGCAAGTGAAAAACGCAAAAAACACCGAAAAATCATATTTCTACCCTTTTTTTTCCTATGCACTGCACGGTGAGAGGTACTGGGAGAATCCATTTTCGATAAGGAAAATAAACTCCAAATAGGAAAATAAAGGTATATTTGGAAAGTAGATATGAGAGGCTTTCCAGCAAGCCATCCTGATCCCAATTTGGAGACCGGGAAGACACTCCAAATCAGGCTACAACATGGATGGCGTGTTTGACAAAGGGATGGCACGTTTGACAGTTTTTTGGTTTTTTCTTCAAATTGACTTTTATCTTGGGGAATAATTTTCTTACCTCTGTAAATCAATGATTTAAATGCAATTATGGTGCTTTTACTATTACCTAGGGTAAATACATTTGGTAAATGAACTCAATGAGGTGTAATTAATTAGTTCACAAAAGTTAGGGATGAGTCACTTGGATCTCCCTACATTTCAGCTTTTAGCTCAGCTTTTGGTGGAAATTCTCCTCCTCTCATGGATTCGACCCCTGACGTTGGGAGGAGTTTTTTTTAGGTCTATATATTATCCTTTTGACTCATTTCAGAGGTTGGAATCAGTTGGATGTTGTTGTATTGATAAAGTAATATAGTGTAATTAGTCTTGGCCTAAAATTAAGGAAGAGTTGCAGCTATTTCTTTTGGATACTTGTAGTATGGATGTTTGGAAATTTTTTTTCTTATGTTTCATTTGTATGAATGTTTTTTAAGGTCATAATCCATTTCATGTCTATTATATTATGATTTTCAGGTTGATAGGAAGAATACATGTTCTTTCATGGTCTATTTTGGAAAATTCTTCATAATTTGTCCATTTTCTTCGATTAAGGAAGAATACATCTCTTGTGATCTTTCTAGATCCTAATTAGTATGAAACCATCTCACAAAATCACCTTAAAGTGCTAATATTTCTACCCACCTTGCCCCATTGAATCTCTGCAACCCTAATTCTATTTGGCTTGACCTAGCCTCTCCGACCTTATATCCTCATCCAGCCACCCAATCAAAATCAAATCAAAACCCTTGAATTCATAGCTAGACTAAAACCTTTTCATCCAGCCCTCTTGGATATGCTTTTTATGGAGATATCCATATCTGGTTTGGTAGGGCTAGATACCAAGTGAAAATATTGGTCTTTGGTTACATCTGTTGGGATTTATTTTTTAGCCTTAGAGATCTAGCAGAGTGATAATAGTTTGGATCTTTGCTTAGTACCACAGAAAAAGATGTATCCACTTAGATTGTTATCACGGGTAAGAAAGGGTGTTTTATAGTGATGATGTGGATGGAATGTTGATGGTCTGATGTGAGAGTGTCCAAGGCCTACAAAATGAATATCTTGGTCTCCTAGGAAATATCAGATAGTAGAAAGTACAGTTTCAGATTTTATGTAATCTCAATATTGAGATTAGAAGTTTTCCTCTGGACATTACTCAAATATCAAAGGTCTTCATCTTTGAAAGAAGAAGTTTCAGTCATAAAATAGCTTCTATTCAGCACTTGGTCAATCATTTAAGAAGCTAACCTTGTAATAGCTAGTCTGAGCATATATATTCTTCAATTCTGATCAATACGACGAAAATTTCTAGTATTCAATTGTGTAAGGATATTTTGATCATAAGACTACACATGATCGTAAAGGTGAACTCAGTGTTACTCTTCAAAATTCTGATCGATCAAGTAAACGGTAGAAAAGAAGAAGACTAGTCCTTCCATAGTTCTAGGCATAATTACTTAATTCATACCCCTATCTCAGAGGAAGAGAAATCAAGACTCCTATATCGTTTCTATGCTCAACTCAAATATACTCATAGCCTAAAATTCAGTTGAGTTGACCTATAGACAGTAGTTGAAGCATTAAGGCTCAGAATTATGGTATGGATTAGCCCTTAATTAAGGCAATATTCTTGAGCAGTCCATATTTGAAATGAGTTAGAGACAAGTTTATATACAAATCCTACTCCACAAAATCCATCCAAATTTCTGAAGCGTGCATCACCAGGTAAGTGTCTGAAATTAAATTTTCTTGTTGAAGAATAAAATTTTTGTCTTGAGATTGTTGTGATTACACTAAGGAAGCACGTGAAGGTAGTTTCACAATAAGCCCAAAATATTGTGACACTCTAGTTAGTCAAGTTTTTATAATTCTTATAGTTGGAGTCACCATTTTATTCAAAACTCTCCCATGTGACAATCTTGAGCATGAATCTCTTGCAATCGAGGCTAGAGTTCCATAGAGGTATGTTTCATTATGGTATGATATATTGAAGCTTTCTAAGAAAAGAATCAAATATGAAAGGGTAACTCAAATATTGGAAGTATGTAATCAAGTCTGATTCAAAGGAAATAAAATCATGAGTATGTTGACAACAATGGTGAAATGTGGAACACTAGACAACATACCTTAAATTATAGTTTTGGCACTTATGTCATGCTTCTATAGTTAAGTATATATGTGTGAATTAACACCTGAAAGGACAATTCTGGACTTTGGAGCACTGCCCTATTATCATCTTGAGGGGAGTTTGTTGGTATCATCATGAAATACCCAGTTATCATGATAGTGGAATATATTGTTTTAAAGAAAATCTCTAGTTTGTCACTTCAAGTTATTCAGAGTATAATCATAATTCATTTCTTGACTATAATAGCATCTATGTCTTGGAATATATAATTGGAAGTAGAAAAACTTGACTCCTTAGTGATATTGTCAAGCACTCTCTCAATTTTAAAAGAAATATTGGATGAAATCTATAAGTCTTACAATCACTGAATTCTATACATCAATATCCATGATACAAAGTGGTCTATCAGTCAGCTATAACTTTGTTGCATTGTTCCTGTGTGCACAAGCTATTATAATACCTTTGACCTTGTCATCTTGGATAAGAGATGAAGTAAATTTTGAAATTTAATTCTTAAATGCCAGTTACAAGGTCTTGGCATCCCATTGGTGGCCTTTGATAATGAACTATAGAGGTCGATGTGATGGAAAAGAAACATGAAAGGATTTCTTGTCAAAGATGGGGATGTGCATCTTGACTGCAATAATTCAATCCATGATAGAAAGGAAGAACATCACCATCTTGTGGATAAAACTGTATCCTCGTCTTTGGAGTAATTCAATGGAAAAAATGGATCACTAAAGGGATATTTTCTACAACTTATGTTTGATTTAGCATCATTTTTATTGTCTCCATAAAAATATTTAAGAATTACTACAGTAACCCTTTTCTCCTTGTATGCTTGAACCTGAGCAGTAGTTTATGTCAGACTTCCTTGAGCCCTTCTTGGCGCAGTCATCAAAATATCCGTTAAGATATTCAGAGGGAGATATGATTTAGATGGAGTTTATTTCTCCCATAACTTAAATGTTTTATGTGATGGAGAAGTTATTGGTATGCATCGTTGGTGTTCTTGATAAAAATCCTATCAGTCATATGCCTCGCTATGAAGTCTCTAAGTCAACCTATGGAAGAACCCCATATTTTGAATAGCTACTTATTGAGATATCTATGAAATTTAATATCGCTTTAATATTCTGAAGCTCGCTCGGTTGGCAGTGTGATGGATGGAAAGAGCACATCTAGTGCTATACTTCTTGTGTTGGTTTCTCTAGAAGCACTATTGAGGTTGAATGTACATAGCATCAAGTATGCATTATTATGAAACAATTTGGTTGAGGAAGCTCTTCCATGAGCCATTTGTGAACATTATGGAGATCACCATTGTATATTGCAATAATGAAAGTAGGATTCGCCTTTCAAGGAATCCATGATCGACTACATGTACCACTTTATTTAGAATATGGTACAGTCAAGGTCCATCATTTCAGGATGGATCTGTAGGTTACCTACATCCTCTCAAATCCTCTTGATAAAGTAAACAAATTTCCTCATTCAGAAAGAGGTTGGGAGTTGTGGAAATTCCCTTCTATGATGGCCATAGTTGAAGACTGAGCTGTAGGAGCTCTAGGGGGCTTGGGGTACTTATTGAGCTATGAGCAACCATAGGGTCAGTGGTTCACCTTCCCTTAGTGGTGTTTTGTTTACAATTTGAGTGATTCACCTTCCCCTGTGATGCCCCATGATGGGAGACATGTGTGTAGGGTGAGTGGTTCACCATCCCCTCAATTACGGACACATTTGTGTAGGGTGAATGGTGGCTTTGACTGATATTTGAGGCCGAATTTGACTAGGTTTGACCAAGATCCATTGGAGGATGTATATTGTTGGTTTGACCAGCGTTGACTTTTATGGCTAGGGCATCTTGTTGACTATTGAAATTGTACTTTCTCTCTCTGCTGAATTTTAAGAATAATAAGAAGATTTCATCAAAACATTTTCCCCACATTGGGGTTTTTCCCTAGCATCTACCAAATTTTGTGAACTCTTGTCTTGGCTTGTCTCTTTTCTTTTCTTTTTCATTTATGTTCTATCAACATTTATTGTCAATGTTAATGCGATTGATAAACAAGGAATTGAATTGGGCTAATAAGAAATATTGAAGTAAATTTATCTAAGCATAGAACATACCATCGTTAACTAAAATTAACATGGTGTCAAAACTGAGGTGAAGACAAAGCCCAAGCAAGAGTGAGAATAGATATCACTAAAATTTGGTTAGACAAGGACAAGTGTTAATGGATTCCTCATCATAATTCAAATATGAGGACAATCTCAATGATAAGTGTCATTATCATGCTTGGAAAATGTCCTTGGATCTGACATTGGAGAAACAAGATGTTATGGATTATGTGCAGAGAAAGACGACTGAGCCTCCACCAAATGCACTGGCTGCCACTAAAACAAAGTGCAAGAAAGGGGGAAACAAGGTAAATAAGATCATCAGGGATTATATTCAGAAGTACTTGTTTTTTTATGTCCTCGAGCTCGAAAAATGTAAGGAGATGTATTATAAGTTGGTTGTCATGTTTAGGGAAAGCAATGCTAATCAAATTCTATTTTTGAAGAACAAGTTGTTCGATATGAAGATGGAAAAGGGAGATTCTATCCAATGCTACTTCATGAGGATCACCAAAATCAAGAATGATCTCTTATCAAGGTGCACTGAAGAGGAGATAAGGATGATGGAGAGAGACAAACCCTCAAATGGAAATTGAATTGAACCTACTTCCTTCTTCGCTCATGCAAATAAGAAGAAGAATTTTGGTCCAAAAAATCAAAGTCAAGAAGGAGAGATACCCAAATGAGGGAAAGGTACATGTTACAATTGTAATAGGTTTGGTCACTATGCAAGAGAGTGTCCCAATGAAAGGGACTCTCCCTTAGATGATGACTACAGAAATAATAACAACTTAAGGGGAAATGGAAATTAAAGGAACAATAGGTTCAAAAACAAAGGAAAGAGAAAGAATCCCTATGCTCGAAATGGTAATGAAAATGGTCAACCTTTCAAAAGGTCAAGGAAATCGAAGTATGATGAATGATAATGTTGTTGATATCAAGAATTTTTTTTCATTTTGGGAAACTAGGTCTAAACTCCATGTTGCACTGCTCATATGATGATGATTATATTTTTGTTGGATTCCACTTTCGGAGAGGTGAATTATTGATCTAAAGATAATCTTATTTGGATAAGAAGAACTTATATTTTGATTTTATTTTCCAGACATGTGCAAGGTCAATCATATCTGTAATGTTGGCTCACAATCCCAACATATGTATCACACACCCTCACTGATGGATATAAATTGGAGAGACATGATCCTCATTTCATCATCATATCATAACACATTATTCTTGTGATATGATTGGTTCGTACATCCTAGGATAGGCTTCCTTTTCCTCACTCGTGTGAATCTGAACCTAGATAATTTGTTGAAATTTTCAAAAAAAAATTAGGGATTCTCGACATCGTTGACCAATGTTGAATTTGGGTCAAATCTCGGATTTTGACTTTGGGTCAACTCTTGGATTTTGACTTCACTTTTCGCATAGAAAATTTAATCCCTTGAGGCCGCATTGGAGGGAACAAAAATCAATGAGAAGCATCAAATTTTATTTTTGTCCATTGGCTACAACTTTAACTGTAGCATTGACTTTTGTGTTGACCATTTTGGGTTGACTTGCATTGAATTTTTGTAGCTGTCTTTGAGGGTTATGTGTGACACTTTTAGAAAGGATGATTTGGTTGTTGGAGAAGTTATTTTGACCAACTCAAGTCTTTGGTGGCTAGGAAATCCCGTTGACTATTGTACCAAGCATTCATCTCTATATTTGCTGGACAAGAAGAAGTAGAGATTATGATATATTATTTGGGTCTTATGTTGACTTATTTTATGTTCTATAAACATTTAATTTCAAGTTTATGTGATTGATAAATATGAATTGGGCCTTAAATAAGTTTGAATTAAAACTACATTTAAGCATAGAACATACCATGGCTATCTAAATTTAACATGGTATCAGAGTTGAGTTGAAGAAAAAACCCAAGATAGTGTGAAAAGAAATCACCAAAGAAGAAGTCTTATCAAGGACCAATGTCCTTCTTATCCTACAAGGGTTTCAAGTCTAATGATAAGTTGACTAACAAGTCTGATTATCATGCATGGAAGATGTCTTTGGATTTGGTTTTGGAACATCAACATGGCATGCATTATGTGTAGGGGAAGATCCATGAGCCTCCATCAAATTCATTGGCTACCACAAAGACAAAGTATAGAAAAGGGAAATTCAAATAGAAGATGAATATCATGGATTAAATACATAAGCACTTGGTTTCTTACATCTCCAAGATAGGAACATCTAAAGAGATGTATGATAAGTTGGTTAGCATGTTTATGGATAACAATGCTAGTCAAGTTATTTTCTTCAAGAACAAGTTGAAGGATATCAAGAAGCATAAATATGAATCCATGCGGTCATATTTTATGAGGCTCACCGAAATCAGGAATGATCTCATTGCCATAGGAGAATAAGTAGCCGACTGAGAGCTCATCCCCATTGCTCTTGGATGACTTCCCTGAGACTGGTATGTATTTAATACTACTATTCTTAACAATAATTTGATTCCTAATTTTGATGAATTTTTGATGATATGCACTCAAGAGGATACAAGGATGATGGAGAGAGACGATCCCTCTAATTGGAATGGTGGTGAACCTACTGCCTTTACCACTCAAAAGAAGAAGAACCATGGTGGTTCGATAAATCAAAACCATGGAAGAGCAGGGCACAAAGAGAGAAAGGGAATATGTTACACTTGTAACAAGACTGTAACTATGCAAGAGAGCGCCCCAATAGAAGGGACTCTCCTAGGGATGATGAAAAAAACAACTTGAGGGGGAATGTCAATCAATTTAATAGCAGGTTCAAAGGAAAGAGGAAGCTCCCTCTGATTGAAGTGTAAATGGCCAAAATTTCAAGAGGTCAAGGAATTACAGCTATGATGAGTCAAACATTATTGATAATAAGAAAAATGAATATATTCTTGTACCTTCCCTCTTTGTTGCATCTCCTCCCGACACCCTAGATGTCTCAATGATTGATAGTGGTGCTTCAAGGCTCCTCACTAGATATAATTGAGACCTCTCTCATTTGATTGAGAAGGGTAATAATTTATAAATGATCCTTGGAGACAATGCCACCTATAACATGAAAGCAACAGGAACTGTGACCCTTCATCTATCTCAAGGTCAAGTCTTCTGCTTACAAGATGTGTTATATGTACCTAATTTGAAGAACAACCTTGTGTCCATTTCGACAATGGAAGACAAGGGAATCAAGGTCGTATTCATTAATGGAAAGGTACACATTTGGAATAATAAAATAAAAGAACATCTTACACTTGGTTTTAGAGTTGATACACTCCATCATTTTGGAGGATGTTTGTTGGGGGCCATGTCATGTGATACAACTTTTGAAACTGATCTATGGCACCGACGGATTGCACGCCTTCATTACAAATCCCTTCCTAAAGCAAGGAAGGTGGTGACAAGGATTCTTGTGTTTAAATATGATCATGAAGGTATATGTTAGGGTTTTGCGGAAGGGAAGCATACAAGGGGAGTGTTCCCCTCAAGTGTCACAAAGACATTAGATATCTTGCAATTGATACATTTTGATCTATATGATATGCTTCCCGTAACATCCTTGGGAGGATGTTCCTATTACATGAATTTTATAGATGAATTCTCTCGCAAAACCTGGATAAATTTCTTGAAGAAGAAGGACGAAGAATTAAAATGGTTTTGTACCTTCAAGGCCTTGGTTGAAAATCAAACCGAGAAGAAAATAAAAAATTTGAGGACCGATAATGGGACCGAGTATGAGTCAAATGAATTCAAGGAATTTTGTAGGGAAGATGGCATTAATAGGAATACCACGACTATATATGGTTCTGAGAAAAATGGTGTTGTTGAAATAAATAACATGACCATTGTGGAAGTTTTTGATGCCATGACCAAGGTCTTACGAAGTTTCTATGAGGATAACTACGAGGACTATTGTGTATGTTAAAAGTATATGCTTGCATTCCACTTTGGACTCAAAAAATCCCAAGGAAGTATTTTCTGGTAAGAATCCTGATTTCTTCGACCTTAGAGATTTTGGAAGTCCTATTTATTTTCATGTGTTCAAAGAAAATATAAGTAATTTTGGTGCTTCTAGGAAGAAGTAAATGTTTGTGGGCTACAATGAAACCTCAAAGCCATATAGAATCTATGTTCCTAGTCAAATAGAAGTGGAGATATGCCATGCTGTCACCTTTGATGAAGATGATGCGCTCAAGAAAGTTAGGAATCTTCCTAGCTCAAAGGAAGAAAAAGAAGAAGAAGAAGAAGAAGCTGGAAGGTAGGAAGAACCAAAGGATGAACCTATGCCCGATGTTGAAGTACTAATGGATCCTATAGATCCACCTCCTTCAAATAAAAGGAGGCCCTAATGGCTAAGGGCCACTCTCAAATATGCCGAGAGACATATCTCCCCAAGGGGGACATTCCGTGAAAGTAAGAATCTGAATAGTTACCTAGGGTACTTAGAAACCATGAGTACAATTGTGCAATCTGAGCCTCGATCGTTTGAAGAGGTTGTAAATCATAAAGTTTGGAAGGATTCTATGCATGAAGAATATGAATCTATCATGAATAATGATGTCTGGGAAGTGGTCCCAAGAGTGGACAAGAAATCTTTTCTCACCTCGAAATGGCTCTTCATGATCAAGCATGGAGCTGATGGAAGTGCTAGAAAGTACAAGGAAAGATTTGTTTCTCGAAGCTTCTCTCAAAAAGAAGGCATAGATTATGATGATATATTTGCACCTCTCACCCACTATACCACCATATGATATATCATTTCCCTTGTAGTAAGGCAAGGATGGAGTCTCCATCAAATGGATGTGAAGAGTTCTTTTGTACATGGTTCAATAAAGCAAGAGCTTTACATGGAGCAACCTCTAGGGCTCAAAGTCCAAGATAGAGACTCGTATGTATTTAGGCTAAAGAAAGCTCTCTATGGGTTGAAGAAATCCCCCAAAGCTTTGTATTAAAGGATCGATAGCTACTTGATGAAGTTGGGCTCCACTCGAAGTGATGCTAATCCAAACCTTTATTATAAGGTTGATAAATAAAGGCCTCTCATTCTAGTTCTCTATGTAGATGATCTCTTCCTAACAGTTGTTGACCCAGTCATTCATCAATGTAAGAGGGATATAGCTTCCATGTTTGAGATGAAATACCTAGGACTAATGCACTATTTCTTAGTCTTGGAGGTCTGGAAAAGGCCAGGTGATATTTTCCTTTCTCAAGGAAAATATGTTGTGAAGCTACTGGAGAGATTTGTTATGGTGGGTTGTAAGTATGTGTTGACAACAATGGACCTCAACTTTAAGAATTTGTGTGGAAGCATTGCTAGGCCCGAGATGGGAAATCCCATAGAATATCGACAACTCGTAGGGGCCTGGATTTTCTTAGTGCACTCTCGTTCGAACATATGTGTTACAGTGAACACTTTGACTCAAAATATGGTTGAGCCTCATCACATTCACTCGATTAGTGCCAAGAATATATTAATATATATTCGAGGAAAAATCAACCATGGGCTGAGATAGGCTATGGGGACTTTGAGACTCCCTGGATATACCAATGTCAATTTGGCTAACAGTGTTATGGATCATAAGAGCACATCGTTTCTTCATAGTGAGTTAAACTTCAATATATCGGATGAGCAGGAAGAAAAAATCAGTGGCTTTGAGCAACACTAAGGTTGAATACATTGTAGTGAGCATGGCCCATTGTGAAGTTTTTTGGTTGAGAAATCTCTTCATTGAGCTTTTTGGAAATGTGCTAGATACCACCATTATCCTTTTTGATAACCACAGTGGGATTCATCTTTCTAAGAATCATGTGTTACATGATCGATCCACGAATATTGATATTAGGTACTATTTTATGCGGGATATGGTACAACGAGGCACTGTAAGGCTCGATCAAATTATTAACCTTACATGAGAAGCTTGGAATCGTGGAAAGACCCTATTGTTAGGGTCATGCTTGAGCTGGGAAATGAGCTCAAGGAGCTCCAAGGGGCTTGGGGAGAGCTTCTTGGAGCTCTAAGAACAACGGGGCAAGGCTTGTCGAACCTTGTTGTGCTTATGCCCCACCATTATGATTTTTAGTTGGTTCACCCTCTCTTTTATCTATGCCCTACATGGATCCTACCCAAGATGAGGAAAATTTCCAAGCAGGGAGGAATCTTTGTAGACGCCGAGGGAGACACTGGTCAAGGAATCGATGATTTGCTTATTGGCAACAGAAGAGATGGTCGTCTCAGGGGAGGTCAGAGACGGCGGCTCATGATAAGATAACTGGTCAATGGTGACTATCTTTCCATTGTGCGGGAAAGACATCTTGCGGAAAACCGCGGATGGGACAGCAGACATGGCATAAGTGTAGCTTCGCCCCAATAGAATGTTGTAGTCTAGAGGGGCGTCGATGACTTCGACATCAACGCAAACGATCTTACCGGCGAGGGTGATGGGACAGTTACGAAACAGGCCAATGGGCTGGGAGGCATTACCGTCCCATGCTCGAAGGGTGATCATGGAAGGGGCCAGCTCAGGGGATCCGAGTTGCTTCCAAACTGAAGCGGACATCACGCAGGTGGATGCCCCTTCATCAATTATACACTGGGACACGTTGGCATTCTATATCTTGACTGGGATTTGGAAGGCGACGGAAGGAGGAAGAGGAGGGTGGTCCGATTGAGTGGCGTCGAAAACAATCATTTGGTCATCGTCAGATGTATATGTGTGACACAATGGCGCATAGTAGAGGCTTTCTTCTTAGTTGCTGCACGCTCGGAGGGAGTTCATGTGGAAATGGCGGCAGAGGATTGCGCCAAAATCATCTACTATGTTATACGAATGAGCACTCGACCGGAAGGCTGTTTGATGTAATGGTCCCCAGGGACCAGGCGGAACCTCAACTCTTTGCTGAGGGATATGTAAGGGCCACCTAAGTGTCGAAAGAGGCTCAGAGAACCCGAAGAAGAGGCCCAAGTGTAATGAGCAGAATCTTTGGGGCACCGGCAAGACCGAGTTTGAAGGTGAAGATCGACGCACGGGTTAGGATCGAGGCATCATAAGGATTCCAACGAGGAACCAGAAAGGGAAGGGGGGGTGGCTACCTGGCTGTCGGGCGGTTGGGTAGCCACGAATCCTTGCTGAGGGAAAGGATCAGTGAACACAGCTAGCTGGGTAGTGGCCACATTAGGAGGAGCATGAGGGGAGGCATGCTGTCCGCGCAATGTGGCTTGAGACTCCCACATCTGCCGCATCTGGGGTAAGAGGGGACAATCTTGGGTGTAATGACCATAAACACTGCAACACGAACAAGGCTTACTTGTGCAAAGCGGCCTGTCCGGCTTGGGCTGAGTGCCCTGTTGCTGGTTGGCAGTGTTAGGGTCCACACCAGGATTGGGTCCACGAGTACCAGGGGCAGATTGGTTTAGATTGCCTCTCCGCCTTCTTTTAGAAGAAGGGGGATTAGTCGCGCCCTGCTGTGCAAATACTTGCCATGGAGGGGGCTGTAGGTGCTGGTGCTGGGTTTGAGGAGGCAAGGGAGGAGGAAGTGCATATGCTGGAGGAGCTGGCGCACCAGGCTGCGGATAAGGGTAATGGGTAGGTTGGGCAACATTGAGGTAAGCAGGAGGTTGGGCAAAAGGAGGGGGCATGCCGTATCCTGGATACATGCTACCGGGAGGGGGGAGAGTGCTGGAGGAGCTGGCCCCTCCCTGAGGGAGACCATAGCCCATAGGAGGTTGAGCGTATGGATGGGAAAGGGCTCCAACGATACCGTCGGCGGAATGAGATGCCCCAGGGGCGTTAGCGCCACCGGGCTTGGGGAGGTCAGGAAGAACGGTATAAACATAACCAGATTGAATGTAGATCAGGTCATATTTTAAGGCTGTTTGGAGGGCGGCTTCTTCAGTTTGAGGAAAGTGAGAGGCGACATCTTTGCCGATGGGAGCGGGAAGGGTACGAAGGAACCAGTCCATGTAAACCCGATCTTCGAAGGGAGGGGCTCGACATAAGCTCCGTCTTCTTCGCAATTCTTGAACATGGGCGGAAAGGCGTGTTGAAGAGGATTGCTTGAAGGAAGTCAAGAGCTCCGTGCCAGTATCGTATCGGAGAGGGAGCTGGAAGTACGACAAAAAGGCTTGGGCAAGAGTCTCAAAGGTGGTATGGGTAGAGGTGGCCTGTTCGACATACCATTTAGAAGCTTCGCCGGTAAGCGTGCGTTGGAACAAACGAAGACGGATGGAGTCATCGGTAATGGAGTTGGAGGAACACCACATGTGGAAAGACCGGACGTGATTGGTTGGGTCTTCGCCATTAAGGCCCTCGAACTTAGGGATATCAGAGGGTAGCTTGGTGGGCATAGCGGGCTAGGTATTATTATGGTGAATGGGGTCATTAATCAACTGATGGAAATCGGGGAGGCTGAGGCCTGCAATGTATGGCAGCATAGGGGTGGTCGGAGTAGTTCCCGTGGCGGCTCCGCTTAGAGGGCCGCATTAGGGGTCGGAGAACCGCTGGGGCGTTAGGCCCCTGACCGCATAGTAGGTGTGATGGGGAGAACCAGAGGAACAGGAGGACCCGATGAAGCAGGAGAGGAGTCGGAGTGCGGACTCGAAGGTGGACTGGCTCGATGACGGCGGGGCAGAGCAGGTCGATCGACCGGAAACTGAGGATGAAGGCCAAGAAGTCTCCAGGAAAGGCGCCTTGGGGGCGCAATGATGACAGGAAGAAGGAAACCGACAAGGGCAGGAAGGGACAGAATCAAGCGATGTCAAGGGCAGATAAGGTGCAGTGATAGTTGATTTTAGAGTCTTTGCCAGGCGGTGTTAACCAAGCGCTTATTCACTTAGGGTCAGTGTGTGGTGTGCGTTAATTTTAATTCTTAAACCCTTTTCGTTTTGAGAGAAAGAAAAAGTGTGCTGCGTAACTGAAAAGAAATCTGCGTAGAACAATATAGATTGCTGAAAGGACATAACATTTAACAGCTAACTATGCATCCATCTAACCCAAAAAGGCGAGTCTCTCAAAACTACTCTAAAAGAGGGCAAAAATCTACTCAAAACACACATAAAAATAGGTCAATAGATCTAGGGTCAAAAGGGACAGGGATCTAGAGGATAAAGCTACTGAAAAGAGGTGCAGATCACAGCCAAGAGACAGAGGCAAGGTGGCTGGAAAAAGGAAGGAAATCAGCAAAAACGCAGGGGGCAAGGGGGAGGCCCAGAAAGTAGGTCCAAAAAAAACGACAGGAGGTGATTTGAAAGGAAGAAAGGCTGATTGCAAAGGATCTGAAAGGGAGGTAACAGATCTGGAAAAAAGGAGGTTGAAGCTCTGAAAAATAGACGGCTGAAACAGCTTAAAACTCTTCCACAAAACGTGGAGGGTACTAAAGCCCTAGGGGGCTAGGTTCCGACTTAGATGAGTAAAAACATATCAAAACTTGGTCAAAACGGGCTGAGACAGAGGCTGGAGGACCCTGGCAGAAGCTGCAGCAAAAACTAGAAAAATTGCAGAAAAATTGCTGAAAAAATGGTAGGTCGCAGTTTCTGACCTGATTTCAGTGCAGGTCGCAAGAAACATGCTGAAAAGTGTGACCTGGAGGTCCAGGTCGTAGGTTTAGGGCCAAAAAGTGCGACCCCTTGCTCCGGTTGTCTCGGCAGCAGATTTTCAGAAAAGTCGTCGTCTTAGTTGCGGCTGGTGTCGCTTACCTGCGCAATAGGGCCAGAAACACACGGAAGTTAGAAATTTTGATGTTTTAGGGTTTTATGTGAGAAAAACAACATAAAAATAGGAAAAATAAACAGCTGAAAAAAAACCCTAGGGTCTGAAGTAGCTGGATATGCAGGAATATGAAAAACGACAGTGGTCATAATTTAAAACCTGTGTGGAGTCGCCATTTGTTAGTATGAATCCTTTGTCGAAGCGTACGAAAAAGGACCACTTTAGCTACGCATAACTAATAGACCTAACAACAAAAGTGGCTGCCAATATCTTCAGATCTGCGGTTAGTTAGACAAGAAAAGAGCTGCAAAATACCAGATCTATGCATGGAAAGACATTAAGCAGTAAAAACAAGGGTTTGCTCCATATACCAATAGACAAGACAAGAACAATTTTTTGAAAGAATTTTTGTATTAATGGGGCACCTGTGAGGAAAACTAGAAGGAGTATCCAATTCCCCTGAGTGGGATGGGTTCTTGGAAGTCCTCAGCACTTCATATCTAAGATTTCTCTCTTTAGTTGATGTAGAAAACCTAATGCAAAGAGTAGAGCTCAATGGGAGCAAATGATGGAGATATGTTACCAAGTGTATAGATCCAAAGTGATCTAATAGGCAACAAAAGGTGAAGAATGGTAGGGAAAACCCTCCTATTTATAACAAAATATTGGGTCATTCTAGATCTTGGTGCATGATTAAAATAATGTTAACCAAATCTAGATCCACCTTTTATGGAATATTTTATTATGTTTGTTGGAGGGAAAAGGTATTTGACTTGGGTCAAATCCCTTGATTAGTCAAAAATAAATAAATAAATGATTTATTTATCTTTTTAAGGAAGTGGTTGGAAGATAATCAAATAAATAATGATTTATTTAATTATTTAAGGAAGTGGTTAAAAGATAATCAAATAAATAATGATTTATTTAATTATTTGTGGGTGATTTGGTCATATTTAACAAGGAATATTATCTAAATAAGATTTAAATAATTATTCCTAGAAAATAATAAGATAAATAAAGGTTTATCTAATTAATTTCTTTGATTTTAGGTTAAACATGACTGGGAATAATAATTAAATTATGGTTTAATTAATTATTCCATGAGGAAAATCAAACAAATATAGGTTTGTTTAATATTTCCTTTTGGGGTTTCCTATTTTAACATAGTGAAGGCAATTTTACTTAGGGTAAAACTGGTCGTACATGGTGTACTTGGGTCCATCTAATGATAATAGGTTAGATGACCAAAAAATGGTGTAAAATCTGGGATGAAGTATAATGAAGTTATTACCTCTAAACTGACTTCGAGTTGGTAGAATAACTTCGGGTTAGTATGTGACTCTCTTGAGTCTTTTGAGGTTTTACCCTCTAGGCTGACTTAAGGTCAGTAGAGTGCGATGTCTTTATGACTCACTCTTGGTTGTTTACCCTTAGATCTGACAAAGTATGTTACAATAGGATAACGTGGGATTGCAAGATGATGATGATGATATTACTCAATGGTACTGATGACATGATGTCACGGGTGGACAGATGGAGTTCTCCCTAGTTTATAGGGAGTGTTAATTTTGGGCAACTAGGTCCAAACTTCATCTTGCACTGGTCATTTGATGATGATTATCTTTTTGTTAGATTCCTCTTTCAGAGAGGTGCCATATTGATCTACATATCATCTTGTTTGGATGAGAAAAAATTATATTTTGATTTTATTTTCCACGCATGTTCAATGTCAGCCAGATTTGTAATGTAGGCTCACAAGCCCAACATATGTGTCACACACTGTCACTAATGGATATAAATCGAAGAGCGATGATTATCATTTCATCATAATATCATCACACATTATTCTTATGATCTTATTGGTTCGTACAACCTAGGATAGGCTTCCTTTCCCTCACATTTATGAATCTAAACCTGGAGAAGGTGCTAAAATTTTCAGAATGTTCTTAGGGTTTTTGGACAGCATTGACCAGTGTTAAATTTGGGTCAAATATTGGATTTTGACTTTCATTTTTGCACATAATTTTTTACCTCTTGAGACTGCATGGTAGGGCACAAAAATCAAGGAGAAGCGTCAAATTTGACTACTATCCGTTGACTGCAGCATTAAATTTTGCGTTGACCATTTTGGGTTTACTTTCATTGAATTTTTGGAGTTTTCTTTGAGGGGTGTGTTTGACACTTGGAGAAAGGTTGATTCGGTTGTTGGAGAAGTTGGTTTGACCAAATCAAGACTTGTTCGCTAGAGAATCTTGTTGACTAATGTAAAAAAATATTCATCTCTATATTTGCTGGACAAGAAGAATTACAAATTCTGATAAATTATTTGGCTTGTCTTCTATTGATCTATGTTTATGTTATATCAACATTTTACTTTCAATTTTATGTGATTTATAAATCTAAGTTGGGCGTTAAATAAGTTTGAAGTAAAACTACATTTAAGCATGGAACATACCATGGTTAGCTAAATTAAACAAAAATGAATATATCATTATATATTCCTTCTTTGCTAGATCTTTTCCCAACACCATGGATAACTGGTTGATTGATAGTGGTGCCTCAAGGAATTTCACTGGATATAAAGAGGCTCTTTCTAATTTCATTGAAAATGATACTAATTTGGAAATTATCCAGGGAGATAATTCCACCCATCCCATGAAAGGGACAGGGACTCTTACCCTTCATCTAAATTTTTATTCCAAAATTGTGTGACCCAGACTAGATTTATTCCAAATTCTTCTTCATTATTTCTTCATGATTTATCATAGCAGATCTAACAGAGTACAAGGACAACATGATGAAACATGATTACGGATGGTACATGATGGTACTAGATGACATGATTGCAAAGGCTGATAGATGGATTGAAGGGTGGGCTTGTCCCTAGTTGAGAGGGAGTGGTCAATTTGGAAACTAGGGCAAAAATTCACTTTTGGTTGCTTATATTATGGAGATTATGCTTTTTTGGATTCCTCTTTCTGAGAGGTGCAATATTGATCTCAATATCATATTTTTTGGATGAGCAGAAGTTGGATTTTGAATTTATTCTCTCACACATGTGCAAATTGTCAAGGTCAGCCACACTTGTAATGTAGGCCCACAATCACCAAACGATATGTCACCAACCGACATTGATAGATGTAAAAAGGAGAGACTCAAACCTGATTTGGACATCATATCAACATCACATATCTCTCCTCTTTAATTGGTTCGTACAACCTCAAGAAGGCCTTCTCTCTCCTTTGCACATGTGAAAGGGAAGCTTCATTTTTCGGACTGTTTTAGGGCTTTTGCAACAACATTGACCTTGGGTCAACTCTCATACTTTGACTTCAGTCTTTGGGACATAATCCAATTTTTGGAGGCAGCGTTTGGTTACATGAAATATGAGGAAATATATATTGTTTGACTGCAGCGTTGACCACAACTTTGACCGCATGTTTTACTAATGCATTGACCAGGTGACCAAGAATTTCAAGAATGTTTGACTAGGTTTGACCGATAATTTTAGGAGAAATCACTGAATGGTTAAAATTCCCTAGAAAGTTTGTTTTGGAAGTCTTTTATGTTGAAATGGATTTGATCATGATGGAACTCCACTAGCCATTTAGCTTTTTGAATATAATTATGTCAATGTTGATTATCTGCGACAATCACTGCTTAGCCATTTCATGGACCACATTCATCTATGGATGATCATCGAGGATTGGA
Source organism: Pinus albicaulis (assembly GCA_034641835.2). Taxonomy (NCBI): domain Eukaryota; kingdom Viridiplantae; phylum Streptophyta; class Pinopsida; order Pinales; family Pinaceae; genus Pinus; species Pinus albicaulis. Next base: position 990,729,875 of record CM076574.1, read on the forward strand.
TGCAGGAGGTAGAGGAATCTCAGATTGATTTGGAAAACTATTGGTAGCTTGACCATGAGCTACTTTTTTGTTTTATTTTTTGAATAAAGTTCTCTTCAATGAAAATATTTGCAGCACTCTTCAGTACATATAAACACCTTAGTTTATTTTCCTAGTGGTATGAGAAACTTTCAAGAAAGATAAATGCATAGTTATGTTTCCTTGTGTGCATCAAGTTCCCTGAGATAGCCATGTAATATTGGCCTTTCCACAAACATATTTCTTATCCTCTCACTCACTTTATATACCAAAGGCCTAAGAAAATTTACAACCCTAAGGGGTCACAAAAGAATTTCTAATGTTTAACTTCTCCAAAGATTTTAATGAATAAGTTTTGATTGGGGTTGGAAAAAATATGTTTATATAACTTGTGAGGTACCTCTTTCCTTAGAGCCTATGGGAGGAAAAAATGCTTCCATCCAGATGAAACATAAATCTTATCAAAGAATAAGGAAATCTATAATACAATGCTTCTAGAATATCATTTTCAATGAAGCACTGCAAATAAGGGTGGCCACACTCGGTAATGATCTAAAAGTTGTCAAGATTCAAAGTTCCAAAGGGACACAATTGCAGGGCCATCATCCACTAGATTTAAATATGTGATATTCCTATAAAATGATTTTTTGGTGACCTATATTCAAAAGAAGGCTTGAAAAGAGAATATCCACTATCAAATCAACCAAGGGTAGGCTTAAAGGATGAAATTGAGAAACAATTTACTTTTCAGTTCTCCCAGCAAAAGAATTTTCAATTGCAAATAATAAGTGAGGAACATCAATGCAACCCTATCTTGGAGTCATCTCAAAAAAATTATGAAGCACAAATAATATTGTGTGACTACTCACTGACTTTGGGTAAGCTAGCTACTACCCTCTCAAACATGAACAATGATGATGGTAATTCTTGGTATTAGACAGATTCTAGTGTTAATTTTATAATGCTACCTAGTATTTCATCAATCCAGACATAATGCAAAGTTTTACAAAGAATCCATCATAGAGGAATCATTAAGAACCAACTTAAACAAAGGTATTAACAATTTTATACCCATGGTCAATGATTCGAAAGTAACTATGAGTTGCAAGCCTATCACTTTGTTGAATGACTCATGTAATAGTCTTACCAAATCTCAACACTCATAATCAATCATATTATCATGATTATTATCAAACCTAGACACAATTATTTCATCAAATGGAAATTCATCGTCAATAATGTTATTACATCCTATAAGGTCATGGAATGGCCCAGTAATTGAAAGCAAGGCATGTAATCTAGATGTGGAAATTTAAAAGATCCATAGGATATCTACAATGATAATGTGACCTTTCTGTCCCTTAGAGTTCAAATTTTGAAGCCAAATCACATATAAAAAACATCTTGTAACTTTCTAAAGTTTATTTATAAATCTGAGTAATTTTCGGAAGGCCAGATGTGTACGAAAAGTCATATATTATGGTCTTCAGTGTTTAATTATTTTTATTTATTAATTAGGACACCTGGTTATGGAATCATATTATATTTATGCACTTTATCCATCACCTTCATTAGTTATAAAAAGAGGGAATACTGTAAATACAAAAAAAAAAACAATCTCTCAACAAAATTTGAAAACAAATGCAATCTGAATAACACAACAACAAATATCATTCAACGCAAAAACAACTTAAAATTAATGGATATCGAATTTAGAAAGGTATGCAACTCCATATTGAATCCTAAAAAATGGGGATGGGGCTAAAAAATTCTCACCTAAAAAACTACCACTTGGTGGGGGCTTAGGTGATGAAAATTATGGTCATTGCCCTTGCCTCCCTACAGAAAATCCTCTTCTATATGGTTTCTTCCTTGTGTTTAGTGATGCACTTCCCATATTGTAGGAATTTCCCCCATGCATTGATTCCTAGGACAATGAAATCCCCTTGATGAATCCATCTTGGCATTGTGATTATTATTAGTACAAGCCCTCATTGCTACTGGCCTCCTCCTCCCATAGGACCACGTATTACTGGATACCTCGAACTATAAGAGGCCTGAAAATTAGTTGTTGGGACGTGAAACTTACTACTAAACCTCATTATTTCGTCTCTGTGTACCTTCTCCATATTCAAAAGCCTACTAATACCTCAATATTAGAGGAAATTATTCTTAGGGTATAATGCTGAAATGGTGTCCAAGTCCTCCAAAAAAAAAAATTGATGGATAGCAGAGGAGGCAAGCTCAAAGTTGTGAATGTTAATGGATTCGAATGGTATGAAAAATTTCCACAATAATGAAGCTCGTAAGTCTTCCACAGTAATGATGTTCACAAGTCACCGGCTGAGAAAAGTCGAGTAATAGTCCTTAAGAGGTCTTTGAGTTTGTTTTGTTGAAGTTTTTGAAATTTTATCAAACTAAACAAATTTAACTAACATGGAGGAATCGATTTTTTGGTGGAATTAATGTTTTGGTTCAAATTTCATGTGAGAAATTAATTTAAATTTTTTATGGGTATTTCAATAGCTTTGAAAATATCCCCTCCAATTGAATGACTATGGGGAGATATCTACCGTTCAATTCTCATCAAGTTTTTTTTGAAAAGTGTATTATTGTATAGAAGAGGTATGTAAATTTTTTTTTTATTAATTTTTTTTATTTATATACTAATTTTATTTATTTATATATTATTGATTAAATACTATGAAAATAAAAAGTTCAAAGAAGCTTTTTCAGAAATATTTTAAAGATATTGAGGGGTGTGTTTCCATTCAAGCTAACAACATTGTTGATCATTATAAATGGCAATTTTATGCATCCACTTTCATCTAAATAACTTGTACTAGGGGAATAAAATATTAGTGAGGGAATATCACCACCTTCACTTCACTAGTAATAAATGCCCATTAACTATATGTATACATTATCTATAGTAATAGTTAAGCAAATAAATATAATAATAAAAAGTGAAAAAATGAGTCAATCATGTTTTGTATTAACACCCAAGTTGTTTTAGTACAAGCACCATAATTCATAGATTAGAGTTGATATCCACACTTGTTTTTAAGAATAGATATCTACTTGACCATGATGACAAACCATCATGCTAATAATCAAGAATTATTACAGCTCACGATGCATTGGATTAACCCATGCATATTCAACATCATCTAATTGATTCTCACTAAGTTAATAATGGTCCTATGCCAAAACCATTATTCATAATTGACTTGATCTCTAGGCGTATTCCTCCTATATTAGCCAGTTTTTCGAAAAATATCCCCTATTATATGGCTGGGATTATATACCCTGACCTTATGCTAGTTATCGTGTTCAAATTTGTAAGTATGACAATGAATAAAAAGAAAATAGCGTGCATAGACAAATGCATTCTGAGTATACTATTTTGGATTAAATGTTCCTCTATATGTTTCATTATCGAATTAGATATGTCCCTCCCAAGTTGATCACGTGTCCACTGAAAAGGGCCCATATTTTATCCTAATTCATAGAAGAATGTAGTAATCAACCTTAAGCACAATTCTTTAAGTTCAATTGTTAGGAATTACCTTGCACAATATAGCCTAAGTAACTACTTGAAACTCAACCTAACAATAAATGTCTCAAGACAATAAATTGATTGAAATGTATATGAAATATTTAATAGGTACATAAAATGAATGTAAAGCTATCATTATTCAAATCCTGACTCTTTTCTCTAAAATATGTACCCTTTCTAAATGTAGCTCAAATGATCCCTTCACATGCTTCTTCCCACAATTGTAATTTTTTCTACAATTAATACAAACTCCTCTTCTTATTTTTTGGGGAGCTTATTTTATCTTCCATATCATATTTTCTCTTTAATTTCCACCATGTTATTTCTTCTTCAAAGTTGTTCACCTAAAATAAATGAATCAATGAAAGACAAGGCACCTCAAAAATGTGCAACCAAGCATTGCACATCTATGAATTATGCACTCGATGTGAAGAAGAAGGGCCACCTTATTTATATAACCAACATAAATCTATATTGAATTTTGATATATCATGCTTTGAGAGGAAAGTGTTACAAGGTCAAGAATTTCAAAAGAGGCTAGGAGTAAAAAAAGAAGAGTAAGAGGGAAAATAATTATTTTGATGCCACATCTAAAAAAGTATTCTTACAATGATGAAGAATATTCCTTTATTGTAGCTCTAAGAAATCCTAAGCCAGAGTATGTAAATAATATACCTAATATCTTCCTTCCATTTGAAATCCCATTGGGAGTTGTTTTTAGTGTACGAGAACTATTTATGGTGAGATTGTATGACTTGGTGTTGACTATTGAAAATTGTAAAAAAATAAAATAAAATTGTCTATTCTTTGAACTAGTTTATTACCGTTGTTTATATTCCACTGTGAAAAGTAGTTTTTGGTGGCATTTGGATTAATAGTGTCATAGATTCTAAGACACTAATAATATCAGAACAAATGTGATACCCCCTCAAATTTTTAACATTCCATGCTTTACTTAATGTGAATTATTATATGTTTCTCAAACAATACCTTCTTTCAAAAAAAGATGGAATATATTATGATATTAGACAAGAATAGACCATATGTGTAAACATCCCATTAAACTTGATTATATCATAGAGCTAACATACAGTAATGGGAAACAATTGTCTAAAATTTGTGAAATATGGTGGATAAGTTAAATTAGGGTTTAATGACTGAGGGGGTGAGGTTTAAGCTACAAAATGGGTTCTAATTGACTTGAACGCTTTTAGCCCTCACCATAAATTTTCCCTAAGATTTTTTTGGGGTGTTAATTATTGTTGGCAATGGGTTTGGAAAATTAGAAGCTAACATTGGGAAGGGGTGCCTCAATAAAAATAACTATTTTATTGGTTCTTCAGAAAAATGGGAAAGAAAGATTACTTATAGGACTTTGTTTGACTATGTTACTCTACAATTTCTACCACAAGAAAGATGATTTTTTCACTAAGTCGTGATTGTAAATGGAGTATTTCAAGAGTACTCAAATATTTTCTAAGTGCATAGAGGAGGATATAGTGTACTTAGCCATAGTGGGGTACTAAGGTCCAAGACATTTTATTTTTGGATAAAGGTGATGTTGTAAGATAAAATTATTAGACTTAGTTTGGTATTAGAACAATTGATGACATTATTGGGTAGAGTATACTTCTTTAGTGAATCTTCAAGGAGCTACAATCCTATTTATTAATTTAGATCTATCCTTGCTTGGAGGGTAATTCCTATTTTAAGGTTTCCATGCAACAGATGAAAATCAAACCTTTTTTGTTATTTTCCCCACAATTGTTTGGAAGGAATATTTTATGCCTATTTCATAATATTCATCAAGGTGTGAGTATATGATGATGAGAAGATCAAGTATGAGTAAATCCATCCCTATTGTAAATATTGATCAGATGATAATATTATATTTGAATTTTATATTTTTTATGACAATGTGTTAATTATTGTATGACTTTATTTTTAGCATTGACATCATGTGACACTTTCAATGGTTATTGTTTAACATGTAATAAATGTTTTTTTTGTTTAACCACCATCTCCTTTGAAGGGTACGATAAATGACATGATGTATAGGAAATATTTTACATCATTTCTACAACATCATTAAGAAATAAAGTTTCATACTCCTTCCATTATCAATTGTTCATTTCTGAGTGTGCACTCCAAAATTTAATAAGCATTGGAATTGGAATTGGTTATAGTGGAAGTTGTGACCAAAAGGTTGAATATAGGTTAACAAGTTTTTCTTTTATTATTGGAGGGGTAAGGGGGTGTTTCCTAAATCCTTTAGGGTTCTAAAATTTGCAAGGCTCAATAAAAAAAAAATATGGAACATTATTACTCATCAAACAAGAAGATTCCATAAAAATTCCATTCTCATGTCTTGATTAGAATTATATCAATTCTAAAAAATGATAATTTCCAAAAACATCCAAAAGTAAAAATCCAGTTTTAAATGTACCTCTCTAAAACATAGGAAAAAATTAAACCTAAAACTTTGAACTCTTTTGAAATACATAAAACATGTTGAGATAATAATACTATGGTTATTAGGTATAAGTCCTATCTTGGTGAACTAAAGGATGTTTTTAATTTATGAATCAATTTTTTATACAAATTTTATTAACTGTAAATAATAATAGACAATGTATAATAATAACTATAAATAATCAATTTTATGGGCGTCGACCGCATCATGGAAGCACAAATGAATCCAACCTCGAGCTAGCAGAGACACCTTCGGAGGACATTTTACAATAGGTGATATTTCCTTGTCCACCCATGTTATTGGGGTTAAGGACCTGATTCTTCAACCTGTTACTCACCCCACCAGGAATTTTTGGGAGATTTCATTAGTCTTATAAACGGTAATGTCAATTCCTAACACCATAGAAAGGACGACTATGTTCTTCTTCTTAACACTATGATTTATTTTCCTAGACTTCCTTACTTTCTCAGACTCTTTCTAAATCATAGCGCCTTGTTCATAAGAGTATTTCTCCCTAAAGAACCCAATAATTTTCTCAACATTGGTTCAACTGTCTTCCATCAACAACATTCTAGAGGCTAGAGTTACCTATGAAGATGTCCTAGAATGTTTGAAAGAGGAGAATATTATAGGGATAGATTGAAGATTTGTATAGATTTTCTTAGGATATGAATGCAACGGGTTATGTACCTGACCTAAGATTTGTACTGAATGATGTGGAAGAGGATAATAAGGAACAATTTACCTACCACCATAGTGAGAACTTGGCCATTGCTTTTGTGCTTTTTAAGCAATCCTGCGGGACAACTATTCAGGTAATTAAGAACCTTCAAGTGTGTGGTGATTGCCACTCTGCCATCAAGTTCATCTCAAAAATTATTTTAAGAGAGATTGTTATGATGGATTCCAGTAGCTTCCATCATTTCAATGAGAGGTAGTGTTCTTCTGGTGATTATTGGTGATTGTAACTATAATCATACAAGTGGATTGCTATTTTGGGAGGGACTTGACCTTCTGGTTGATTGGGTACTAATATTTTTTAGCCTGGACTCATAATCACTATGTAATATATTATTATAGACATACTATTTGGGAAATTTTATGTGGATTATTGCAAGAAAATCATAACTACAAGTTATGATTTTTAAAATGGGAGGAAATAAACTGCTGCTGGTTATGTTGTCCTTTGTAACATTTTTTATATGAATTTTAGTTCATAATAAATTACAGGGGCTGGTTGTGTCGAGATGGATTGTAGTATATATATGTGATAACGCGTTTTGGCTTGAAAATATGATTCTTTGAAATTGTGATTGGCTTGGGGGATATATTTAAAGGATTGCATGGAGAGAAGAAAATATAAATAAGGATATGAAACCAGTCCCTGCTTACATAAATTGAAATAAATGCACCAAGGCCTAATTTTGATGGTAGATTTCTTCTCTAAAATGTATGCATTGATAAGGCATATACCAACAATCAATGCATTGAAATTCAGTCAATGTTACAAAGTAAAAGCATTTTTGTTGCTACACTAATCATTTCATAAGCACGTCTAAAACTACGAGACGTTGAGACTTGTGTTTACCTACAACTAACCAGAGAAGCAATGATAAATGGCTCTTTTGTTAAATACCTTCTGACATGAAGGCTTAAAAATCCAAATGGAGCAGTGTTGCTTACAATGTTTTTTGGTAATGCAACATTCAGTATTGAAATATATATATCAAGATATGCACCATTCAATATTATATGACAGATCTCAAGAAACCCCACTTTAAAGGGTTTTTATATTAATGATAATATGCAGAGGCTTCTTCAAGATTAGGTTTCATGGAGCCTCAAAATAAAAAAGGGAAAGTTGGGATGGGGATTTATTTACAACCACACAATGTTGGTAATTCTTGTTTTTTTGTTCATTTGCGACAACTCTTGAAAAATATATCCAATTTATAGTGTTGGTGTTGAATATTTGTTTAAAAAGAGACACGGAAACCATTTTTATGGAATCCTAGAAAGAGACTCGAGTAAGGGGATTAAAATGGTCAAGGGAAATTGTATGTGAATATATTAAGTTTTGGGACTTCAAAAATTATAAGAATATAATTATGGTATAGGAAGAAAATATTTTGTGTAGCAAGTTGTTTGACAACAAGTTTCATCTATAGTAGACAAAAAAAGAAGAATAATTTCTATTCTTTAGTTGGAAAATGTCTATGGAGCAGATAATTTTTTGTCCTCTGAATAGAGATTACAAATTAAAGGACAAGGCTGAATGAGATCACTTCTGTTATGATGATGTCATGTTGAAGACATAGTAACCAAGGTTGAATATGTATACGAATACAATATTAGATGGAAAATTTTGGGTCCAGAAAAAAAATTGGGACTAAACATCTCCTCGATACAAAAACAAATATTAATTTAATTCTAAATTTTTAAAGTCAAATAATTTTAACTATCGTATCCCTTAAACATGGATATGAATTTTGGCTTCATTTTTCAATACTTAAGTTTTAAACATGATATTACTGGTGGCTCAACTCTCTTATACCATAGATTTTCCTTCGTCATGCTCTGAAAGGTTGACTTCTAATTTCTCACCAAATCAAATCGAAAGCGAAACACTTTGAGAATACACTAATAACAATATTCATGATTCACTCCAATCCCTTCTCCATTCTCTCACCTAATTTGTGACCATCCAACCTCATCTTGGCCAAGTGAAATGAGTGCCCCCATGATTTCTTTTGGACTCGGGTCGAGAGGCAGCTATGGGATAGGGCATGCTGGTAATGATTCAACTTCGGAAATAAAGTGTGGTCGTCAAACATGAAATTGAAATACTTAGATAGCAACCATGATATTTGAGATATGAGTTCCAACACTCAAAAATATGAAAGAAAACTTATCCATAACATTTGCATATTTCTCATAGGCCTCCTTTTTGCACGAATCCATTATGGGATATTTACATATGGGTGAAAATTGCGATAAGCTTTGTGTCATACCTTTACATCATGCGAATTAGTCAATGTATTGGTTAATTCAGTGTGTCCAATTTTTTTTGAGTTATGAGCTCTTGAATCAACCTAATTCCCAGATCTCCTTGGAGAACATAAGTGTCGTTATTTTTATACAACAATATGATGTTAGGACCAAGGTCCTTGAAGGATTCAGGTTCCAGATATCTCTATGATCTCTATCAATGTTCTATTGTTGGTCCCTAATTGTGGTCTACAATATTACTACACATTATTTCATAGTCACAAGTATGTTGTATATTACAATAAAAAGGTTGTCGCTTTACCCATATTGCAAAGGACAACGAGGATCAAAATATTTTTGACATCCGAAGCACTGATTATCCCTTGAAAAAAAAAGGAGGATAAAGTGAAAAATGAAATTATAAGTTCTGACATATTTCCAAAGTCCCTCTTCTATACCCACAAGAGTACTATTTTAAAAATTGATTACACAGAATGATGTGAAAGACAATAATTATAATTCCTGTGAGCTTCATTGGAGTTCTTGCACTAGAACAATTGGATGCTACAATTGGATGACATGGATTGGGTTCATAATCTAGATACATACTTCCACCTGAACCCCATGTGGGAGACCGACGATATTCAATTTTCTACCCTACAATTGGAAGGGGAATCCCAAGAGTGATGGTACCATGGGCTAATCATGTTGTGACATACTCACATCACTTCTTACATAGATTTCACGTAGAGGTTGTTGGAGAGGTTTGATAGGAAATACCCATAGTTACATTTTAGGGAGTTAGCCCATCTAAGATAAAATGGTAGTGCAAAGGCATACATTATGGATTCTGCAAGAATGACAGTAATAGTGACTGAAATTTCAGAGGCTTGGTTGGTCATGTTGTTTGTGGAGGGGCTAGAAGAACCATTGGGTGGTCGGGTGAGGGCATATGCCCACATATTCTACATATTCTATCTCCAGGACCTAGGATATGATTGGTGTTGTTCCCAAGACCTGATCCTTTATCCCCACTAGACCCACTTCACCATAAGTGAACTGAGACACTAGACCACCCTAGATGGATGCAGATGGGGGAGGAGACCCAAAGTAACCTTAGGAAGAGGAATTTATGCTCTATGTACCAAGAACCCATGGAACCTAGGCACAACTTCACCAAGGGAAAGGCCCACGACATTGAGGTGTATTCAGATAGTGAGTCAGATTAGGAGTTTAAGGTTCGAGCTAATTTGAGAGATCAGGGATGACCATCATCAGGGGTAGCACCACTACCAACACTACCACCTATAGGGAGACTATTTTCCCCATCAAGAGGAGTTATTTCTTCAATTATGGGAGTTTTGAATAATTTGACACTCATGATTTGGGGCATGGTATAGGGGAAACAAGTTTAATCTCAGGTAGACAGTGGGGCCACCCACAAATTTATTGATTCCCAGATGGTGGAGCATAGGGGCATCCACATAGAGAAATTTTAGGTGTTATTTTTGGTTCCTGGAGACCCAACCATGTAGTGCACAAAGTACGCTCCGAGGTTGACTGTGGTGATGGGGAACCACTCAGTTACTGATAATTTTTTTAGTGTTCTAAAGACCAATTTGGTGTTGGGTGTCTAGGCGTTGTACTCATTGGAGAGGGTCACCACTGACTGGAAAAATTTAGAGATGGAGTTTATGGGGCCAGATGTGAAGCTATTATTTTTTAGGGGGATGCACTCTTACCCACCCCAGACAATTTCAACAAACCGAGGACATAGAGTGAGTGGTTGAGATAAGGATTTCAGAGACAGGCACCCAACCATGGCTAGTGCAACTAGACATACATGCCCTATTAGAGAGGCATCATGGGGTTTTTTGGGATATCCCTCCAGGAAGACCACCAGCCATTTTGGTGGAACTTGGACATAAAAGGGACATCTATCTTTTCATAGTTTTTAAGGAACAAATACACCTAGTGGATTATCCTACAAATAGTAAGGTCTCATCCTCTTGCTTAGACATGTCCTTAAAAATATATTATTACTACTATGTTACATACATAACTATCCCTTGCCTTACAAATAATAAGCCCTCATACGCCATTTTGAAAACCCATTGTCCTAGAAAAATAATATTTCATTGTTTCACTTAGCCATAACTTTAAATATATATATATATATATATATATAACTTGGATTAACAACCATCACTATTTTTCGAATGAAGAAAATTTATGTTTAATAAAATATTACTATGATACGCCTAAACTCATATGATAAACTAATTTTTAGCCTAGAAATCAGAGCACTTCATTTTGATCATTCATTCAATTGAAAATATAACATGTGGAGAAAATTTGATCTCACGTTAACATTGCAAAAATTCCATATTTGCATTTGGGCATTACCTTCACTTCACTTAACTATATCCCTCAGCTTGGTGTGGCTTCCAGACACTCTGTGACATACTCTACTATCGTTCGAGGTCTAGGTTGTTTATTTCATCCTCCAGAGACACTGCTAGGAAAAGGTTTCACTCTTCCCCCTTCATGAGCTTGTTTCTCCAAATATTTATTTGTCTCATTACACTAAGGAAGTCCAGGGTTTAGGGTTTTAGGGCATTAGCAGATTGGTTTTCCTGCCAGTAATTTAACAACAAAGGGTTAAGGGTTATTTCATTTGATGCACACAAAATAAATTCATTCGCATGGTTTTTTTATTCTAAGGTATAATTTATATCATGGTAGTGGTTAGGGGTATGTTGAACTATGTCATACATGAATTTTTTCTCCCATTTCAACTGGTTTTGGTCTACATGGAATCCACTTGAACTTATCCAAGGCTTTGTTGACGACTAGAGCTTTAATTTTTTAGTTGTATGTAAATATTAAAAAATTATTTGCAGATGACTAGAGTTTGAGTTTTGTTAGATTTATGTACAAATTAAAAAGTATAACATATTACCTTGCTGGAATAAGATAATTATTAGCTTTATTTTAATTCTTCTTTACCAAAGTGAAAGAATATACTATGCTAGTGAAAGGGGAGCACTTGCACGAATTAGTGGAAGGTGTTGAACATAGAAGAACAATCATTCTTTTGAAAATTTGACAAAAAGAATGCAAAAGTATACAAAATTCTCCAACTTATAAATCAATGTGTTGACTAAAGTTTCAGTATTGTATGAGAAAATTGTTTGTAGAGTTCTTGAAGTTTCCCCACTGTGAAGGATTCTGAGAAGAAATGTAATTATTTTTTTGTAGGAGTACCAGATGTAAGAATATTATACAGATGAGGCATTAATGAGTGTGATATAAACAATTTATTTAATTTTTTTTCACTTCCATTGCAATACAGTGATGGTAAACTAGCCACGTTATTCTCCTTGCATTTAAGTGAAGTAGAAGCCAATCTTAGTTGTGTTGCAAGAACAACAAGAGTAGAAACTACATTGTATGTAAGATCCGGTCCGTCATTTGTCAAAAAGTTAATAAACAGAGGAATTGTGTTAGCTCCTACAATCTTGAAGCACTTCAATAAAGAATAGAAAGATTATACAAGGCAGTAGATGCACCCTCTTGCCTATGACAATTTTGTCCCAAAGAAGATTTATCAAGGCTGGAATGACATCAAGCCTCTTTCTAATTGATTTCTTATATTCACCAACCGAGGAAAAAACAAAAACCACTGCATATACACTACATCCATTTCTGATAACATTGGTGATCGATTGTATGCACTAGATTTCATTATAGATAAATTTAGGAGCACAGTTACAAAATTTTCTTAAGCTTTGGGATCTTGTGAAGTTAGCAGTGATACAAGAAATGAAATGGCTCTTGTCTTTGCCATGCAATATCTATTGGTCATGGTGCATTTATCATTTAGTTTGATTTCATAAGCAACCTCATTTTTCTCTTAAAAACAAGTATCAATTTTTTCTACTAGGAATGTTGTAGTTGTTGTAGCTTCTAAAGATGCCTTGAAAACCACTATTCTTTTTCTTGATCTCAGAAACTTCAGAAAGAGACCGATATATACACAATGTGGAGGAGAGTTTCCATAGTAATAAAAGCACATTGAATGTCTGCATCAAGTGTTTACGAATAAGGGTCGAGAAAGTATCTAGGAGGTCAAGGATAGTTCAAGGAAGAGTAGAAATGGAGATCACTGGAAACCAAGCTTTCCTAGTCCTGGTGCGAAGTAGTGCAATAAAGAAGATTAGCGTAAGAATTCTAGTGTAGCAGTGACAAGGTCTTGGGGGCATACTAAGGTCAAGGGTATAGGTCATGGTCTTGGTACTTGAAAATTGAAGATATAGAAGAAGAATTTCTTTCGGGTTTTCCTCTCCAAGAGGGAGAGGTTTTTGCCCTGGCTTGAAGAGGCGAAATTTTGTGTCTCTTGTGTTTTGATAATTTACTTACTAAAAGAAATAATGAGCTAGTGAAGAAAGATATTATTAATAGAAGCATTGAAAGTATAACACAAGAAATTATCGATTAAGAGAATTGAATTAAACTATGCCCTACAAAATTCTTAACACATCGAATGGCTACAACTATGTTAAGGGAAAAAATGGAGTGATAGCCCACTGTCACCTTGACTAATGATCGTTACTCTTTAAATACTTTCACCAATGGGAGGAAACCCATTATAATAAGGACAAAAAAATAATGGGTCATTTATAAGATGGGAGGTGATCCTGGAAGCCTATTCACAAGACAGACTCAAACATATGGCTTTCTTACCTAGAAAGCAAGATGAAATTCTCTTTAGGAAGAGCTTAAGGGATTCTAAGGGCTATGCTTTGATTATATGAATTTTCAAGGAGATTCCTAGACCCTAAAATCCTTTTGGAAACTTGAGTGTTCTTTTTAAAATTTGTTTCAATAAGTTGCAGGACCACACGGGACTAAGTGGGCCCAAAATTAGGTCAAGGGTATGGAGTTAATAACCTAATTATGGGTTTGAAATAATTATGGAGGATAATAGGATTAAAGGAAAAATGTTATTTTATTTTCATGTAATGATCCAAATGAGGTCACTAGCAAAGGGAAACCTAAGCCAAGAAATGGTCCCTGAGCTAATGCTTGCTATATCTCAAAATATGATCATTAGAATTGCCCAAAATTTGTAGGTAGTCTAGAGGAAACATCAACATAGTTGTGGACAAAAAATATAAGTATCTGGATGTCTAGATTGTAAGATAAGTGATGCCCTAGGTGACCTATGTAGGCTATGCCTAGAAATAAAGAGAGAAGGTGAAGAAAAATATTATTTCAAGTGATAACTAGTGGAAGATGAGTGCCTTTCTATTTGGGAGATATGGAGTCATGGATAAATTATGTTTAGATCAATTTCAATTTATCAAGGAGGCCTAGAAGACAAATTCGCTAGGCTTAGGGCCAGTTTGAAACAACTTCAAGGTATTTATACTTTGTTTAGCATAATTCGAGGACTTATCAGGATAAATCATTATCCATAGGAACATTCATTTATTCATTGTATGGCTCAATCATGATACCACACCATTTAGAAACCTAATATCCACAACTTCACATAAATTTGTGCAATAAATAAGCCCTAGAGTAGTGAAATTCACAACATCATGATGTAGAAAAATTACATAACAAAAATAAAATTTAAAAGGTACTTACATGCAATAATAGTATCCAAATTTTCCAGCAAGAGAAGCTCCAAAGCAAGCAATATTTGTCCTAACATCAAAATTCATCCACTTATCCAAAAAATATGCTCCTCCAAAGAGTGGGCAATTATCACAAGAGCTAATGATCAATCCAAGTGATGATGAGAGAATGATTCAACTCATCATCTATTTATGTAATTTCTAATGATTTCTATTTAACTAATTTTGGCCTAATGTAGCGCCTAAAATAAAATAATGTGCATAATAACAACCTTTTGGTGACAAGCCCACTAAACTAGATCAGTAACAAAGGAGTAAGCCTCTCAAGCGGGTTAAATGATCAATAAAATGTTTCTTTGGGCCTTAAAGGAGGCCTAATTAAGTGCATGGGTGCCATAATTTGAAATAAGATTCCTTAAAGTAGTGGAAAATGGTTTGGCCCCTTATTACCCAAGTAACAAACCTTTTGTGCTTCCAGATGGATGTGGGGGCACACAAGTGTCCTCATGAGTCTCAAAACATATTAAAGATGAATGTAGATCATTTTCAAGGGATAGGATTATGGAATAATTGATTCGACACCATCATATAGATCACATATCATCTTACAAGTGCATGGTGTAAATGTTGAGCTGGCGAGGGCTTAATTTTAGATAGCAATGATATGTTTTATGCTTAAGTCCAATTTACTTCAATTTTCCTTTTTATTCCAATATAAAATTCTAGTCCAATTTACTTCAATTTTCCTTATTACTCCAATATAAAATTCTAGTTTATCAGTGAAATTATCTTACTCAAAATGAGAGTAAATTATGATAGAACCTAAAAAAAAATGTAGAAGACAAGCCAATACAAGAGGACACAATATTTGGTAGATGCTAGGGAAAAAGCCCAATGTGCGGAAAACCATTTGATCAGATTATTCTTATGATTCTTGAATAGTTCAACAGAGACAGAGCGTACACATATCAAAATAAATTTCCCAAAACAGTCTTGTGAAAATCAACAGTCGACTGCAACCCTAACCAGAAATTCAATGTTGGTCAAAGAGGCCTAAAAATGTCCTCCAAGCAGCTCGGTCAATAATAGTCAAATTTTTCCTCCGAAGAGGGTCAAAGTCAACCCAAAACATTGACTTCAAACCCAGTCAATGTTGCTGTAAAATTTGTGGTCAAACTTGGAGTCGACCTCGATCAAATTTCTTGAAATGCCTTGAAACATCTGCAATAAATGAAGCCCTAAAAAATCAAATTTTTTCTTTGAAAATATTAGCACTCCGTAATTTGAAGATTGAAGAAAAACCTTAGATATAACATCAAAACCACTTTGAAAGTTCATATCTAGTCCTGCAGACTTTAAAGAGGGATATCTTTGTAAAATTTAACTATGTTTTTTGTGAATTTTAGGCTACTGAATGGGCTGAGAGTTTTGTTTTTGAATTTTTTTGTTTTGAATAAAAACAGGATCCATTGCAAAATGAAGTCATAAGAGCTAACTAGATCTGTATCAAAATTTGAAGGTGTTTAACAGGGCAAGCTAGGTTTCACAAGTTGGATCTTTCAGAATTGAAGGTGATATGAAATAGAAGAAATGAAAGGTTCTATAGAAACAAAGGAACAATTAAGAATTCCTTAGTTTGACTTCAGCAGAAAACATAGAAATTACATACAACCACAATAGGGTGCTCTTTACAAAAAATCCTATTTGTCAACATTTCTATAATGTAATTAAGCTTTTAAGAACTGGAAGAGAAATAAAAGAATGAACAACACATGAGTCAGAGGAAAGCATCGCCAATTTGTACAGCACATGAATTCTGTGAAGAATTCTCTTGCATTATTGTTGTGGTCACTAGAACTCAGTGAAAAGCTTTAAAATGAATGGTATTCTTTCTCATTACAAATCCCAACATATATTACTTCAAATGATGAAGTATTTATAAAAATTATAAACTAAAATAACTTGAAACAATATCATGATTTTTTACAAATATCTCTAACTCTGTTACACAAATAGAACTGAAACACGTGACATTCAAAACTAATTAATCTACTTGGCACTATCTTTGTCGATTTCTGGTGACAAAGAAGAGAAATTCTAATTTGATAGCAACTCTTATTTGATAAGGTGGCCTCCAAGTCACTAATTGTCTTTAAGCCTTTTCCTCCCAAATTTTTGAAAAATAAGGTCCATTTATCCCTTTTAATATCTCAATCCCAGATTTCTATGTAGAAAATAAAATAGTTTATTTTATATGACAATTTTTTTGATTTAAACCTCTCCTAGGTTCCCAAAATTATGCTCCAGTTGTTCACAATATGCTTTGCAAAAAGACGTCTAAAACATGATTTTGCATAGTCTGAACAATAGGTTATGAAGATGTGAATTTGTCTCTCATTCTATAATACCTTTGCTGAAAATTAGATAGGGTTTTTTTATTTTGGAATATTTGCAACATAAAATTCCTCCAGTTTCACAATTTTCATCTCTCATTGGCCACAATCGGCTCTGTGTTGGTCAGAGTTTTGAGTTATGGAAGCTCAAGATGGAGGATCTGCTGGTGGAAAAATATCAGTGGATCGTGGTAGATCCAAGTACTAAACCAACGACAATGTCAGATGAAGACTGGAAGAAACTGGATCGGAAGGCTAAGAGCACAATACGGTTTTGTGTCTCAGATTCAATATTGTTGAATGTATCTAGGGAAGCTACGACGAAGAATTTGTGGGAAAAACTTGGGACTTTGTGCCAATATAAGTCTTTGGTGAATAAGTTGTTCCTACGGAAAATGTTGTATAACCTGGGGATGAAGGATGGAGACTCGGTGACAGAGCATCTGAACGCCTTCAATACTATGGTAAGTCAGCTGTCATATGTTGATATTAAAATCTCAGATGAATATAAGTGAATCGGTTCGTTGTGTTCTCTACCAGACTCGTGGGACAATTTGGTTATTGCAATAGATAGCAATAAAACTACCTTGAATTTTGATGACATTGTCTCAGCCTTGCTGTCTGAGGAAATGAGACAGAGAAATATGGAGGGTCAAAATGGAGATGCCTTATCTGTATGAGGAAGGTCTCAAAAAAGAAACAAGAATAAGGTTTCAAGTGGGAGATCTAAATCTCCTGAAAATTTTGTAAAGGTATGCTGGAAATGCAGAAAGGAAGGACACTACAAAAAGGAATGCAGATCTAAATCTCCTAAGAAAGGAAACGGATCTGATGATGCTCCTTCTGCAGAGCCAAAAACCACCTTGGATGCAGGTGGGGATGTGTATTTGGCTTCTTCTTCAAATACACATGTAGATCGTAAGTCCTGGTTGATTGACTCGGGTGCATCCTTTCACTTCACTCCCCATAGGGAGTGGTTTTGCAAGTATGAGAAATATGATGGCGGCAATGTATTCCTAGGGGATGATAGGAAGGCCAAAATCGTCGGACGTGGAAAATTCAAGCTAAAGCTGCAAGGTGGAAGGATTAGAACACTTCTTGGTGTTCTGCATATTCCCGCTTTGGCTAGAAATCTGATTTCTGTAAGCAAGATGGATGATGCAGGTGTAAAAAAAGTGTTTGAGAAAGATGCCTGCAAGATGGTTCGGGGAGCATTGGTATTAATGTGGGGAGTTTACATTGGAACTCTGTACAAGCTACAAGGTAGCATTTTTATTGATGGGTGTAACAGTTCTATGGTTCCTGAAAGTGGAGCGGAAAGGCTAGCTGTCTCTGGAGAAAAGACCATGCTATGGCATCAAAGGCTTAGACATATTGGAGAGAAGGGCCTTTGGATACTGCATAGAATTGGTATGGTACAAGGTATGCCTAATTGCTCTCTGGATTTCGATTTTTGTGAACATTGTGTATATAGGAAGTAGAATCGGGTGAGTTTTCCTTCTGGTGCTAAGAGGGCAAACAAGATATTAGAACTTGTGCATAGTGATGTGTTTGGACCTATGTCAGTTCCATCACTGGGAAAGTCTATGTACTATGTTTCATTCATAGATGAATTCTCAAGGAATACATGCATATATTTCTTGAGGAAGAAATCTGAAGTCTTTGACAAATTTAAAGAATTTAAGGCTTTGGTGGAAAACTAAATAGAGAAGACAATAAAGGCACTGAGGACAGATAATGGTGGGGAGTTCTGCAAGAAGGAATTTGAAGAGTTCTATAAGAAGTGTGGTATATCACGACAGAAGACTACTTCATACACACCTCAGCAAAACGGAGTTGCCGGAAGAATGAATAGAACACTGATGGAAAAGGCAAGAAGCATGCACAGTGGTACCAGGTTAGGAAAAGAATTCTGGGCAGAGGCAGTGGAGACTACATGCTATCTGGTTAACAGATCACCTTCATCAGTGTTGGAGGATAAGACTCCACATGAGGTATGGACTGGTAAGAAACCCTCTCTTTCACATCTAAGGGTATTTGGATGTCATGCATATGTACATGTTTCAAAGCAAGAAAAGGACCAAGGTGGATAATAAATCTGAAAGGTGCATCTTTATTGGGTATAAGGATGGTTTAAAAGGTTACAAGCTTTGGAACCCGAAAACAAGGAAGGTTGTATAAAACCAAGATGTGGTGTTTAGAGAGGTGAAAGATGTTGTTAAACATGAATTCATACCAAAGGAACATGAGAAGATAGAGTTTGAGCTAAAGGAGGATGAATCAGACTCTACAACAGAAGAAGACTCAGAAGAGGAAGAGCCACAAACTCCAGCTGTGAGAAGATCAGGTCGGAAAAGAAGGCAACCAGAAAGGTATAGTCCATCTGCTTTCTATTCAAGTTTTGCCTTAACTATAACTGATGATGATCCTAGAACTATTAGGGAGGCAGTAGATCCAGAGTATGGAAAACTATGGAAGGAGGCCATGGTTGATGAAATGGCATCCTTGCATAAAAATGAGGCATGGGATCTGGTGGAGTTGTCGGCTAGAAGGAAGCCCATCGGGAGCAAATGGGTGTTTAAGAAGAAGATGAATGTAGAAGGCAAGGTGGAGAAATACAAATCTTGACTGGTAGCAAAAGGTTATTCCCAGGTGCTGTGAATTTATTTTGGTGATATTTTTTCTCCTGTTGCCAAGGTTAGTTCTATTAGATTACTTTTATCTGTTGCTGCTGCATCTAATTTTGAGATAGAACAGATGGATGTGAAGACAAAATTTCTTCATGGGGATCTGGAAGAGGAGATCTACATGAAGCAACCTGAAGGCTTTATGGTGAAGGGTAAGAAAGAACTAGTATGCAGGTTGAAGAAGTCTCTGTATGGGTTAAAACAGTCACCAAGGATGTGGTATCCAAAATTTGATACCTATATACGAGGACTTGGCTTCACTAGAAGTAAGGAGGATCACTGTGTTTATTTTAAATTAATCTGTGACCGTGTTATTTATTTGGTCTTGTATGTGGATGATATGTTGTTGATTGGAAATGACAAAGAAATTATCCAAGATTTGAAGACCCAACTTTTCTCCAAATTCGACATGAAGGATATTGTTGCTGCAAACTATATTTTGGGAATGGAAATTAAGAGAGATCGAGCAAAGAGGAAGCTCTGGTTAAACCAGAGGAAGTATGTCAAGACTATATTGCAGAGGTTCAATATGTAGGTTAGTAAACCGGTGAATGTTCCTATTCCTGTAGGTGCAAAGTTGTCTACTGAATAGTGTCCCAATACACAAGAAGAAGAGGAGGATATGTCCTGTGTTCCATATGCAAGTGTAGTGAGTAGCCTGATGTATGCAATGGTGTATACTAGACTAGAGATTGCACATGCAATAGGAGTATTGAGCAGGTTTATGTCAAACCCAGGGAAGGAGAATTGGACAGTAGTGAAGCGGGTTTTCAGATATTTACGTGGCACTAGTGATTATGAGTTGTGCTACTAGGGAAGACTAGGATTGGAAATAATGTTGGACATTCATGGTTTTTTTGATGTAGACTGGGCTGGACATCTAGACCAAAGAAGTTCTACAAGTGGGTATGTATTTAGCCTATTTGGAGGCACAGTTAGTTGGATGAGTAAAAGACATTCTGTAGTTTCTCTCTCAACTACAGAGGCAGAACACATAGCAGCCACTCATCCAAGTAAGGAGGTAGTTTGGTTGCATAGATTTTGTTCAAGTATGGGGTTGGTACAGCAAGATATAAGGATAGACTGTGATAGCCAAAGTGCAATTTTCTTGGCTAAGAACCCTGCTTATCATTCAAAGACAAAGCACATTGATGTTCAATATCACTTTGTTAGAGATATGGTTGAGGCTAAAAGAGTGTTTCTGGTAAAGGTGGACACTTTGAAGAATGTTGCAGATGCATTGACGAAGTTTGTGACCACTTAGAATTTCTCTTGGTGTAGAGAAACAATGGGTGTTGAATAATTGGGCCAATGACTAAGCTCTCCTGTGACCCCCCGTGGAAAGAAAAAAACAAGTGAGAGAATGTTTGGTATGTGTTATATTCTTTCCATGACTAGCCCCACGTGCTATACATTGCACCGGGCATAGTAAGGGGTTCACAGGGTGGGTGGCAGCCCCTCGTGTCGGGGTTCGGGGTAGCACCCCGACAAAAAACATTTTTGTGTGCAGACCCACTCATATGCGGACCCACCCATGTTTTGTGCATGAGTTTGCACATGGTTTTGGGGTACGATGGTTTTCGGCCCCTGGTATTTTTTAGATCCGTTCAAGGGAACTACGGTTATGTTCTAATATAGGGTTAATGGATTGGGGTTTATGTATGCTTTCGCATGTATATATATGTGTTGTAACACTAAAAGGAATATAATGAAATATCAAGATAGTCATCCCGATTTGGGATCTAGGGGAAAATCTCTATGTTTACCTGTTTTATGTTTTATGCTCTCGCTATTGTTTATTTTCTGTTATAAGATTCATGTGTAGATAATTTATGTTCAGTGTTAAAACCTACACTCTGCAAAAAAATTACTAAACATGACATTTCTGGAAAATGTGCCTTCAAATATTCTTTCAAATTTCCCAAACCATAATGTATGTGAAAACACAGAGAGATTATTTTGTACACACATATGTTAGAAACAATAACCTCTTTATTTTTTTAGAAAATCATTTCCACCTGCGCGGAGACTATATTTGAAAATACTGACTAAAAATAGGAAAACATGGGAAAATATGCCCGTAAATATTTCTCTGAATCTCCGAAACCATAATCGTTTTAGAAAAACGAGGGAGGTTATTGTATATGAATATATTATAAGAAAAAACCTCTTTTTGTTTTTTAAAATTCATTCTTATTTGTTTTTAAACCATTTTTAAAAGTACTTTGTTTTATAGGGAAAAAATGTAGTTTTAATTGACCATGAAATGAACATATGACATGGAGGCGACAGGTGAGATGGAGGTGGCGAATGATGTGGAAGAACATGGTTGGAAGAAATTATTTAATTTTGAGCACAAAATGAAGACGTGGAAATGAAATTCTATGCGGGATCGAGATCAAGCAGGAGGAGAGCGGGAAAGGAGGGTGGTTGGCAATTTTCGGAGTGGGCTCGGAGTGATAAGTAATAATATGAGGGGGGAGGGTGTGAAATGATAGGAGCATGCCAAATTTCATGGGACTGGGGTGAGTGAAACAACATTTTCGTATGCCCCCTTGGTAGTAAAGGTAGCATTGCGAGTGAGGGCCGAAAAGCATCTTGGGCTGTAGATCTGGCCGAGTGATAATCGAGTCGTTGAATGGAGTGCACCACTTAACCAGAAATGAAAAATGAATTTTTCATCTTGTCAACTCTATAATAAAATCAAACTATAATACCAAAGCCTTATTACACTTTATTTAATCACATTTAGATGATGTGATTAATTTAATATAAACACACTTAATTATCCTCTAATACTACATTTTTTTGGCGAAGAAAAAGTTTATGGGAAAGACCCAAGTTCAGGATAGAGGCCAACAAGGTTTCCATAGTATTCTATCACAATGCCAACATTTTCACCCTACTCTAGAGAGCAGAGTGTCTCACCTGAAGCATGCCATGACCTTACTAAGATTAGGAGATAGATCATGTACAAGACGATTACAACCATGAAGGATCAGTTAAGGAAACTTGGAACAAAAAACATATCTTGCCTCTTTGTATATTCTATCACTCATCAAGAATGTTCAGAATGATGAATTAAAATTTAAAACTGGGCATACATTCATAGTAAGCAAATGATTAATAATCAACTCAACATTACACACAAAATAACCCATATTTCATTATCAATATCAAAACATCATGCATCACTCCGTGGAGTTTATTATAGTGTAATTCAGTACAACAGAGTTCTCATAGAGCTCTCGTAAGGCTTTTCTCTCTCTAACAGCCTTCTGTCACACTGACTAACTACTCTTCTACACTGGCTGATTGCCTATTTTTTCTTCTGCCAGCATGACTGTCAGTCTTTCTTCTTTTCTTGCTCCATTGCTTGCCGCTTCTTCTTGATTACTATGAGTTCTGTTGATTGCCCTTGTATCCCATATCTACCATCTACACTGTTCTATACAACTTCTACGGAACCTATATTATGGCTTCCCAAAACCATGATAGCTCCCTGTCTACCTTTATTGCGCTCTGCCACTTGTTCTCCGTAACTCAAAACTATTTGTTTTTTCAAAACAAAGGCCCCAATAGGCCTCAACCACATGTTATTGACTCGTCCTGAGTCAATATTTTCCCACTGTCATGGCTTCCATTGGTCTCTCAGCTTCTAAGGCTAACTTTTTCTTCTTTATTTCTTCGTTCTATCCAAACAAAGGCCAAAACTCTGGAACCTTTCTCAATGCTGAATACTTGACTCCTGCGAAGTCATTGATCACCTGTTTCCATTCTCTAATTATCTGTTCGGTCTAGGTGGCAACTCTTTCAGTATCGGTTTCACTTGCCACTGGTGGTAACTTGCTGAATACTTCTTGTATTTATGGCCTGACTTCGGTCACCATATGTTGTATCGCCTCTGCTTTCTACTTGATCGGTTGCCTTAGCTCTCTCATGGCATGCTTTGTGGAAACAGAGTGTTCTTTGATCTTTTGAATTTTGGTTTCCAACACCTTTGATTGGTTGTACAATTGGGTTATGTCGAATATATTAGTGGCTTCTTTAATGTATTGTGAAATTTTTTGAAACTGTGCTGAGATAGTTTTGGCTTTCATGGTTACCAAGTTTGAGCATTCATGTAAATGCTTCAGTAGGTTGTAGGCCTCTTTCACTTTTGTCCCTATGGTTTCCTTCATTCCGGTTACCTGCTTCTGTTTCTCAGCAACCTTCTCAGCACATACCATGATAGGGTTTGGAAATGTTGGTCTAGAAGCTAGCACTTCTCTGAGCTCTTGGTTCAATCTACTAAGATTTACACATGCCATTTTGACTCAGAGAGACCTCTCGACCATTGAGCAGGTCGATATGTCCTCCGACGCTTTTTTACCTTGGGTAATTACTATCAGCCATAGAGCTTTGAAGATCTCAGTTACTTTTTCTCGCTGCTCATGTAAGTTATCCTTCTCCTCTTTAAGTTGATTGAGATCTTCATTAATCATGATGACCTGTTGTTGTTGCTGCTTGAACCTCTGTTGGAGGTTGTTGTGCAACCCTTCTACTTGTTGTGTTTCTTGCTGAATGATTTTTTATAACTAGCCAACCCCCCAACTCTGTATGCTCTCAATGCCTTATATGTCCTGGGTCGGTGGCCTTTCTCTGAGGGTTTGCCCGCTGGAAATTGATCTCTTTGAGTGCTCCTAAGGGGATGTTGGTTGGTTCTTTTGCGGCAGCTGAGGTCCTGGGTTATTCATATTAATGGTTAGCTGAATCTGTAGTAGTATCAGGTTGGTTTTCTCAAATGGGTTTAGCTCTATTAGCGAGGGAGTTGTATTTTCTGTAAAAGACCCTCCTTGAAATAATATTTCTATGAAATTTCCCTCCCACACAAAAGTTTGGTTAACCTCGGGTACCCTAGCCATACTCGAGTTAAATTTTCCATCAATGTCTCTGTTTGTCTTGTTTCTTATCTTTACTGCATCTGAGGTAGTTGCTGAGGTGGATAGAGTGCGGGTGGATTAGTATTTGGAAGTAAATGAACTATGGGGTGATCAATTATGAGTATGAGGTGATGAGTTGTGAGTGTAAGGTGGAGATGATTTATGAATGTTTAAAACCGAGGACAGATCAAACACAGGTAGCATGGAGGTTACTTGGGCGATAACCTATGGATCTTCTTGAACTAGTACTCCTGTATCCATAAGTTAAGTCTGAATTAACCTCTGTCATCATCCATCTCACTATCTATCCATTTGCATGCTACTGATTCTTTAGTTTTCTAATTTGAAAGCGATATTTATTCATCTTATTGAATATCTGGGAAAAATAGTACCCTTCCGATAGCTTGAGTACATTTGTGACTGGTCCTGTTTCTCCATGAAAAGAAAAACATTTCGTAAAAATTTTCGTGACTACTTACCAAGTGCCAGTTCCTCTCTTATTTTCTTCCATCAAGTACCAGGCTTGCAGAACAATGTCTAGTGAATGTATGAAATTATGTATCCACACATATTTTGGATACCCCTTTCTCTTCCAGTGATCTTCACAATTCCTTAAATGTTCTAGAGGGTTAGAATATCCTTGGTACTTATCAATGAATTATGGTCCTGACGCTTCTTGGAATCTACCTCTTAATGCTAGTGCAACATATTCCCAATGGGGAAGTGAGTTGTGATGGTTAACCCACCATCTTGTTGACGTGGATTGCAGTGCTACATCCATAAGAAAGACGGTATGTTCTATTGGTTCTTTTTCCTCTACCTTCATGATAAATGTATTTACAACATGCATATTTTATAGGGTCAAATATCCTCTTACCTCAGCTCCAATCGAATTGACCACCCCAATGTTAGCACATATTCTAGTGTTGGTATCATATCCTCCTTGTTGCCAAACATCCCAAGCTATTTTTGAGCCCAAATCTAAACTCTGAACACTTCTCCAGCTTACAGTCCCTCCTGCTGTCAGATTGATATAGTCTTCTCTCTTCCCAGCGATCATCTCGTAAAGGTGATTGAGAAGTTGATCATCCTCTTTGTTGTCAATAGTTTCTGTACATCAGGGTCCCTGATATGGGTGAAGTAGTTGAGTTACCCTGACTTCCTCATCCTAAAATATCATCAATTATTTTTTCAAGTCAATCACTTTATAATTCTCAAAGGCCCAATCTATCCCCAACAAAGCAGGATAGGGATCCTTTTCCCCCATGATGTCTAACACCTCAAAGTTTGTATATATTTTCACTCCTGCGACATTAACCTCGACCTATTCTAGCCTTCTTATGGGTATAATACAGTACTGATTTTCCATACAGAGATGTATTGGTGAGTATGTAAACTTTGGCCTCCCCATTATTTCCCATGTCTTTCTTGGTAGAATGTTGACATATGATCCTAGGTCGAGCATTGTGTATTTGATTTAAAATATCATGACTTGAGTATTCACTTGGAATTCATTTAGAGTTCTTCTCTTGTTCCTTTTTATCCTTCTTATGTATTTTTTGGTTGAATTTCTTGATTCTCCCGGTTTTGCATTTTCCTGCACCACCAACTCTAGATTTTTCTTAAGTTGTTCCAACAGTGGTGCATTGGTTACAATTTTCAGGAATAATAGAAACCATTGTTCAATCAGTGTACTTGTATGAGTCCTCTTATCTTTTTCGAAGGTCAGCTGTTGAAGCTCAATGCCTCTACTCCCCGCTATATGTGAAATTGTTTCCACTGCCTCCCTAAAATATTCCTTCTATATATGTTGTTTGAAATCGTTCTTTGGGGATGTGGTCTTGATCAACTTTACTGGGTCCATATTTTGTGCATCCTCCCCTATTTTCTTTCCTCCCCAGGTTACTAAGGCTACGCTTTGCATGGGCTGAGCTTCTACTATTCTTGGCTCTGCATTCACCATATTCACTCCTCTCTGTCTGGCTCTTTCCTCCCATCTCTTAATTTATTTTGGACAACATTCAGTTGTGTGTGTATTGACTATGCATTGAGAGCACCTGGTCTTTTGGGTAGTATACATTCCCTTGCTACGTGGCCCTCTTGGCCACATTTGTAGCACCTTAATGGTCCTCTTCCTTTAGTTTTGCATCCTCTCATTCCTCCTCCTCGGCCCCTTAGAGTTTCATTCACCTTATAAGATGGTCCATCCAGTCATTCTGCCAGTGCATCAAGGGATCTACACTGCTCTGTATTATTCATTGTAGAAGTGTAAAACTCACAATACGTATTGTTTGGAAGGTTGGAATATTTATGAAAAATTGGGCATATTTGTGGAGGATTATCAATGCCTTCGCATATTTCACAGTAGCCAGTTGTGGTCTGATTCTATTGTGCGGGGAACCCTAGAAAGTGGGATTGCAGTTGATATATTCCTTGAGTATTTATCTTCACAACTCCCCCTACTGGTGGAGCCCCTTGTGCCCCTATTTCCGAAGCTCCTGCATTTTTCCCCTGCAACCTCAAGCATTCTGTGGCCACCTGTCCTTTCGTTAGGAAATAGGTACACCACACTTTGGGCGTTACAGGTCATATCAGATGAATGTCTTTCAAATTATCCATTAAATTGGATATTTGATGTTGTAACCATAATATGGAAGGGTCTTGTACTATTGCTCCTCCTCTGAACTCTAGTAGATACCCCTCCATAGCTTCTATCTTCATTTCTTGCTCTAGGGCATCTTTTAAGGTATCAATCTTCTGCTGTATCAGTGGATTTCATGTCAATGGGAGGAGTGCCTTAATAAACCAATCTCGTTGGTGGTTTGGGTTTATTGCATAACTCAGCTTCCCAATCGCATCCTTGAATCTTATCATAAGGTCCCAAGTTGTTTCACCTTCCCGCTATTTGATATCCCACAACTTAGACAACACTTGCTGATCTGTCTGAGGTAATTTAAATTCTTTGACAAATTCTTTCTTCACATCATCTATCATTGGATTTAGATGAGCTTCTGACCATTTAATGAACCACTGAACAACTCTCTCTCTTAAAGTAGTCTAGAAATCAATCAACTCAACTGCTTCTAGTGTCTGTTGAGCCCTCCGTATTGCCTCATAGAGATATTAGTGTTGCTCCATGTCATTGTTACCTCTCTCGGATAATTCTATCGGGTGAACGATCCTGCCATATTTCCTTTTATGGGGGGTACTAAATTAAAGCTTGTATTTCCTGGTTGAGAGACTATATTACTAGCATTGTATCTAGCATACATCTGTACTATATTGTTAAGTAACTCTCGTAACTTAACAAAAAAATTATATGGTGGTTGATAGAGTACCAGGGGAAGGTTGGGACTAGTGCAACTTGAGCTTTGGGGAATAGGATTACCTTGAGTTACAGGTGTCGAAATCTGTCTAAATAGTTGCTCCATCACAACATGCAGCTCCACATCGGATGTCTCCTCTGGGTGTGCATCCTCCACATTGCACTTCTCTCGCTTTTCTCTTCAGGCTGGGCTCCTATACACTTTCCTAACTTCTTTTATGGTCCCCCCTATTCCTTGGGATCCTGTCTGACCTTACGTTTCCTTTTTCATTTGTGATGCCTTTTACTTATCATTTCAGCTACTCTCCTACTTCTCAAACTCTTTCATCGCCCTTTCGTGCCACTTCTCAGCAATCTGTGCCCTCTAATATGCTCGTCACTCTCTCAATCTACTGGAGGTTCCTGCATATATATCCCTATTTCCCCTTTGTACTTACTTGTAGAATATTTCCATCAACTCCTTGCTCTATTAATGTAGGTATAAGTCTCCATATCAGACTGTTGAAATTCTGTCAAACCCTCATCCACCATTAAAGATTTGATCCACAATGGGATTTCCTTCTACAATTCTCCCCACAATCTGGATTTGAATGTGTCCTCAAATTTTTTAAAGGATTGGCAACAGTCAGCTGAGAATTCCACAGTGTATCCTTCCAAGGTAGATTGTACCCAAAAATCTACTGCATGGGTCAAATTGGTATCTAACTGATGGAGTGATACTAGATACGTGCGCGTCCACTTATGATAGACTCTATGCGATCCTCATGGGAGTGACGTGATTTGTAGCCTCCGCAGCCAATTATAAAGTTCTTTAGTAAACTTTCCCTAGAAAATTTCATACAGGTTGCTTGCAGATTCAGAAAACATGACTCCATCTTTAACAATATTTTCCCTCTGCTATCGCAGATCCACTTGTTGTGATATGAACTGGTCTAAGTGCCTATCCCACCAACTTCATAGTCCCCTCTCAGAGATCCATGATACCATGATCTAAACCCTAAGTAAATTTTTAGGTCCCAACAACGGAACAATTTGTTGGTGAAAAAGGAGGTCTCTTGGCAAGATCCAGGTTCAGGATAGAGGCCAAGAAGGTTTCCATAGTAGTCTAGCACAATGTTATCATTTTCACCCTACTCTAGAGAGGAGAGAATCTCACGTGAGGCATGCCATGACCTTACTGATATTAGGAGACAGATCATGTACAAAACAATTACAACCATGAAGAATCAGTTAAGGAAACTTGGAACAACAAACATATATCGCCTGTCCGTATATGCTATCACTCATCAAGCATGTTCAAAATGCTGAATTAAAATTTAAAAATAGGCATACATTCATAGTAAGAAATGATTAATAATCAGATCATAACATTACACACATAAATACCCATATTTCATTATCAACATAAAAACAACATACATCACCCAGTGGAGTCTATTACATTGTAATTAAGTACAACAGAGTTCCCACAAAGCTCTCCTATGGCTTTTCTCTCTCTAACAACTTTCTACCACACTGAATAACTACTCTTCTACACCGGATAATTGCCTATTTTTTGTTCTACCAACGTGATTGTCAATCTTTCCTCTTTTCCTGCTTCGCTGCTTGTTGCTTCTTCTTGATCACTGTGAGTTTTGCTAATTATCCTTGTCCCCCATATCTGTAACTGTCACGCCACGTATCTTCCTTCTTTCTGCAACCATGACAGCTCCCTATCTACCTGGATTGCGCTGCACCACCTATTCTCTGCAACTCAAGACTATTTATTTTTTCAAAACAAAGGCCCCAAAACATTTCAACTTGCAAGCATATTTTTTTTATTTTTCTTAGGGGTTTGACCTTTTTTTTAAAGAATTTACAATATGGAATATTATTTAGAACGCATGAAATATAATAATCATAAGCTATAATCGAGTGACCTTATTACAACTCCCTAACATAGTCTCTAGATGGGGATGACACTCTCCTTGTGAGGTTACAAGAGCACCATAGACTAGAAGCCTGATCGATTGGGTTGATCCCAAGCCTGCAACATACTCTTCCATAAAATATATGTGACTGGAAATATGAAACTGAAACCATAAATTTTCTCTAAACTAAAATCTGAAACACACTGAACTAAAATGTAAAATGCTATCTGAAACTGGAACTCGAAAGAATTCTTGGAAAAATTCCCAAAGCACTGAGCTTATTTGAACACTGTTACGTAGCCTATACTACTGAAAATCATGTTGAATCAAGTAATAAAAAAAAATTCCTATGAATCCAGTGAAGTAGATGTTGAAACAAGTGGAATACTTGAATTCTTACTAACATAATGAAAAGGAAAAATTGACTATTTGTTCACAAAATCAAGGTTGTAACATTTAATGGCAACTGCTGATGGATCTGGTCCTTATAATCAAAACATGGTTGAACACTTAAGCTGAAAACAACCTCCATGTATTCTTCTATAGGTTCAATAAAAACATGATTTATTATGTTAGCTTTTAGGCCATTAATGACGAGCTGATCATGGATGATTTCATCATTGATATGTTAAACCCTCATTCTAAATCTACAGTTTTAGTCTTGTACATGAAAACATAATTCTCATCAATGTGCAAATAAAAAGGTAGTACAATTTCCTCTTTTTTTGGAGAAGGAATATTTTTGATGAATTGTTTAGGATCTTGGAAATTATATGACTGAATCTAAAAATCCAAAAGTTCAATATCGTTCCGAAATATTTCAACAATTAACTCTCAAAAACAAATTTTACCTCTAGGAGAAAATTTGCTCGATTTCAAACAATGAAACATGACCTTTAAAAAATATTCATTGATTTGAAACTCTACTAATTTATTCTTGAATTCTTTCAAAACTTTAGAAGCTAAAATATTTTCCACATACCCTGTCATCTCGTTTAGCAAGAAATTTGATAAAAAATTAGTGGAGTCACCATGAATGCTCTAAAACATAGCTTCTTTGACAGTGGAGTCCCCCTAAAAACTTTGAAGCTCTGGATACTTTGAAACATGGAGTCGCCAGGTGATGAATTTAACCTTCTTGTTTCTAATCACTATCCACCATCAGTAATCAAATTTGGAACTGATATACTTTTCTGAGGAAGATAAAAAAAATAAAATAAAAAAAATTCCCCATTATGGTTGCCACTATGTTAGCACTCCGTATTTTCAAGGTTGAAGAAAAATGTCCGAGGCAACATCAAATCCACTTTGGAAGCTAGCATCTAGCACTGCCAACTTTAGAGAGGGATCTCTCTGTAAAATTTAGCTATGTTTTATGTGAATTTTATGGTATTTAATGGGCTAAGAGTTTTATTTTTGAATTAATTTATTTTGAATAGAAAGGGAGGGCATTGGGAGATTGAGTCAGAATATCTAGCTAGATATGCATCAAACTTTAAAGGAGTTTCACAGGGAAAGATAGGTTTCACTAGTTACATCTTTCAGAATTGAAGGTGATATTAAATAGAAGAAATCAAAGGTTCTGTAGAAACTAAGGAACAATTAATAATTCCTTAATTTGACTTAAGCAGAAACCATAGAAATTACATAAAGCCACAATAGGGATCTCTTTACAATAAACTCTATTTGTAAGCATTTCTGTGATGTAATTAAGCTTTTAAGAACTGATAGAGAAAGAAAACAATGAAAAGCACATGAATGAAAGAAAAACATCACCAATTTGCACACCACATGAATCATGTGAAGAAAGCCCTTGTATTATTGATGTGGTCATTTGAACTCTGTGAACAAATTTACAATGAATGGTATTCTTTCTCATTACAAATCCCAACATATATTACCTCAAATGATGAAGTAATTATACAAATTATAAACTAATATAACTTGAAAAAATATCATGATTTTTTACAAATATCACTAACTATGTTACACAAATAGAACTGAAACATAGGACATTCAAAACTAATGAATCTACTTGGAACTATCTTTGTTAGTTTCTGGTGAAAAATAAGAGAAATTCTAGTTTGATATCAACTCCTATTTGATGAGGTGGCCTCCAAGTCACTAACTGTCTTTGAGATTTTTCCTCCTGAATTTATGAAAAATAGGATCCATTTATCCATTTTAATATCTCGATCTGATATTTCTATGTAGAAAACAAAATAGGTTATTGTATGAAGATGTTTTTGAGATAAACCTCTCTCAGTTTCCCAAAATTATGCTATAGTTGTTCACAATATACTCCACAAAAAGATGTCTAAAACATGATTTTTCATAGTCAGAATAATAGGTTATGAAGATGTGAATTTATCTCTCATTCTGTAATACCTCTATTGAAAATTAGAGAGACTTTTGTAGATTCAAATATTTGGAACATAAACCTCCTCCCATTTTGCAATTTTCATCTCTAATTGGCCCCAATCGTTTCTGCAAAAAATTACTAAACATGACGTTTCTGGAAAATGTGCCTTCAAATTTTCTTTGAAATTTCCCAAACCATAATGTATGTGAAAACACATAGAGATATTTTTGTGCATACATATGTTAGAAAAAAAAACGTCTTTAATTTTTTAAAAAATCATTTCCACCTGTGCAGAGATCGTATTTCAAAATACTGACTAAAAATAGGAGAATTTGGGAAAATATGTGTGTAAATATTTCTCTGAATCTCCGAAACCATAATATTTGTTAGAGAAATGAGGAAGGTTATTGTATATGAAGATACTATAAGAAAAAAGCTATTTGATTTTTTTTAAAAATTCATTCTCAGTTCTTTGTAAACCATTTTTAAAAGAATTGTGTTGTTTAGGGAAAAAATATAGTTTTAACTGACCATGAAACAAAAATATGACATGGAGGTGGGAGGTGACGTGGAGGTGGGGAATGATGTGGACGAACATGGTTGGAAGAAATACTTGAAGTGTGAGTGAAAAAGGAAGACGTGGGAATGGAACGCTAAGCGAGAGTGAGATTAGGCAGGAGGAGAGTGAGAAAGGAGGGTGGTTGGCGATTTTCAGAGGGGGTCAGAGTGGTAAACAGTAATATGAGGTGGGGGAGGGTGTGATATTCTATGACCCTGCCAGATTTCATGGGATCGGGGTGAGTGAAATAACCTTTTCGGATGCCCCTCCTGGCGGTAAACGTAGGATGGCGAGTGGGGGCCGAAAAACATATTAGGCCATAGATCTGGCCAAGTGATAATCAAGTCGTTTAGTGGAGCATGTGACTTAACCTGAAATGAAAAACACCTTTTGTCATCTTTCCAACTCTATAATAAAATCAAACTATAGTACCAAAGCCTTATTACACTTTATTTAATGACATTTAAGTGATGTGATTAATTGAATATAAACATGCTTAATTATCCCCTAATGATGCATTGCGACTTGCAAGCATTTTTTTTCCTTAAGGTTTTGATCTTTTTTTTAAATAATTTACAATATGGAATATTATTTACAACATTTTAAATATAAATATCATCAACTATAATAAAGTGACCTTATAAAAATTTATAGGTCCTTAACATAGGCTCCAGCTGGGGATGGCACTCTCCCTGTGAGGTGATAAGAGCATTGTAGACAAGTAGCTTGATCGATTGATGTGATCTGAAGCCTGCAACATACTTTGCCATAAAATCTCTGTGAATGGAAATATCAAACTAAAATCGAACAAAAATTTCAAGTTGAAATCTGAAACACACTAAACTAAAATGTAAAATGAAATCTGAAATTGAAACTCGAAAGAATGCTTGGAAAAATTCTCAAAGAACTGAGCTTATTTGAACACTGTTACCTACCCTATACTGCTGAAAATCATGCTAAATCAAGTAATACAAAAATGCCAATGAAGCCAGTGAAGTAGATGTTGAAACAAGTGGACTAATTAACTGTTTGTTAGCATAATGAAAAGGAAAAATTGACTATTTGTGCACAAAATCAAAGTTGTAACGTGTAATGGAAATTGTTGATGGATATATTCCTTATACTCAAAACATGGTTGAACACTTCAGCTGAAAGAACCTCCATGTATTCTTCTATAGGATCAATAAAAACATGATTTATTATGTTAGCGTTTGGGCCATCAATGAAGATTTGATCATGGATGGCTTCATCAGTTTTATATTGAAGGTTAAACCCTAATTATAACTCTACTATTTCAGTCTTGTGCTTGAAAACATAATTATCATCAATCTACAAATCAAAAGGTAGTACAATCTTCTCTTTTTTTGGAGAAGGAATATTTTCCGAGAATTGTTTAGGATCTCGAAAATTATTTGACTGAATCTAAAAATCCAAAAGTTCAATATCCTTCTCAAATCTATCAACAAGTAACTCTCAAAAACAACTTTTACCTTCAGAAGAATTTTTTTTCGATTTCAAACAATGAAACACAACCTTTACAAAATATTCATCAATTTGAAACTCTACCAACTTATCCTTGAATTCTTTCAAAACTTCATAAGGTAAAAGATTTGCCACATACCCTGTCATATCATTTAACAAGAAATGTGGAGTCCCTGTGAAAAATTTGAAGCTCTGGATAGTTTGAAACATGGAGTTGCTAGGTGATGAATTCAATCTTCTTGTTTCTAATCACTATCCACCATCAGTACTCAGATTTGGAACTGATACACTTTTTTCGAGGAAGATAAAAAAAAAATCCCCATTATGGTTGCCACTATGTTAGCACTCCATAATTTCAAGACTGAAGAAAAATGTTGGAGGTAACATCAAATCCACTTTGGAAGCTAGCATCTAGCCCTGCCAGCTTTAGAGAGGGATCTCTCTATAAAATTTAGCTATGTTTTATGTGAATTTTCTGCTATTTAATGTGCTGAGAGTTTATTTTTGAATTTTTTTATTTTGAATAGAAATGGAGGCCATTTGGAAATTGAGTGAAAATATCTAGCTAGATCTACATCAAAATTTAAAGGAGTTTCATAGGGAAACCTAGGTTGCACTAGTTAGATCTTTTAGAATTGAGGGTGATATGAAATAGAAGAAAAGAAAGGTTTTGTAGAAACTAAGGAACAATTAATAATTCCGTAATTTGACTTCAGCAGAAAACATAGAAATTGAATTCTTTACAAAAAATCCTATTTGTCACGATATCTGTGATGTAGTTAAACTTCTAAGAATTGGCAGACAAAGAAAACAATGAACAACACTTGAATGGGAGAAAAACATCACCAATTCGCACACCACATGAATCCCACGAAGAAAGCACTTGTATTATTGATGTGGTCACTTGAACTCTGTGAACAAATTTATAGTGAATGGTATGCTTTCTCATTACAAATCCCAACATATATTACCTCAAATGATGAAGTATTTATACAAATTCTAAACTAAAATAACTTGGAAGAATATCATGCTTTTTTTACAAATATCTCTAACTGTGTTACACAAATAGAACTGAAACATAGGACATTCAAAACTAATGAATCTACTTGGAACTATATTTTTCAGTTTCTGGTGAGAAATAAGAAAAATTCTAATTTGATAGCAACTCTTATTTGATGAGGTGGCCTCCAAGTCATTAACTGTCTTTGAGCTTTTCCCTCTTGATTTCTAAGAAATAGGGTCTATTTATCCCATTTAATATCTCAATATGAGATTTCTATGTAGCAAATAAAATAGGTTATTGTATGAAGATGTTTTTGAGATAAACCTTTCTCAGTTTCCAAAATTTCTTCTCTAGTTGCTCACAATATACTTTGCAAAAAGATGTCGAAAACATGATTTTGCATAGTCAAAAAAATAGGCTATGAAGATGTGAATTTATCTCTCATTTTGTAATACCTTTGTTGAAAATTAGATTTTTTTTTGTATTTTCAAATATTTGGAACATAAACCTCCTACTTTTTCACAATTTTCATCTCTAATTGGCCCCAATTCTTTCTGCAAAAAAATTACTAAACATGACATTTCTGGAAAATGTGCCTTCAAATTTTCTTTCAAATTTCGCAAACCATAATTTATGTGAAAACAAAGAGAGAGGTTTTTGTGCATACATATGTTAGAAACAAAAACCTCTTTAAGTTTTTAAGAATCATTTCCACCTACACGAAGACCATATTTGAAAATACTGACTAAAAACAGGAAAAAATGGGAAAATATGCCTGTAAATATTTATTTGAATCTCCCAAACCATAACAGTTGTTAGAGAACTGAGGAAGGTTATTGTATATGAAGATATTATAAGCACAAATTTCTTTATTTTTTGAAAATTCATTCTCATCTCTTTGTAAACTATTTTTAAAAGTACTGTGTTTTATGGGGAAAAAATATAGTATTAAATGACCATGAAACGAAAATATGACATGGAGGCGGGAGTTGACGTGGAGGTGGGGAATGATGTGGAGGCACATGGTTGATAGAAATACTTTAAGTGTGAGTGTAAAATGAATACGCGAGAATGGAACACTAGGCGGGAGTGAGATCAGGCAGGAAGAGAGCGAGAAAGGAGGGTGGTTGGCGATTTTCGGAGGGGGCTCGGAGTGGTAAGCAGTAATATGAGGGGGGAAGGGTGTGAAATGCTATGACCATGCCAGATTTCATGGGATTGAGGTGAGTGAAGCAAAAATTTTCGTATGCCCCCCTGGTTTTAAAGGTAGGATGGTGAGTGGGGTCCAAAAAACATCTTGGGCCATAGATCTGGTCGAGTGATAATCGAGTCGTTGAGTGGAGCATTTGACTTAACCAGAAATGAAAAACACCTTTTTTCATCTTGCCAAATCTATTATAAAATCAAACTATAGTACCAAAGCCTTATTACACTTTATTTAATCACATTTAAGTGATGTGATTAACTGAATATAAACACACTTAATTATCCTTTAATGCTATATTTCGACTTGGAAGCATTTTTTTTTTCTTAAGGTTTTGAACCTTTTTAAAAAAAAATTTACAATATGGAATATTATTTACAACATATGAAATATAATAATCATCAACTATAATCAAGTGACCTTATAAAAATTTACAGGTCCCTCACATAGGCTCCAGCTACGAATGTCACTGTCTCTATGAGGTGACAAGAGCACTGTAGACCAGTAGCTTGATCGATTGATGTGATCTCAAGCTTGCAACATACTTTGGCATAAAATATCTGTAACTGGAAATATTAGACTGAAATCAAAAAAATTCTGCAAACTAAAATCTAAAACACACTGAATTGAAATGTAAAATGCAATCTGAAACTGAAACTTGAAAGAATGCTTGGAAATATTCTCAAAGCACTGAGCTTATTTGAACACTATTACCTGTAGGTTTTAACCCTAAACATAAATTATCTACACACAAATATTATAACAGAAAATAAACAATAGCAAGAGCATAAAACATAAAATAGAAAAACACGGAGATTTTCCCTTGGTTCCCAAATCGAGACGACCATCTTGATTCTTCATTATATTCCTTTTAGTGTTACAACAAATATATATACATGTCAAAGCATACATAAACCCCAATCCATAAACCCTGGATTATAACATAACCGTAGTTCCCTTGACCGGATCTACAAAAATACTAGGGGCCGAAAGCCATCGTGCCCCAATACCATGTGTAAAACCATGCACAAAACCATGGACATGGACTACCCACCGAAAATTAAGGACCAAAAAATTTCGCCAGGGCGCTGCCCCGGACCTCGACAAGGGGGGCTACCGCCCCCCTTGTGACCCCCCCGTTACTCCCAACATTCCCAAAATTCTCCCACTTGTTGTTTTCTTTCCACGAGGGGCCACAGGAGAGCTTAGTCATTGGCCCAATTCTTCAACACCCATTGTTTCTCTACACCAAGAGAACTTCTGAGTGCTCACAAAATTTTTTAATGCATATGCAACGTTCTTCAAAGTGTCCACCTTTACCAGCAACACCCTTTTAGCCTCAACCATATCTCTAAGAAAGTGATATTGAACATCAATGTGCTTTGTCTTTGAATGATAAGAAGGGTTCTTAGCCAAGAAAATTGCACTTTGGCTATCACAGTCTATCCTTATAGCTTGCTGTACCAACCCCATACTTGAACACAATCTTACCTTGAAGTGCTTCCCCTTTGCTTGCATGGTACAAGCTGCTAATATTCTCTCACACACGTAGTTGAAAAAACCCTCTGATCTGTGTTACTACTCATCCAACTGACTGAGCCTCCAAATAGGCTAAACACATACCCACTTGTAGATCTTCTTTGGTCCAGATCTCCAGCCCAGTCTGCATCAACAAAACCATGAATGTCCAACATTCTTTCCAATCTTGGTCTTCCCTGGTAGCACAAGCCATAATCACTAGTGCCACGTAAATATCTGAAAACCCGCTTCACTGCTGTCCAATGCTCCTTCCCTGGGTTTGACATAAACTTGCTCAATACTCCCACTGCATGTGCAATGTCTAGTCTAGTATAGACCATTGCATACATCAGGCTACCCACTGCACTTGCATATGGAACACGGGACATATACTCCTCTTCTTCTTGTGTCTTGGGACACTGTTCAGCAGACAGCTTTACACCTACAGGAATAGGAACATTCACCGGTTTACTATCTTTCATATTGAACCTCTGTAATATAGTCTCGACATACTTCCTCTGGTTTAACCAGAGCTTCCTCTTTGCCCGATCTCTCTTAATTTCCATGCCCAAAATATATTTTGCAGCACCCAGATCCTTCATGTCGAATTTGGAGAACAGTTGGGTCTTCAAATCTTGGATAATTTATTTTTCATTTCCAATCAACAACATATCATCCACATACAAGACCAAATAAATAACACGGTCACCAATTAATTTAAAATAAACACAGTGATCCTCCTTGCTTCTGGTGAATCCAAGTCCCCGTATATAGGTATCAAATTTCTGATACCACATCCTTGGCGACTATTTTAACCCATATAGAGACTTCTTGAACCTGCATACTAGTTCTTTCTTACCCTTCACCATAAAGCCTTCAGGTTGCTTCACGTAGATCTCCTCTTCTAGATCCCCGTGAAGAAATGTTGTCTTCACATCCATTTGTTCTATCTCAAAATCAAATGTAGCAGCAACAAATAAAAGTAATCTAATAGAAGTAAGTTTGGCAACAGGAGAAAAAATATCACCAAAATCAATTCCCAGCACCTAGGAATAACCTTTCGCTACCAAACGAGCTTTGTATTTCTCCATCTTGCCTTCTACATTCATCTTCTTCTTAAACACCCATTTTCTCCCAATGGGCTTCCTTCCAGCTGGCAACTCCACCAGATCCCACACATCGTTTTTGTGCAAGGATGCCATTTCATCAACCATGGCCTCCTTCCAGAGTTTTCCATCCTCTGAATCTACTGCCTCCCTAACAGTTTTGGATTCATCATCAGTTATAGTTAAGGAAAAACCTGAATAGAAAGCAGATGGAATATACCTTTCTGGTTTCCTTCTTTCCCGAACTGATCTTCTCAAAGCTGGA
Source organism: Pinus albicaulis (assembly GCA_034641835.2). Classification (NCBI taxonomy): domain Eukaryota; kingdom Viridiplantae; phylum Streptophyta; class Pinopsida; order Pinales; family Pinaceae; genus Pinus; species Pinus albicaulis. The sequence continues at coordinate 990,769,294 of CM076574.1, forward strand.
GTTTGTGGCTCTTCATCTTCCGAGTCTTCTTCTGTTGTAGAGTCTGATTCATCCTCCTTTAGTTCAAACTCTATCTTCTCAGGTTCCTTTGGTAGGAACTCATGTTAAACAACATCTTTCACTTCTCTAAACACCACATCTCGGTTGTACACAACCTTCCTTGTTTCTGGGTTCCAAAGCTTGTAACCCTTTAAACCATCCTTATACCCAATAAAGATGCACCTTTCAAATTTATTATCCAACTTGGTCCTTTTCTCCTTTGGAACATGTACACATGCATCACATCCAAATACCCTTATATGTGAAAGAGAGGGTTTCTTACCATTCCATACCTCATGCAGGATCTTATCCTCCAACGCTGATGAAGGTGATCTATTAACTAAGTAACATGCAGTCTCCACTGCCTCTGCCCAGAATTCTTGTCCTAACCCGGTACCACTGAGCATGCTTCTTGCATTTTCCATCAGTGTTCTATTAATTCTTTCTGGAACTCCATTTTTCTGAGGTGTATATGGAGTAGTCTTCTGTCGTGCTATACCACACTTCTTACAGAACTCTTCAAATTCCTTCTTGCAGAACTCCCCACCATTATCTGTCCTCAACGCCTTTATCTTCTTCTCTGTCTGTTTTTCCACCAGAGCCTTAAATTCTTTAAATTTGTCAAATACTTCAGATTTCTTCCTCAAGAAATATATCTATGTATTCCTTGAGAAGTCATCTATGAATGAAACATAGTACACAGACTTTCCCAGCGATGGAACTGACACAGGCCCAAACACATCACTGTGCACAAGTTCTAATATCTTGTTTTCCCTCTTAGCACCAGAAGGAAAAACTTTCATTAAGCACCATATACACAATGGTAGAAATTGAAATCCAGAGAACAATTAGACATACCTTCTACCATACCATCTCTATGCAGTATCCGAAGGCCCTTCTCTCCAATATGTCCAAGCCTTTGATTCCATAGCATGGTCTTTTCTGCATAGACAGCTAGGCTTTCAGCTCCACTTTTAGGAACCATAGAACTATTACACCCATCAATAACAGTGCTTCCTTGTAGCTTGTATATAGTTCCAGTACAAAATCCCCACATTAATACCAGTGCTGCCCAAACCATCTTGCAGGCATCTTTCTCGAACACTGTTTTTACACCTGCATCATCCATCTTGCTTACAGAAATCAGATTTCTGGCCAATGCAGGAATATGTAGAACACTGGAAAGTGTTCTAATCGTTCCACCTTGTAGCTTCAACTTTAAATTTCCACGTCCGACGATTTTGGCCTTCCTATCATCCCCTATGAATACATCACCATCATATTTATCATATTCACACAACCACTCCCTATGGGGAGTGAAGTGAAAGGATGCACCTGAGTCAATCAAAAATGACTCATGATCTACATGTGTATTTGAAGAAGAAGCCAAATACACATCCCCACCTTCATCCGAGGTGGTTTTTGCCTCTGCAGAAGGAGCATCATCAGATCCCTTTCCTTTCTCAGGAGCTTTAGATCTGCAGTCCTTTTTATAGCTCCCTTCCTTTTCGCATTTCCAGCACACCTTTACAAACTTTCCAGGAGATTTATATCTCCCTCTAGATTTAGATCTCCCACTCGAAACCTTATTCTTATTTCTATTCTGGGACCTTCCTCGTACAGATAAGGCATCTCCATTTTGAACCTCCATATTTATCCATCTCATTTCCTCTGACAGCAAGGCTGAGACAATGTCATCAAAATTCAAGGTAGTTGTATTGCTACCTATTACAATAACCAGACTGTCCCACGAGTCTGGTAGAGAGCACAACAAACTGATGCACTTATCTTCATCTGAGATTTTAATATCAACAGACGACAGCTGACTTACCACAGTATTGAAGGCATTCAGATGCTCTGTCACCGAGTCTCCATCCTTCATCCTCAGGTTATACAGCTTTTTCCGCAGGAACAACTTATTCACTAGAGACTTAGATTGGTACAAAGTCCCAATTTTTTCCCACAAATTCTTCGCCGTAGCTTCCCCAGATACATTCAACAATACTGAATCTGAGACACACAACTGTATTGTGCTCTTAGCCTTCCGATCCAGTTTCTTCCAGTCTTCATCTGACATTCCCGTTGGTTTAGTACCTGGATCTACCGTGATCCACTGATCTTTATCCACCAGTAGATCCTCCATATTGAGCTTCCATAGCTCAAAAATCTGACCATTAAATTTCTCGATCTCTATCTTTCCACTGCTCGCCATCTTCTTTCACCGCAAGAATCGATCCTGTAGATCTCCCACTGAACAGGGTCTACCTCAGGCCTGAACTAAAAAACCCTCAGTAGAAAAGGCGTCCCCTTGAAGCCAAAACAAATTTGATACCAAATGTAGGTTTTAACCCTGAACAGAAATTATCTACACACAAATCTTATAACAGAAAATAAACGATAGCAAGAGCATAAAACATAAAACAGATAAACACAGAGATTTTTCCCTACATCCCAAATCGGGACGACCAGCTTGATTTTTCATTATATTCCTTTTAGTGTTACAACACATATATATACATGTCGAAGAATACATAAACCCCAATCCATAAACCCTAGATTAGAACATAACCATAGTTCCCTTGACTGGATCTACAAAAATACTAGGGGCGGAAAACCATCGTGCCCCAATACCATGTACAAAACCATGCACAAAACCATGGACGCGGACTACCCACCAGAAATTAAGGACCAAAAATTTTCATCGGGGCATTGCCCCGGACCCCGACAGGGGGGGCTATCGCCCCCCCTCTTACCCCCCCACGCGTGCTTATTCATGCAAATAATATAGCACATACCCAACATTACCTACCCCATACTGCTGAAAATAATGCTAAATCAAGTAATAAAAAAACGCCAATGAATCCAGTGAAGTAGATGCTGAAACAAGTGGACTACTTAACTTCTTCTTAGCATAATGAAAAGGAAAACTTGACTATTTGTGCACAAAATCAAAGTTGTAACATGTAATGGAAACTGCTAATGGATCTAGTCCTTGTACTCAAAACATGGTTGGACACTTAAGCTGAAAATAACTTCCATGTAGTCTTCTATAGGATCAATAAAAACATGATTTATTACATTTGCTTCTAGGCCATCAATGACGATTCGATCATGGATGGTTTCATCAGTTTTATATTCAAGTTTAAACCATAATTATAACTCTACTATTTCAGTCTTGTACTTGAAAACATAATTATCATCAATCTGCAAATCCAAAGGTAGTACAATCTCCTCTTTTTTTGGAGAAGGAATATTTTCTGAGAATTGTTTCGGATCTTGAAAATTATATGACTGAATCTAAAAATCAAAAACTTCAATACCCTTCTCAAATATTTCAAGAATTAACTCTCGAAAATAACTTTTACCTTCAGAAGAAATTTTTCTCGATTTCAAACAATGAAACACAACCTTTAAAAAATATTCCTCAATTTGAAACTCTACTAACTTATTCTTGAATTCTTTCAAAACTTCAGAAGGTAAAATATTTGCCACATACCCTGTCATATTTTTCAACAATAAATGTGATCAACATTTATTGGAGTCACCATGAATTCTATAAAAGTTAGATTCTATGACAGTGGAGTCCCTTTGAAAAATTTAAAGCTCTGGATACCTTGGATCATGGATTAGCTAGGTGAATAATTTATCCTTCTTGTTTCTGATCACTGTCCACCATCGGTAATCAGATTTGGAACTGATACACTTTTCTGAGGAAGATAAAATGTTTTTCCCCATTATGGTCACCACTATGTTAGCACTCCATAATTTAAAGGCTAAAGAAAAACCTCAAAGGTAACATAAAATTTCTTTGGAAGCTCGCATCTAGCCTTGCCAACTTTAGAGAGGGGTCTCTATATAAAATTTAGCTATGTTTTATGTGAATGTTAGGCTATTTAATGTGCTCATAGTTTTGTGTTTGAATTTTTTTTGTTTTGAATCAAAAGTGAGGCCATTGGGAATTGGAGTTAGAAGATCTAACTGGATCTCAATCAAACTTTAAAGGAGTTTCATAGGGCAAGCTAGGTTGCAATAGTTGGATCTTTCAAAATTTAAGGTGATATGAAACAAAAGAAATGAAAGTTTGAGTAAAAAGTAAGGAGAAATTAAGTATTATTTAATTTTACTTCAACATAAAACATAGAAATTACATACAGCCAAAATAGGGTGCTCTTTACAACATATCCTATTCGCCAGTGTTTTTGTAATGTAATTAAGCTTGTAAGAACTAAAATAGAAAGAAAAAATGAAAAACACATGAATTTGATAAAAAACATCACCGATTAGTACACCACATGAATCCTGGGAAGAATGTCCTTGTATTATTGATTAGGTCACTTGAACTCAATGAAAAAATTGTCAATGAATGGTATTCTTTCTCATTACAAATCCCAACATCTATTACTTCAAATGATGAATTATTTATATAAATTATAAACTAAAATATCTTGAAAGAATATCAAAATTTATTACAAATATCTCTATCTGTGTTACACAAATATAACTGAAAAATAGGACATTAGAAACTAATGAATCTACTTGGCACTATCTTTGTGGATTTCTGGTGGCAAAGAAGAGAAATTCAAATCCGATAGAAACTCTTATTTGATGAGGTGGCCTCCAAGTCACTAACTGTCTTTGAGCTTTCTTCCTCCCAAATTTCTGAAAAATAGAATCCATATATCCCTTTGAATATCTCAATCTAAGATAGTTATGTATAAAATGAAAGAGGTTATTGTATAGGATGATGTTTTTGAGATAAAATCTCTCAGTTTCTCAAAATTATGCTTTAGTCGTTCATAGTATGCTTTGAAAAATATGAATAAAACATGATTTTGCACAATCAGAACAATAAGATATTAAAATGTCTGTGTATCTCTCATTTTGTAATACTTGTGTGGAAAATCAGATAGTTTTTTTTAGTTTTGAATCTTTTGAACATAAACCTCCTCTAGTTTCTCAAGGTTCATCTCTGATTAGAAACAATCGGCTCTGCAAAAACATGACTAAACATGACATTGATGGAAAATGTGCTTTCAAATATTATTTTAAGTTTTCCGAAACATAATTTCTATGAAAACACAGAGAGAGGTTTTTGCACATAATGATGTTAGAAACAAAAACCTCTTTCAGTTTTTTAAAAATTCATTTCCACCTGTGCGGAGACTGTATTTGAAAGTACTTACTAAAGACAAGAAAAAATGGAAAAAATATGCCTGCAAAGATTTCTTTGAATCTCCAAAAAAATATTAAATGTTAAAAATTTGAGGGAGCTTTCTGTATATGAGGATGTTATCAACAAAAAAAAATTTCAGTTTTTGAAAATTCATTTTCAATTGTTTGTATGCCATGTTTAAAATTACTGTGTTGTATAGGGAAAAAAAATAGTTTTAACTGACCATGAAACGAACATATGACGTGGAGGTGGGAGGTGACTTGGAGGTGGGGAATGATGTGGAGGCACATGGCTGGAAAAAATAGTTTACATGTGAGAACGAAGGGAAGACACAAGAATGGAATGCTTAGAGAGAGCACGATCAGGTGGGAGGAGAGCGGGAAAGGAGGGTGGTCGGTGGTTTTCGGAGGGGGATCGGAGTGGTAAGCAGTAATATGAAGGGGGGTGTGAAATTCTAGGAGCATGCCATGTTGCGTGGGACTGGGGTGAGTGAAACCACCTTTTTGGACCCCCCTGGCAGTAAATATAGGATGGCGAGGGGGGCCTAAAAGAATCTTGGGCCGTAGATCTAGCAGAGTGTTAATCAAGTCGTTAATTGGAGCACCTAACTTAACCACAAATGAAAAATGGATTTTATCATAGTAAGATAAAAATATAGTACCAAAGCCTTATTAAAATTTATTTAATCACATTTAAATGATGTTATTAATTTAATATAAATAAACTTAATTATCCTCTAATGCAACATTTCGACTTGCAAACATATTTTTTTATCTTTCTTAAGGTTTTGAGCTTTTTTTTGGAAATAATTTACCACATGGAATATTATTTACAACATATAAAATATAATAATCATCATTTATATTGAAGGTACCATATAAACATTTATAGGACACTAACATAAAAAATAGACAAAGGAGGAGAGTCGACCCTCGGTCAATGTTGGTCAACACTTGATTGTTTTCCTGAAATTGGTCCTGCAATCTTCCTTGAAATTTCCGGCCTCCTCATTTCACGTGTTAGGTAGAGAGATGCTCCAAGCTGTATGAACCAATAAGGAGAGGTGAGAGAGATATGTTTGATGAGTGAGTGATGTGCAAATGAGGTGAAATTCACTCATATTTATACAATTTGTTGAGGGTGTGGAGACACAACTATTGGGCTTCATGAACCTACATTTGACTCTCACCGACCTTGAAAATTTGCACAGGTGTGAATAATAAATTGAAAATGACTCTTCTACTCATCCAAACAAGATTATCTTTCGATCAATATTGCATCTATCGAAAAGACGAATCCAATAAAAATATCATCTTTATCATATGAGTTGTCCAAGGTGGATTTTCGCCCTATTTTTCTATTTTAACACTCTGTATCAACTAGGGAGAAGTTGTTAATTTTAGATAACAATGGTTTTTTCTATGCTTAGAGAAATTTACTTGAATATTTTCTTATTATCCCAATTTCAATTCCATATTAGAAACCACATTAAAATTGATAGCAATGTTGATATAATATAAACAAATAACCAGAAGACAAGAGAATAAAAGAGGACACTGAATTTGGCAGATGCTAGGGAAAAAACCCTATGTGGAGAAAACCCTTTGCTCAAATATTCTTATTATTCTTCAAAATTTCAGAAGAGAGAGAGAGAGAGTACAATATAGAAATTTCACTTTAGCTAAGAAACATTCAATAGGATGCCCTAACCATAAAATTTAATGCTGGTCAAACCAAAAATACATCTCCACGAATGAAGCTTGGTCAAACCCAATCAACTCAAATTGCAAAGACAGTCAAATTCATCCCTAAAAAGTCTTGAGAAACTAGGTCAAACCTTGTCAATGGAACTTTCAACTTCACTATCAAATTCTGTGGTCAAAGCTATGGTCAACCCAAAAGTAAAACTACCTAGAATTCCTCAGAATTTGTGGCTATAGTTGCGGCCTTCAAAGATTGAAACTATGCCCAAAAAAATGAACTCAAACCATGAAGGTTGAGCCAAATTCAATGCTAGTCAACGCTCTATTTTCTACCCTAGAAATAGTCCAAAAATATGTACTTCCTTTCCACATGTGTGAAGAGAGCTAGAGACTCCTTGGAGGTTGTATGAACCAATGGGAGAGGAAAGGTAATGTGCGATGAGATAATTTCCAAATTAGGAATGTGTCTCTCCAATTTATATCCATAAATGAGGGGTGAATACACATCTTTTGGGGCTTATGAGCCTAAATTACATTTTTGGACGATCTTGACAAATGTACATGTGTGAGAGAACAAATTAAAAATCCAACTTCTATTCATCCAAAAAAGATGATATTTAGATCAATCTTGCCCCTTTCCAAAATAGGAATCCAAAAAAAATATAATCTCCATCATATGAGCTGTCAAAAGTGAAGTTTGGGCCTACTCGCCAAAATTAACACTCCCTCTCAACTAGGGGTAACTCCACCCTTCAATCCATCTCTCAAAATGTGCAATCCTGTCATCTTGTGTCTTCTCATCATGTACCATCCTATAACATCCTTTCATCTAGTGTCAGACTACTATCCCTATACTCTGCTCGGCTCTGCTTTGCTGAACCATTAAGAAATGATGAAGAAGATTTGATCGAGAGTGAGTCACAAGACCTTGCCACTCTCCACTCACTCAAAGTTAGTTTAGAGGTAAAAACATGAAGAAGACTTGATCCCAGATCAAGCTGTTGGACACAACCCATCCTAGACATCGAGAGTACTACAATACATGATGCATCCATCGGTAACTCTATGGTCTCTATCCTCATTTCCCAACTCATTCATCATATGAGAGGTACTTCACATGAGTCCCAAACTGCATGGGTAGGATATATTCAAGAAGCTTAAATAACATCAAAAGTAATTATGAAGAAGAGTACTTGTAATAAAATCCCTAACACTACAAGGAAAAGACCCTGTAGTAGAGGTTATAAAGGAGGTTCTTAGTATTATAAAATTGTCCAAAATTTTCAAAACAATATTTTCTTCAACAATTTTTTTCGGTAACAGAGGTTTTCGTGGAGCTTCTAACTAAATTTCAACACAATTAAAAAAAGCTAGGAGGCTAGAGGTTGTTACAGATATTTCTCTCATCAGTGTGCAAATCTGGTGTGAATGCACTGGTGCGTTTTACCATGAATGCACTCATACTGTAAACGTACCAAGCACTTGGATGGAAAACAAATTTCGGATGCCCCGGGGCATTTAGCAATAGCCCAGTGTGGGTCAACCAGCAAGTCGCACTGGGCCCATGGAAGGTGCATGAACTGGGCTGTCTAGGTGCTAAAATGCACCAGGATGTTAAGTTATAAAAATGCATTGGTGCGTTAAATGAAATCTGCAGTGGTGCATACAATGCCCATCAGACCGCCTGGGTGATAGTTGTCAATAAAGTACACCAGAAGTTCTAATTGGTATTGGTATTTTTGTGGTGGCCATATATCATAGAAACACACTGGTGGACATTATCCTACAAATGCACCGATGCGCAATAACTAACACGCATCGCTATTCATTTTGTATTTTTTAGAAACATCGGCCTATGAGAGTTCAATTATGGTGATTTTTTAAAATTCATTATTCATAAAATTTCGACACATATCTTATAACAATATTCATATCAATTGAATTTTTATTAGTGCATTGGAATGTGATGTTTGGATTAATTTGTTATATCATATCATCAAATTTCACATCTCTTCATTATAATATTTAATCATCCATATATTTAATCAGTGGTGTAACATTTCACAGTGACAATGAAGAATCCAATAGAATAATCTAAAATGTATTTTATTATATATATATATGAATAAGACACTATTTTTCATACAAAATGGGATAATTATTGGTATGCCTATGTCTTTAAATTGCAACACTATGTCCATTACATTAAACAAATTGTCTGATTTCACAGACAAATATTTCAAAAAATATAACACCTTGCTTTGATATCCAAACATATTGATCATCATTCTTCACTGGAAATGTTGTCACTTCCTGAGATACTTCCATGACTTGGGTTATTTTGAGGAATATTTTTTTCACTATGTTGATTTTTTCTTCTTCTTCAAGTTCCATCTACAAACATAAAAATAAAGTGTGATGAGTGTATATACATTGGCGAGAATAATGAAAATTCCAATATTAAATAATATGCATCAATGTAAATAGAAAAGAAATGTACCATAGCAAGAATTGACTCATGAACTATACACATTCTTTCAAAACCAAAATTCATGCCATCTTTCAACAATTCATTTATTGTAGTTCCATACTTTGTTTCCTGCAAGTTTTACACCCCATAACAAATCATATATTTAATATAAAATATTTTTTTTTTTCTATTAATTATAAACAACGCTAATTAAATTAAGATAGATCCTTACAAATTCCATAATTAATTTATGATATGCCAAGATATAATAACAACCCATATTTAACCCAATGTCAATCAATTCTTCTGATGGTTCTTCTTTGTATGTTAAGACCTACTTGAAGACATTCAATGACGATTGTTGTAAAACAACTTAAAATATACAAAAAGTGAAATCTAGTAAGTTATTATAAGGAAGTAACAACTACTCAAAAACATATATATCAGCCCTTTTCTTCCTTGGCATCCTATTTTATGTGTTGAATGGATTACATTTTCTTTTCTTTTCTACAAGAAACTACTTGAAAATTAATATTTAATTCTAAATTGTTTATTTGTTGTATCTAATCAAAAAATTCAATGATTACATATTACATTTGAAGCACATTGTTGTTGAGATGTCTCCTCGTGCGATGCAAAAATGTCCATTTCTTTGACCATATCCTTGTACACCTTCTTGGACATTCCGACTAGCATATTTACGATATCAGCTCGTTCATCCTTTGAGATTTTCATAATCTTCCTGAAAATGTAACATGACAATAAACTATTGAATTTTTATATTGATATATGGAAAGTAAATATAACAAAAGTGATATTTATAAATGGTTTCTTTCTAGTAATATATACATATAATTCTACAAAAATATTTAAAATAATATTAATTTTTCATTCCTTTTTTTTGTACGTTTTTTCTATTAAAGGTCTGACATGCCTCATTGACCAATTCTCTGGAAACTCATCCTGTAGTTTAAATAAAATTTGGTTCTTGGAATCATTGGATTTATTTTTTTATTGTAATTTCAAAGAATGTATATACATTCATTCCACTAGATCCCTCAAAGTTTTGTAAAAATTTCCCCCCCTTCGTTAACCTCCAGCACCACTCTAGATGAGCTAAGGAGCAATTCAATTTCATTTGCATGTTCTATTCTTTTTCTTTTCTTAGAACAACATTTATTTTCCGTGTTTTTGGTCCCTTTAGAACATTAAAAATATTTCAATCAATATATTGTTTGAAACATTTTATCTAATATTTTAAAATATATTATTAATGAAAATTAAAAAAATAAACTCATATTGGATCGATAGTATTTTTTCATTCACCTAATTCCATCCTTCCGTAATTTTTCCATCAATATTTTATTCTTTTCTTGACTTAGATCACAAATAATCTTATTGAGCTTCGTCATTTTGTGGCTCTGCATGATACATAGTAAACAAAACATATAAGTTAAACGTACATATAGTTCAAAAATAGTATTTTTTGTAAATAATTTACAAAGAACTTGCATTTTTTTCTTTTCTTGATGTTCTATCAGTATTTTTCTTACTTAATATCCTCTCATCCATTTCTTTATCAATTTGAAACATGTACCATATCATTCATTAATATATTTTATAAATAAATCACATACTTTTCAGGTAAAAAAAAATTCAAGAAAATGGTGCACCTTTCAAAAAGACACACCGAAGGAAGTGTGGTAGGCTATTATAAACGCACCGCCAAAATAGTAGAAACATTGTATAGTTCTCTTTGTCAACAAGGAGAACCGGTGCATCATGATTATCTAGGCTTAGGAGTTTTCTATGATAAATTACATGTTTATTGATTTATTTATATACATAACAATATTATTTCACATATCATCTACTTAATTCGTTGTAATTTTTCTGATCTTCATGATATTATTTAACGTGCCTACATGCATATCTTATACAATAATTTGGTAGGTCTTGCAAGAAAATGGTATTTTGGATGTAAATGTTGTGGACCTTTTTGAAAGCTAGATGGTCCAACGAACTACGAAAGCCAGTGTATGATTTCTCCATGGTATTCCCCCCAGAGGAACACCCTTACATAAGAGCAACGTCCATTTTCAATGGTAAACAAGAGAGAACCCAAAGGCTTCCAATAACAACACCAAATGAATGGCTTAGAGCATATGAGAGAGAGAAGGAGAATTAGTTCATAGAAATGTTCGATTCAAATGGAGAGCCTATTTTTGATGATCCAGAATTATTAGACACCTATGTTGAGAAATTTCCCATAGGTATGAAAATGAAATCTATCTTTCATAACCTCCCACATTGGGAGCATCTTAATATTACCCACTTATTAGATACCGTGCATATATTTAAAAATGTTTCATCTTCTTTATGGAGGCACATATCATCGAACCAAAGTGACACATTTTTTGTTAGGAAAGATCTTATTACTTCAAAAACTAAAAATAAACATTGACCAAGATGATTAGAAAGTACGAGATCATAGGCAGATGGTCCCTCTAATTGGTATTTCAAATAAGGTAATGTCCCATTGATTTTAAAAAAAGATGATATTTCTTTGGAAAAGGAAGTTATAATGGGTTTGAGGGTGCCATATTCAGATGGGTATTCACTACGATGCTGCTTCACCGTGGATGCAATTTGTCGGGGTTGAAATTGCATGACCATTTGAATATTCTAAGAGTACATATAATGCAAAAAGAAAGATTTTATTATTTTTTATATTAATAAATTTTATCCCATGCAAGGACATAAAACATAAATAATTTTGTATATTATTGCATGTGTTTATAACTTTGCACAATCATTATCCTTTATTCATGCGTGGATGTGTGAAAAATTCACTTCCCCCAAGACCTAGGATGTGCCATATCTAAATTGTCTGCATTTGTACATTGGATCACATCAAAGGAGATTGATGTGGCTAGCATTCCATGGTGGCATCAAGAGATAGTTGAGAATTTTTGTATGTTTGAGAAGGAACTATTGGTGAGTTTCATGGACTTGCAAGTTCATCTTCTAATCCACCTAGTAGATGAGGTTGAATTAGTTGGGGTGGTTTCTTGTCATTGGATGTTCTTGATAGAGAGGTACATGAAGAAATTGAAAGGTTTTGTTCGACAAAGGGAAAAACACGAGGGGTCTATGGCAAAGGGGTACTTATCGTATGAGTATTTCTATTATGCTAGTGATTACATCAAGCAGATCGAAAATAGACTAAGCATGGTGATTTGGGACGATGAAAGGGATGAAGACAAAAGAGAAGGGGAACTGCTCCAAACGAATGGAAAAAGCCACTTGATAAAGAGTAAGCGACTTATAAATTTTTAAATTTAAACAAAGTAAATATTCATGTCGAAATTCGATATAATGCACATTTTGATCTCATATGTACTATATGGAGGTTTGATTTCATCAATGAATGCGGAAATTAAAGAAATCAATAAATTCATTTTTTACAATTCTGAAGTACACAACCGTGGGTTGTATTATATGAACCAAGGAGGATGAAATGGGATAGTGACAGGAAATAATTCATACGGTTGAATGGTATAAGTGTGCCTTATCATGATCATTTAAAATAAAATATGCCAATTATATGCTCCAAAAGATGGGTTGCTAACCAAGTCAGAGAGAAATATGGTGCAATCAGTCGTTACCTCTGTGCTGAAGAGGATGCAGTAAACGTAGGAATTGGGTGCACCCACTTGGTAATAATCTATTTATTTACATTTTAAAATTAATAATGACCTTTGAAATGTAACACCTATATTCGATATTTTAATGGTTGGGTTATTATAAGACACATGACACTATGATTTTAAAATTTTTTTTTATAGGTGAATTTGTTCCTATCTATGTGAGCATATGGATGCCATTTTCACATAGAAAATGCCGATCATGGACACATGACACAAGACTGTGGAGTGGAAGTTTATTTCAATCAATCTAGTCGAGCTGGCCATAGTGATCAAAACCTACTATGAGGGACGTTATCTTATGTATGAAAGATACAAAAGATCATTGAAGTGGATTTATCTTCTTTCCAATGTGTTATTTTTAGGTGCAAGTGGTGGGACACCTTTGATCGGAATAATTTGAAGGAAGATCGTGATAGTAGGCTGATATGTATCCACTCTAGAAACATGTGGAATGAAGCTAAGGAGTGCTAGTTTTTCCCCAAGCACTGCAACCAGGTGTTATTTTACCCACCTGTGTTAGATAGGGATTTGCGGTTCCTATTGAGACATGACCCTAGATCAAAACATATTTTTGAGAACAATACTGTTATCATGCCAAGAAAGCTAGAAGATAATGAGGGTGATAATGAGAACCGATAGTGATATGGTACATGTGTTATTTCATCATTTATACTATTTAAGATGGGTTTTATAAAGAAAAGGCCTTCACCTTATAACTAAGATTTTTTTTTTTTTTGAAACATTATAATATGTGTTTTGGATTAATTTGTTTGCATGGTGTCAATGTTAAAATAATTTCATTTGATAATTTTCAATTATGTTGATCTCGAAAACAATGGTGTAGTGTATCAAGTTATTTTTTTATAATGTCAATTCGTACAATAAAACAACTACTTGATTGCTTTAAATGTGTGTGAATGATATATTCCAAATGTATGTTGTTATTTATATTATGTAAGATCATAATAAAATACTGATAATTCTAAACATGAATTTATTTGCATCATGTTTTAAAATTTATTATGTTACAATAATTCATATTATTCTAGATTTATTATTTTACAATTATTTATAGTCATACAAATTTAAAAATTACAAATTTACAATTGTTGTAATTTAAAAATATTTACGGTATACATTTTACTTACGTTAGTTATGGCTCAAAATTGACAATTAATTTACAAATTTAAAAATTTTAATAAAATTGAATGATGACAATACATACAATTACAATTACAATTACAATTTTACAAATATTTTACATAAAATTACAATTAAAATTACAATCATAATTACAATTACAATTTTACAACTTTACATACAATTACAATTACAATTACAATCACAATTTTACAATTTTACATACAATTAAAATTATAATTACAATTATAATTATTTCACAATACAATTACAATTACAATTTTACATACAATTAAAATTAAAATTTCAATTACAATCACGACATAATACATAATAAATATCATGAGTTAATATTAAAAATAAACTTCATGTTCATGATAACCTTCATACAAGCATCATATTCAACTAACATGCACATTCAAATTCGCTAACATCATCTAATCATCATGATCATGATCATCTAACAAAAAAAAGCATTGTATAACATCATCACAACAAAAACATCAAATATACATCTCATGTCAAATAATTTTTATCACATACACATCTATCTACAACCACATTAAATGAACATATCAAACATGACCAAACAATATACACATCATGATGAACACCAACATGTAAATTAAGTACATCAACATGAACATAAAGTATATGGACCATATATATATATAGATTTTATAATGTGAAAAATATACAATTGTCATATAACTGCATATAAATGTCAAATATATGGTGGTATATCAATACTAGTACTAGTCGAGGCATGTTTAGTCGATGGTGCAATATGCTCACAAACTTCCTGTTGATGACTTGTCGATGGTGCAACCTACTTAGTCGATGGTGCGGCCTGATAAGATGGACCTGCCTCCTCAGATGGACCTACCTATTCAGGATTAGGTGCCCGTTGAGGACTAGGTGTCTGCTGAGATGGTGCAGACCACTCAAATGATTCCTGTTGATCAGTACTAGATGTTGGATTCTCATCATAATATCTCGAGCGAGGTTAAGTATGAGGAGGTGGATTACTATAGTGATTATCACTCCCCTCATAAGCATAATCATTAGATGAGGCGTTGCTCTATCATGCATCTTGACAATGCCTACCCCTCCTAGCCTGCACCAGTGCTCTAGAAGCTCCAACGATATCACACATGAGGGTCAACATATCGTGGGGCATGCCTCTCTAGAGATATGTGATACTATGATCAACTTGGATTTATCCGATCATAGCCAGGGGGACTCCCTCATTAACTAGAAGTCGGCAAAGTTCGTCACCCAACTCCATCCTGAATCAGGTGTTCAGCCTATGCCTCACCACCGCGGGTATCTGTATCATATCAAGATCAGTCTGTCACCCTGATCCTTTGCCTATGCCATCTCCTCGTCAACATCTACACATGTATCATTTAGTGGGGGTGGAATCGTGTACAAAACGTATGTCCCAATATCTATAAAAATATATAGTACACAATAATAATTAGACATTTTCATTAAACAATTTAATAAAACAAGTTAAATAACATGTGAGAATAAATTTGTTAATTATAACGAATTAATTAATACAATAAAATGAAACTATATTAATTTAAATAAAACACTAATATTACCTCTTGAATTCGCAGCTCATCCTGTGTGAAGAGGATGTTGGTACACCCTCGCAAATTCAAACCGACGTATGGAGATGGCACCATAATGAATGAGTTATCATGAACACTCGATAGCAACTCCAGTGCATCAGGAGATGTCCTACCTAGAAAGTGATACTAGCCCCTCTTGGGCATCATTTGGCCCCACATATGCATTTGTACATGTAGCATCGGCCTACAAGGATGCCGAACAAAAGTAGGCCTCATCTCTAGAAGCCTCTAAAAAATAAACAAAATAACTCTGAAGAAAAATGGAAGGTCAACCTCCCACGTGTCTGGTAATGACATCTATTTAATGTCGTACAAAACTACCACACAAAAAATCACAGACCATCCCACAAGTCATGGTGCCTGGAATAAAGAATCTACATTAAATAAAAGAAGGCAACTAATATGTTTCCCGTCACTGGTATAGTGTGAAATGGTCTTCAGCATTAGTGATAGGCAGATCACCACCTCTGCACCAAATGAATCAATACGTAATAGACCACTAGACACCTGAAAATATGCAGGAGAAAATATATCATCCCTAATGTAACTCTCAGAGTATGCCAACTAAATCCCTGATGCATAGGTGACAGGAACATCTCGGAACTGGGAAACATCATGCCCTCTCCTTGATAGGCTAGTAATAGAATATATGTCCTCCTCAGTGGGCCTGAACTACTGGCCATGACCAACCTGGAAAGCTTGTTGGTGGGCATAATTTTTTAACACAAAAAAAACTATCGGTGCACCCAAAAAAATAGTCACGCACCAGTACTGGTGTGTACGTTTTTATTGCGCACCATGCTCGGTGCGAATGGAAAATTTTCACGCATCGCAAAATATGGAAATATTTTTCTGCGGTGTGTTAACAAACTATCCCCCTGGGGCGGATAATTTTTTCAATGCACCGCCCACCAATAATACATGGTCAATGGTGCGGTCCTATAAACAACCACATCGTTGACCATGTAGTGTTGATGTGAGGGTGGTGCACTGACCTAAATATCCACCTCGATGCGAATATTTTGATCAATGCACCACCCAATAGATGTACATCGTCAATGGTGTGGTCCTGTAAAGGATCAGGCCATTGACCATGTAATGTTGTCAAGCGGATAATACACTAAACTAACTATATTCCATGGGGTGTTTAGTTTAGTTAATGCACTGCGCTCCCGATAATAGTACATAGTCAATGGTGCGGTTGTTTAAATGGCCGCACCACCATGTTATTTTTTAAATTATTCATGGTGCACATTTTTTCGATACCACACTAGAACCCGGTGTAGTTCCCATTAACATCGTTCGGCGTGTGGCCCATAAATTTATAGGCAGCACCGCGATTGGTGTAAGCCAAACAACTCAAGCGCACTGCTTAGAATTTTTCTATTTTTTTTAAACAGTTAATTTTAAGCTTTTTTTCAAAATCTAATTTGCTAAAAGGTTTAGTTATTTAGAAACAATTAGAATACTTCCACATTTCGTGTCGAGGAGGCATATTTTTTGAGGAATTGAAGATGCCAATTTTTCCCACCGTTTTTGAAAATCTGAACTCTACAAGGTGGGAAATGGATGACAACAATGCGTGTAATGGGAGAACCGATGGCAGGGAACCTCACGTAATACAAACTCACATGAGTGCCTGAGAGGTCTCGAGCATTGAAGAAGTAAAAATGACGTTTTTGCGGCTGGTAATTTTTTTTATTTAACCCAATTTTGGTGTACGGGTTTTTGAGAGACACTAGGTGGTATTATTGATGGTGCACTGCATGTCATTATGGTGTGCTGGATTATGGAGACACACCAAGTAGGTTTTTAGGGAGAGCATGGTGTCTTAGTGTTCCAACTTTTAGTACGCACTGGTGCATTTTGAGTAAAACGCACTGGTGTGGTTTATGATGAGAAACACACCTCAAGAAAAGCATCCATAAAAAAATCCACCCACCAACTTCCTCTACAGACCTCTGTTACAAACATATATCTGGGGTATTTTTATATGTGGTTCCTCAAAAACATGCGCTAGAGGGTATTTTCCTTTTAGTGTAATTTCTTCACATGAGGGACCACATGGTTGGCACAAGTGGCGAAGAAGTGGCACAACAAGCTAATTGGTGGCTACAAGGGTCTTCGGGCTACCAATTGAGGACCATCTTAGAGTTATTTTTCCTCCTAGGTATATCACCCATAAATTGGTGTGTGACAGGCCTAAAGAGTAAGAGCTTGTGTTTCCTCCCAAGAGCTCCCAAGTTCAAATATAGGGGTGGATAATGTACATTACGATAGACTTTAGCAATCAAATTTCTAGGTGTAGGTGGATCCATTGTGTCACAAATAAGTGGTATCATACACCAATTTTGTGTTTTGATTGGCCATGTCACACACCAATTCGGTGTTTCGCTTGGACGTGACCTTAAAATTAGATGATTATTATTATTAATATAAATATTATCAATGTAGGACTATTCTAAAATAAAATCATTTTCCTTAAAACTCTATATTGTGAAAGCAGAATTAAATCACAAATATCAAGGTTTGTTGAATAAGCACATTGATTTCCAAACCTGGTTTCAAACATTCTTACATACTCATGAATCAAAATTCAAAGGAACTTGGAAATGTACGGAATTGTTTCAAAGTTGCATAGAAAATGGAGATGATGTATATATAAAATATATGGGTAGCTAAAATGCATAGGTAAAAAATTGCTAACAGGTAGGAAGGATATGAAGTGAACTGTGCACTTGCTATGGAGGATGTATTGGCATTTCTTTGAGCATATCAATTTGTAATGTCATTAATCCACAAAAATACAATTAGTTTATAAATCTATAGTTCTAAGAATATTTATCAACAAAGAAATATATTCAAATATAGATATATACTAACTTTTATAAAACATTAAAAATAGCTTGCCCTTGAAATAAATAAGAAGAATTATAGACATGCGTAGGTAAGGGATTGTACAAATTGGTGGAGGTTAAGTAGCAAGAAATCCATAATTTAATAGCCTAGTTACATTCCCGCTAAATCTAAAATATTGTCAAATGGTTGAGTTAGGGACACTGGTCCAAGGCTAAGGTGGAAATGCTGTAGGGGAAATATGGAAAGCAAGGGAAAAAGAGCCAAATTTCATAAAAATCATTGGCCTACAAGACTGACCAGTGATGACTAGGCTAACCACCACAAAGATCAGAGAACAAGGGAAAACTAGAGAATTTTTTGTTGGTCTTAAAAATGTCAACCAATACGGGCTCTAACTAAAAAAATGGAGAGATAGAGTAGCGCAAGAGACTCTAAGGAGGGAGCATTACTAGGGGTTGGTGATGGCATATTTCATGAAATGAGAATAATATCATGCTATAAAAAATAATGGAAAGGAAGAGAACAAGTGCATTAGACTCGTAGTCAAAGGAAAATATTTGATATAGGCATAGAAGGGAGTTGATAAGCTTCTCGAAGGTTCATGGTCCCTTAAGAAGTCTCCACACGCATTGAAACCTATCTCAGGGGTGACTAGGCTACAAGAAAAGTGAGATTTTCGTATAGGCTAGTCTATGGATGGGAAAAGAAGCTTGGTCCCATACCTAGTTTCAGTTTACAATCTAATAAGTACCTACTACCTTGCCTGCATTCCTATCACACACTTGATTCTTGTCCTTTATAGTTTCTAGCACTGTTGTAATCATAAGTTATTCCCTTCATCTTTAAATACTTTCCTGGTTGACTCCATGGTATAATTCATTATCTCAATATTATTAGTAACAAATGGGTCGAATATTACCTTAGCGGTAGTTTCAGAGCCTTGTTCTAGTGGAAATGTCGTGAATACATGTGGAATTTTCTATCTCTACACTATTCCTTTTTCTTCCATGTCATTTCAGACGATGTTGTTGGTGGTGCAGTAGGCTTTGAGAGTCAGTTTCTTTTTATTTTTTACTTCTCACTCAGATTATGTTTGGGTTATTTTGACGGATGGTGCTTAGGGTTTCAAGACCTCTACCAAATTCTATTTTTTCATGTTCTTTGTGAATGTCACTAACCTTGAAAAAGGACTATTGAGGTCGGGATTTTACTTTTCTCTACCATTACTATTAAATTTGGAGCTAAAATTTACCCTGTAGGTGAGACTTTAACATGCTTTTCAGTGGTCGGTCATAAGATCGATTCAATTTATTTTGAGAATCCCTAATCCAGTTGATGTGGAATACGATGATTTTCTTTAGTCAATTTGATTCATCAGTGGCACAAGGCCTTTCCTTGCTACCTTTTCATTACTTAAACTAAATGATGATTTTTTTTGGTCACTAGATACATTTTAGTCTTTTAACTATAATTAAGCTTTCCACAAAATAAAAATAATATAAGTTTTCTATCTCAAGAATCTTGTTATAGCCCTCAAACATTTTTGAATCCCACTTCTTGATTATTGCTTATGAATATTGGATGATTACATCCATGTATATTTTGGCTCATAGATGGTTCTAAGTTTCATGTAATAAATGAAGCACTTCGGATAATATGTTTGATATGATCCACTATGACAAAAATGACATCAGGGTTTGAAATTTTGGATGCTTTATACACAAAACTTTGTAAAAATTCCTTTAATAGGTTTCACATGGTTAATACACATAAATAATTTTATATACATACTACTGAAATGAAATATCCATACGCTTTCACTGTGTAAAAAATGTCTTAGTATTCTTAAACTAGAATGGAGGGTTAATCACAAGTTAAAAAAATACAATTAGATCATTTGATGGTTATTCCGCTTAGGACTACACAACTTGTCTTATTGCTGGAAGAACCATTTATTATTTCTCCCTAAGGTGATGGATGGTATATTCTCCATGCTATATATGTTTGTAGTAATAAGGCCTATGTGTGGCCATTGTTGTTAAGGAGTTGGCTTCACACAATTAAACTTGTTAACAAATTAGCCTTGATATTGGCTCTGTCTTTTATGTATGAAAAATGCTACATTCAGATTGGACACCAGGGAAAATTTTAGGGGCTAATATTCATAGGTGGGCCAATTTTCTATGTTTTCTCTAGAAAAAAGATTCACCAATTTCCATTTTTCCAAAAACTTGTTCGCCCAAATTTTATATCATAAAATTATTTTACCTCAAAAATCGCCTAAATTTTATAGACACTATATAAAATCATTATAAATTGAATATTTTTACAAACATATTTATAGTTTGCATGTTAGGGACTAGTAATATTCACCAAGGTTTCTTAACTTTAATATGAATTTCCATCCTTAAAATTTTCCCTCTTGGACACACCCCAATAGCTATTCTAGGTCCCTTCACTAGAAAGCTTGAATGTGTTATCTTCCCTTCTTATCTGAAGAAATGAAACATTAACAAGTCACGAGGCATAATTTCCAAAGAATTTTTGATGATTGTTGTTAGTGGGACAACATTATTCCATAATACCAAATATAGTGAATTGAATATTTAGATGTCACTAGAAGCCTCCCTTTTTCCTACAAGTAGTCATTTTGAAGCCACATGTTGTTGTAAATTTTAGGTAGCCAAAGATTTTCTGTGTTTGGGAAAGAAAACAAGGGTGTTGCGGAAAATGTGATTCCCCCTCAAAAATTGATGAAACCTAAACAATTATAATAAGACAGATAATGATGTTATTTATGAAAATGAACAACACCGAGGGGTTGAAGGGATAGTCTTTCATTTCCTTTACTTTTCCAATAATCCAATTTCGAACTAGCAGCTAGAGAAATTGGCATATATTCCGGCTCTCCCATCCTTAATGACTATGAAAACACAAAAAGAAGAATGCTCATTAGATTTACCACTCTTAATTATGAAGAAAAAGGTACATGCACAGAGCTTGGGAAAACATATAAAATACCTTATTCTATTAAGAGTTCACTTCAATCTGCAAGTTTTCATATTGAAGATATGATGTGTGGACATTTGTATCTAGAAAATAAATAAGAGGTTAGATCTCACTCTAAGTTAATAAACAAGAGGTTAGATGTCACTCTAAGTTATCATCTCCAGGTACCTCATTTTGTTGTTTGAAGGTGTGGCTATTGTTATCACTCCAACGGATCTCTAAGTCTTAGAAATAGTCCAAACAGAGGTAACCACAGACCAATATTTTAGCTTGGTAGCTATCCCTAGCAAACTGGAGAGGGCTCTCTCGACAAAATCACAGCCAATAGGGCTGGATGAATTAGGGTTTTATGCTAGGTATGAGTACAGGGGTTTGTTTGAATTTGGGTTGTTGGATGGGTGAATTAGGTCAAAGAGGCTAGGTCATGGAAAATAGGATTAGAGTTTTAGAGATTAAATGGGGTAGGGTAGGTAGAAAACCTAACACTTTAGGGTTTCACGGTGAAATGGATCAGACTAGTGAGAAGCTAGAAAGAGAAAGGCTAAGCATGAATTCTTTCTAAACTGAAGAAGATCAACAAACTATGAAGGTTTTCCCAAAGACAGAACATGAGAGATGTATTATTCTTATCAACTTCAAAAAAAACATATCATATAAAGGAAATGGGTAATTAAACAAAACATGCATACACAATGAGACATAATAATAACAATTCTTAACTTCCAGCCCACGGGTATCCCAAAGAAATAGCTACAACATTTTCATTAATTTACTACCAAATACTGATTACACTAGAGTCTTTGATCAATCCAACAACATCCAACTTCTGAAATGAGTCAAAAAGTACATGATATAGAACTAAAACAACCTCAAACAACCTTAGGGGTCGAATTCCCAAGTTGAGGAGGTGTTCTACCAAAAAATGAGTTGAATACCTAGAGTGTAGGGAGGTCAGACTGACTCATCCCTCAATTTTTTCAAACTGATTGATTACATGTCATAAAAATTTTTTACGTATTGTATTTACCCCTAGGTAATTCAACCACATCATAATTACTTTTACATTAATGATTTACATTGGTAAAAATCCCATTGACCATGGTCAAACAGGAAAAAATTGAGAAAATTGAGAAATATCATCAAACTGAGAAAATGTGTCAAAAGTGCAGCGCCATATTCAGCTTCACATTTGAGGGAGTTATGGGTGTCAAAATTGAGCTCAGGATAGCTCATTAGAAACAATATCATGCCTAGTTTCTATTATTTTTTTAGAGAATAATTCTAAGGATTCTTTTATTCTTATGTTCCTAATGAAATTGATAAGTTCAAATCACAACTAATTTCCAAAAATCAACTGTGTAAAATAAAACTAAAACTGGCTTTCACTATCATACCGCGAGATTTAATAAATCTATTATTAGTCTCTAGGAACAAAATTACTTAATCTATTATTCTAACAATCCTATGCATAAAGACAAAATCAAATTGTAGTAATGGAAACCATATATCTTCTCATCGACTAGAAATCAAAACTTGTAAAGAAATCCCTACTTCTCCTGAAAAGAAATCACTCGTAAACTAAAGAAAAAAAAAAACAAAAAACAAAAAACAAAAAAAAAAAAACTCATAAAATTGTAAAGAAATAACTAACTCTTTGAAAAGAAATCACTCATATGCTGAAAGGAAATCACTCATCAAATTGTAAAATTACTTTGAGATAAATCACAACTGCTCTTAAAATAAAACTATGAAAAAATATTTGAAGAAGGATTACTCTGCAATTCACAATTTAAAAGAAAATATTTAATGAATCTACATCAAATGATAGAAACACATTATGAAAACACCTACATAAAATGACAAAATGTAATTCAGGAAATAACTACAACAAATGACAAATTATAATTATGAAAATAACAACATCAAATGATAAAATAAAACATGAAAACAACTACGTCAAATGATAAAATAAAAATATGAAAACAACTAAATTAAAAATAGAAAATGTAGAACCTTCACTATTTGCAGGGGTGCTCCACAAACAGATGGTCAAATATTTACTCCAACAGTGAACTATGCATCAAATATTCAAGGCACTTGTTCATTAAAGGATGAAAAACTGAGTTTTTTAAAATTTCATAGTTGCATAAAAAATTTCACATTATTCAGGTTTTGTTTTGAAAAATATTTATAAAATCCCATGCTCAAAATTGTTCAAGGCCCTCATGCCTACTTAGGCTAAAAAAATTCTAATTTGAAATTCTAACAAATAACAAAATATCACTCTTTGCGATTTTCTATGCGAGAAATAAAATCGTGAGGCATGATCAACATGGACTATCGATCGCATATTTAGCAATGTTTTACGCCCTCCTTTGACCACACAATGAGAAAAATTCCTTCATGATCTAGCTCAGATAGATAGGAGGAAATCCTTGAGGAGATGAAACCCCACCTTTCCATAAACTTATTTACTCATCTGACACCTCAAAGTCCATAAAACCATGGCGTTGGCTACAGAAATGAAAATCAGCTACATAATCATGTCAATTTTGTAGCGCATACAAATTTTAACTTAATAATAGGAAACATTATTGAATATGAAAGATAAGACATTTAAATACCTTAACATGTCAAAAACATGTAGTTTGATGCTTATTTTAGTTGATGATGATGGTAAAAAAGAGTAAAATTAGATAAAAGAGTGTATCAAAATGAAGCAATCATGAGGGTCTACAATCCACCACACAGAGGCCATTGCATGTCCTCATGCAAAAATGAAAAATTGATGACCCGTGTTAGCTACTACATTTCTCCTGAGACATTTGCTAGCACATCTAGTTTTATCTTCTTTACCTTATTTTTAGCCACAAGCATTCTTGGCTTTTTCATCAAGATTTTGTACTTGAGATTTATGACTTGTCTCTTAAGAGCTCTGTTATAGCATCATTTTTCACCCTCATGTGATTCATGATTGTCTCTTTGGCCTTGGGCACCCATTCCTACAGACTTGAATAAAAGTTCATAAAAAACAATGTTTCAAATCCCATACGCGGGTATGACCAGACTTTTCCGCGTATATACGCGCGTTTAGAGATACTTTTCCGCGTATGCCATTAAAATCATTAAAAAAATATATATATATCCCTATTTTCGAGGCTGGGTTGATGGTTATTCCAGTAATTCAACCATCCCAGCCCGTGGCTAACTGTTTCCAACTAATTGAAACTACTTTGAGGGAGTATAAAAGCCCCTCATGTGCATGGCCTAAGTGAGGGAGAAAATTATAGACATTATACTCTGTCGGAGTCCAAATTCAAGTCTGATTTCCCGTGCCTCCTACACTTCCCAGATTTTTACAGGAAACCGTTGTTTCGTAGAGATGTTCATCAGCTTATATGTCATCTCGTGTGCACAAGTCTTGAAATTATCTTAGCGAGGCAAGGGCGGGGCAGATCCGGACGATGGTCTGTTCGAAGATCGTGGAAGGATTCAGGTGATCTCTCCACCTTTCTATTATTGTACATGCTGTTCGTAATAAAGAAGAACCATCCTATTCCTGAATTCACGTGTTAATATTTGCTTGCATATGTGAAAAGATTATTAATTAAGCATTGATTATTGTTTATATGATGTTTCACATGGATTACACTGACATTTAGAAAGATATATGTTGTACAACTAGATTTTTGTGCATGTCTCTTCTTAATTTCCAGGCTGAAGCGGAAGCAGGGTTGCTGGGGGTTTGGACCCCGCGGGATCTACGTCGAACGTAGGATCTATAGGTGAGTTCTACAATCGATGTTATCTAGTTTTTAGCGTACAAGTGTGGTTGTGTGAGTCCTTCTTGAATAGCATGCCCTGATCTGTGGATGTTTTTGACCCAACAACCTCTAGGGTGTTATTTCCCGAAACAGAACTGGTGACTCCACTGGGGATTGCATTTTCGTGATTCCCCTATTGGGTGGTTTCAGCTATTTTAAAGGTTTCTAACAGTTTTAATCATTATTTCCAGTCCAGTTAGTTTTTTCTCAGTTAGACTGAATACCTGGTTCTTTAACCAGGCTTGATCATTTTTGTTTTTCATTATTACCTTTCCATACGCTAGTTTTCTCTTATACAGACGCGTATACACACACTTTTTGTTAAAGGAAGTCGCGTATACGTGTGTTTCCTTTGACATAGTCACGTATGCACGCTTGTTTCAAAACTGCTAAGTAGCGTATGTCTGGGAAAATTTTGAAATTTTTTATTTCTTGACTTTTTGGTCTTGTCTGCTTGTAGAGACCTATTCCTACAGTGTCCTTATAGTCTCTGGATTGTGTTGAAAGTGGTTATTGGTATTTTTCTTTCTTGTTAGGTTGAATACTGGCTCATTTGGAAAATCTTGTTTTTTAGTGCTTGCATTTCTGGTTTGAGTACCGAGATCTCTTTTTGGGGATTCTTGGTTGTTCTGCTTAATCAGGACAGAGAGCTTCTACTCATATGCTCTTGCCTGCTTTTGGTTGGATTTCTTGATTTCATGTGACTAGGTCTTGTTGCAATTTTTTGAAGAGTCATTGTTTGTTCTTTGAAGTTTTGTTTGCTACAAGATTGTGCTATTCTTCCGGGCTGAGTTACTGAGTTTCTTTTCTTCCTTTTGCTCGTATAAATGTTTCTACTAAGTGGCACTATAAGATTTAGAGCATTTTTTTTTAAGTTTTTCTTGAAATTCAAAGATTGTTTGGCTTGAGAATTGGATAATCCTTCTTGGTCTCTTTGAAGTCTTCTTTTATAAAATTCAAAAAGCTCAAAAACATTTTTGTTTTGCCATTGCTTTTGTTTTGCATTTTTGTTATGGTTTCTTTCCATCTTTTGAAGCCTTGTTGAGATTTCTTACCTTCGGTTTCTGACTTGATTTAGGAAGGGAATTTTCATTGGTTTCTTTCTCTTATTTCAAGCATATTTTGGTGTCTTTATACTGAGAGTTTCTGATTTGGGAACTAGCTTTGTGGACAACCGAAAAAGTGATAGAACTAGGGGATTTTTGGAAATTTCTCTTTGCTTTGTTAGATTTTGCATCTTAGAATTGGCATGCTCTTAGTAATTTGCATTAGGTGCACTTGAACATTTGTAGTCTTTTTCATAAATTTTGCGAGTGTGAGTTTGATATCTGAAAAGAAAAAAAAATTTAGTCTCGTAGAACCCGTGTAGAAATTTCTTTTCATCGAAAGGCAATTACTGCATTTGCATGTAGTTTGGATTTCATTAATTTCTTTTTTGTTTCATAAAACATCACAAGTTTCATTTCCACACACCCTTGATTTAATATAACATCCAACTAAAATAAGCGCAATAATTTAAAAACAACTAGCAAGTTTTTTATTAAGTGTCATACATCAACTAGCTAGGTTGTAGGGCCTTGGATTAGGTGAGTGGAGAGTTAACTCTCCAAGGCCGCTCAAACTAAAACATAGAAGTTTATTAAATGAGCGAAATCCAACTCCGTTAGGTGGACCGGGAAAGCTCTCCTCCAGAGAGTCAAGCGCGAGGGGAAGTGAAGGTTGAGACGAGAGATACCCCCTCTCTGATTTACTGGATCTTGCCTTAAGACCATTCCACCCGGCTGCTGACACGGATTGGTGCCCATAGTTACCATTCCTAGGTTCCACATAGGTGACTGTGGGGGGGAATACCCATGGTACCTGAGGCAGACGTCGTGTCACTTCCAGCAGTACTTCTGGAGGGTGCCCCGGTGAAGCTTAGGTACTTACACCGGAAAAGGCTGTTGTTAGGAGGTTGTCATAACAGTTTCTGTTACCTTCGCTAGTAGGCATGGGCCGTAATTATCCCAGACTACTTTCGGGAGGTCCTATTTTTCACGTTCTCGTATTTTGGTGTCTGGTCCTAATCACCCAGAGCGGAAATACCTGAAGGCTGCTTGCTTGGTTGCATCTTAGGGACTTTTGTAGTGACTGCTCTTTGCTCCTATCTTGCCTAGCTTTATACTTTTTTGAGTCTAATTAATCTGTTAAAGTGGTTGATCAAGCGCCTCGTCGATCGAGGAGAGTTCGAGGGTTATCTCACAAAACTATTGAGCCTTCTTCAAGAAGGAGTAGGAGTAATATAGCAGGTGAATATCACCCGGTGATATCTAACGTAGTGGAGAGAGATCCTCCACAAGGGCTTGAAGGTTTTGTAGTTGGTTCCAGTGTTGGTATCGAGAGGAGTGCTCCGCTCACCTCGAGAGTCTTATTTCCGCGGGAATAAGAAGTAGAAGTAGAGGAAGTATCTCAGCTTTCTGAATCACTTCCATCTCCTCTTCCTCCTGATTATCCATTTGTTGTTGAGTACATCGGACCTCAGTCAGAAAGGCCAGAAAGTCCTTATCCATCTTATTCATACCTTTCGATGACCACGATTGGGAATGTGGCTTCAACTGTTAGTGCTACAGGCATTCAGACTCCTGCTTCAGTGGAAGGAGGAGGCACAATTGCTATATCTTCGATTTCTTCTAGTACTGCTGTGTTTGGCTCTGGTTTCACCCAATCACATGCTTCTAAATCTGGTCCCTTTTGTTTTGGAACGCCCACTAGTGGGATTCCTTCATTTTCCTTTTCCGCTGCTACAACTATGTCTGCACCCATGTCTTCCATGGCTAGTGGGTCAGCTTCTTTTCAAGGGTTCCCCTTCGGAAGTGGGCATATTCCTAGTTCAAATCCTTCATTAGGGTTTTTTCCTTTTACTTCTCAGACTCAGAGTTTTAACCCTTGGTCTGGGGGTCAAAGTTTGACTACCTTTACAGGTTGGAACCCTATATTTACAGTAGTGGGGGCAGGGAATCAGTTCTTCGTTGGTCAAAAAGGGAATGCTTGTTTCCCTTCGTCGAGTGCTTATCAGACTTTTTCCCCTCTTTTTAATGCTTAGAACACCTATCAGGGGCTTTCCTCTTCATTTATTACTTCGGGGGGTGGGGGAGGAACTGGTCCGATCTTTGGTAACTCTACGTTGGGAGGGGGTCCTTCTCCAAACGCTGGGTCCTACGGCCCAAAATTTTCTACGACTTCTTTCTGGCAACCTGGTGCCTCATCAAATCTAGGTTACTCTTTTTAGAATGTAGGGAATTCATCCCACCAAGGATGGAATCCTGAGGTTCCTCCTCTCTTACCTTTTCTGGCAACGTTGAACTTGCTAGATTTGTCGAAATTGACGAATGATCCGATCCGATATAGTCCTGGGTGGCCTTCGGTTCCTACCAAACTACCTTCAGACATTCCAAAGTTTGAAGGCAAGAATGGAGAGGACCTGGTTGATCATATCACCACCTTCCATTTATGGTGTTCATCTAACTCCCTGACCGAGGATTCGATTAGGCTAAGATTTTTTCAATGCACCTTAACTGGAAATGTTGCCAAGTGGTATATTGAGTTAATTGGGGGGAGTTTTGCTACTTTTGGAGATCTGACTACGACATTTCTAAATAATTTCTAGTTGCCTATCCGTTATGATGCCGGGACTGAAATCCTAGCTAATTTCGAGTAGGACGATGCAACCCACATTCCTGATCATATTCAGGAATGGCGGAGAAGGAAGAGGCTTATTAAAGCTCATATTCCGGGAGAATTCCTTTTGGAATGGTTTTTGAAATCTCTGCAGTCAGATATTTCTAAGGATGTATCCCTGTCCGGGGTATTTTTTGAGGAGCAGGCTATTTTCAGAGCCCAACAGCTTGAATTGATATATTCTCAGTCTGGTGTCCGTCATAAATATTTGCCTAATGCTCCTTGCTCCAAATTATACTTATCCAAGACTAAACCTGGTCCTCATGGTGACGGACTTATTGGGTCGATCAATAGTGGGGCAACTAACTTGCTTAGTCAATTGTAGCAGTTGTCTTTACAATCTGCTCCTTCTGGTCAGGCTGTGCCTGCTAAGTCATCGCCTTCTCAATATTTGTCAGTAAATGTTGTTCAGACTTCTAACCCTAAAGAAAATCAACAATCCGAAGGGAAGAAAAAGGGATGGAATAGTAATAAGAAAAAGGGAAAGAATGGGAAGGGTAATGCAAATAAATCCAACGAGCATGTTGGTGAGGGTCCAAAGGATAAAAAGAAAGTGAATTTTCCTTGCAAGTTATGTGTTGGAGACCATCTTACTCACCTTTGCCCTCAAATTCAGGATGTGCATCACTTGTTAGCTCAGCAGGGTTCTTCTAGTTCCTAGACTGTGTTGACAAACTCTTTTCCCCAAGGGCAACAGCTAGTTGTTGGCACGAATTAAAATACTGGGGCTTCCTTTGGGGGCACCCAGGAAGGGGAAACTCCATCAAACATATACATGATGAGTGCTCATGTGGATATCACCACGAGATCCCGTGATTATGGAAAATATGAGTCTTCGAAAGTCAAGGGTGCTCCCGATGGTACTGAGCTACTTCATATCACGAGGCCTACTATTGAGCCTATACCTCAGATGCCAAAAACATCTACTAAGCGTACGATGATTAATCCAAATGCCATGGCTACCTAGAACTACTCTATTGTGGAAGATCTGGCATAGAGTCCTTGTGCCATGTCAGCTCTTGAGATGCTTCAGTCTTGTCCTGCTCAGCGCAGTGCTCTGCTCACTGCTATTGGGGCTGTCGATCTAAAGAACTCTCTTGTGATTACATTCGATATGTCTAATTTTAAAAAGACACTCCCCCATCATATGGATTTTCATATCAAATCATCATTTCGAAAATTCAATATTTTTCAAACGGTCGTTGATGAGGGTGTTTCCACATGTGTGATGTCTCTCACATGCTGGAAGGGAACTGGATCTCCCGCAGTTGTTCCATTTGCTACTCTTCTGAATTCGTTTGATGGTCATTCTCATAGACCACATGGTATTGTCTCAGCTTTGCCCATCTGTGTTGGCGGCAAAACTATAAATATAGAAGTTGAGATAGTTGATGCAAGCTTGGACTACAACCTTCTGTTGGGGCGAAACTGGAATTATGAGATGGATGCCATTGCATCCTCATTATTTCGGATTATTTGTTTCCCTCACGAAGGGAGGATTGTTACAGTGGATCAATTAGACTGTTCTCCTGTAGACCCGAATGCATATACTGAATCAACTATTCCAAAGTTGGATAATGCCAAGCCTCCTGTTGAGAGTTTAGGGGTTGGAATGTATTCTTCTTTGATGGGTACTTTTGATATTCCACCTCCTACTGTTCATATAAATGCAATTTCATCCTCCAGGGCTCCTCTTCGAAGAGATTTCTTCAAAACTCATTATTTTTCGGACCCTTGGACCTTACCTTCCCCTACCTCCACATTAGCGAAAGGTCAAGTGGGTGGAATGGAATTTCCAATGTCTGCAGCTGAGATTGATTTTCAATCTATTGTTGACTCTGCAGAGTCCATTCCATCTCCTCTTTCTCCGGAAGAGTTAGATGGCGATGTAGCTCCGACTTGGACACTTGGTTCTTCTTCCACCCAAGATTGCCTTGATACTACTCTTCCATTTGAAGAGGCCATCCTAGAAGTATGACTGGTATAGATAGACCGTGGGATGATTTTCATCATCAGTCTTACTTTTTACCTGATTTGAGCGAAGTTCAATCAAGTTTTCCAAGTCCTTTGTCTCCTGGTCCTATTCGCCCAGTCTTGAACTCTTTAGCACTAACACAGGTATATGCTGAAGGGAACATGGATGTGATTTCTCCAACTATCTCGGTGAACATTTCTAGGGATCCCAATGTTATAGAGAATGTATTCATCGGTGCTGAATGTTCCCCTGAAGAGATTTATATTTACACCGATCTCTTTAAATATTTTACGGATGTATTCGCTTGGTCTTATGAGGAAATGCCTGGTATAGATCCATCTATTGTCCAGCATGAGATAAAGACTTACGAAAATGCTAAGCATGTGAGGCAAAAACTTCGCCCGGTCAATCCTAGGAAGGCTGCAGCTGTCAAAGCCGAGGTGGAGAAGCTGTTAAAGGCGGGATTTATTTTCCCTGTTCCTTTAACTGAGTGGGTTTCGAATCCTGTTCCTGTGGATAAAAAACAAGGAACAATTTGAGTTTGCATTGATTTTAGAGACCTTATTATCTCATGTTCGAAAGATAATTACCCCACACCATTTATATATCAAATTATTGATGAGTGTGCCGGTAATGATATTTTCTCCTTCATGGATGGTTTCTCTGGATACAATCAGATTACTATCTGTCCTGAAGATCAGCATAAGACTGCCTTTATTTGTCCCTGGGGTACTTTTTCTTACAATAATATGCCTTTTGGTCTTAAAAATGTTGGGGCTACGTTTCAGCGGGCCATGTCATATGCCTTCCATGACATCAAACATATTATTGAGGCGTATTTGGATGATTTAGCTGCTCGTTCTCGAAAGATAATTGATCATCCTGCTCACCTCTGTCAAGTATTTGAACGATGTCGTTTCTACAAGATTAGGTTGAATCCAAACAAGTATGTTTTCGCAGTTACATCCAGTCAGTTATTGGGATTCATTGTTTCGTTAGAAGGTATTAGGGTAGATCCCTTCAAGGTTGAGGCAATACTTCGGTTGCCTCCCCCGTCGTCTATTCGTCAACTTCAAATTCTACAAGGAAAAGCTAATTTTCTTCGGAGATTTATCATAAATTATGCTGAAGTTACCAAAGGATTTATGAGATTGTTGAAGAAGGGAGTTCCATTCTTTTGGGATGACTTTTCTCAGCGCTCATTCGATGCTTTGAAAAAAGCATTGACCTCTGCTCCTTTATTGAGTCCACCTGATTATAGAAGGGATTTCCTTTTGTATCTTATAGCAGCAGAATCTACCATTGGTATGGTTCTAGTTCAGGAGGATGATGATCTTGCTGAGGATGTTATATACTATCTTAGTCAAGGATTGGTAGGACCTGAACTCTGGTATACTTCGATAGAGAAGCTAGCTTTAGCAGCTGTCCATGCTGTATAGCGACTCAGACATTATATTCTTCTACGAAAAAATTATTTTTTGGCAACAACTAATCCATTTCAGTTTGTTCTCAGTAGGCGAGTGATTGGGGGCAAATACAATAGATGGATTGTGATTTTGCAGGAATTTGATCTTGAGTTTATGTCTGCCAAGTCTAAGAAATCATTATTTTTGGCGGAATTGATCTCTGAGTTTCCCTATGGAGAAGAGATAATCTATGATGAGTCCTTCCCAGATGAACATTTGTTTCTCATATCTCCAAAGGATCCTTGGTATAGAGATATCATTGAGTATCTTCAGATTGTGAAGTTTCCCTCTACTTTTTCGAAAGATGAGCGCCGTAAGTTGAGTCACTTGGCTAAAAATTACTTGATTATTGGTGATGCTTTATACCGTCGAGGGGTTGATTCAGTCCTAAGACGTTGCTTAACTCTTGAAGAAGTTGAGGCTATGCTGAATGATTGCCACAATGGAGCTTGTGGTGGTCATTTATCTGGGCTTTCTACAGCCCAAAAAATCTTGCGTGCTGGATAGTTTTGGCCTTCAATTTTCAAATATTGTATGGAGTCGGTCAAAAAGTGTCATCCATGTCAAGTTTATACTCGAAAAATGCATGCTCATCCAGCTCCACTTTTTCCAGTCATTACTATCGGTCCCTTTACAAAGTAGGGTATTGATTATACTACTTGTAACCCACCTTCGACTAAAGGTCACAAGTACATTATTGTAGCAGTAGACTACTTTACGAAGTGGGTCGAGGCTATGCCTACTTTTGGGAATGATGGTGAGACATCAGCTCTTTTTATTTTCAACCAAGTTATTGCTCGTTTTGGTATTCCTAGAGAGATTTTCACTGATCATGGCAGTCATTTTCAGAATAGCATGATGGCTGAGTTGGCTTTAAAATTAGGTTTCTGACAAGAGAATTCATCTCCTTACTATCCTCAAGCTAATGGGCAAGTGGAAGCCATGAATAAATCCTTGAAGACCATTCTTCAAAGGAAAATTAATAAATCTCGATCCAACTGGCATATAATGCTATATCCTACACTTTGGGCATACAGGACGTTAGTAAAAACTGCAACTGGCTTTACTTCGTTTCAACTAGTTTATGGGCTGGAATCCATATTTCCCATTGAGTGTGAGATTCCTTCTCTTAAGTTAGTTGTTGAGCTTCTTCCTGACACTTCTAGTCTTGAAGAACATCTCCTCCATCTGGAACATCTTGATGAGCAGCGTCGAGATTCCGCCACGATGAATGAGGCACATAAGAAACGAGTCAAAATTCAGTACGATAAGGCGGTCAAACCTAGGGTTTTCTTGGAAGGTGACCTCATCTTGGTCTATGCCCAAGAGAAGGATGACCTGGGCGCAGGAAAGTTTAATTCTATGTGGTATGGCCCCTTCATCGTTAAAAAAATCCTTAAAAAAGGAGCGTATACCTTGGTTGACTTTGAAGGAAACGAGTTTCCGAAGCCCAGAAATGGGCTCTATTTGAAAAGGTATTATGCCTAGGCTTTAGCCTGAAAATTTTCTTTTGTATATAGTAGTTTTTATTTTTGTACATATCTGGTTTTTAGGTCTTTGATGTGATGGTGATATTTTTGATCTGATTTGGCAGGTCATGTTGAATGTCATGAGTCATTATGGTTTCACCGATGGTGCTAGTAGACACACCCGGAATTTGGCTTCTGCAGCTTGGGTGCTTCATCATCCATCCGGTCAGCTGTTAGTATCAAGAGGAGTCTGCATTGGTCCTGCTTCCAATAATATAGCAGAGTACACTGCACTTATTTATCTACTCTCGGAGGCAATATCTTTGGGTGTTGATTCGTTGGTATTTTTCTTGGAATCCCAGCTGGTGGTGTCACAGTTGAACAATACTTATCGGGTTCGAGATCCATTTTTACTCCGGTTGTTTTTGAGGGTACGTTTGTTACAAAGATCATTTCAATTTTTAACTTTCATTCATATTCCTTGAGTAGACAATTGGATGGAAGACTCATTAGCTAAGCAAGTAATTGATTGGAATATTAATCATTCCATACATTAAAATTTAATCATTAAAAACATCATACATTTTCATACATTTGTCACATCACATCAAAAATCACTGTATTTATATATATCATCAGAGTGTTCAAAAAAATATACAAAATTTGGATCCATATATCATACAAAAATATGGCTTATGCCCGATCATGTTTAGTATCAAAAAATATACAGTCATCCGGTAATCATATCTATCTACTCCTGTGGTTCCTGCCCAAAATTCGTGTTCCTATAGAACATGATTGCAGTGGCGACTCAGCGGAATAACCGCACCCAGTCACGTGGTACTCCCACTACCCATCTCTGGATGGCCTCACGTAGATCTTACACTGTAGCCATGGGCACTTGACGAGTTAACCCCTCCAAGTTCCTCTGTATAGCATGGAGGGTTTTGTCTAGGTCTACTATATCCACCTCACCTCTGCGACGCTTATGTGGTGGGTAACCCTCAGGACAGACTGGTCCAATATATGTATCATGATCATCATAATATTGTCAGTCATTTTGGAATCCAATCAAAACCATGTTTTTTTTTCACATTTTTCACATATATTGAAAAAATCCAAAAAATTATATAATCAAAAAAAAAAATACAATCTTACCGATTGGGCCCCATGCCGCGCCAGGTGGAAGGACGAGGTTTGGATCATTGTGGAAATCCATCTCGGCATAGGGGTAGTCATCCACGGCGATGATTTGTTCTCCCCACCATTGGAAGAACTCGTCATCCCAGGTGGTTCGGGGAACTTTGCTTCCCCCCAGTCTCTTCATCAGATCTACCCATCGGGCAATTCTTGGGTCTCTTGGGCTGTTGATTGAAAAGATCACTTTGGGTCGAAGCCTAGGAATCTTCTCGAAGAATAATTTCATCAAAATCGTTCCATATCCGAAATTCTTTGTGTTTTCTTTTCGGATGGAGGTCATTTGTTGCTTCATGTTCATTAGTAGAGCTATACACCAATCATATAGATGAGCTAGGCATTCCACAGCTATGCTCATCTGAGTCCTAGAAGCCTGATGCAAGGAAGTAGATCCTGCTACCTTTCCAATGGTGAATAGGAGAATCTTCATGTGTAGATATCCCAAATCTTTGATAGCAATCTGAGTCCCTAATTTCTTGGACCCCTCTACACAATAGACGTGGACATAGTCATCCATGGTAAGCCCTCCCAAAGACTTGTTGTGCAAATCTACTGGGTCTCCCCTCCATGAGAGTCAAGTAATGAAGTCGATGTCTTCTACCTCTATGTGTATGGGCATTTTATCTATCATAATGCAGTATTCCTCCGGTTCCCAATAATTTACTAGCATTTCAAGTAATCGGACATTACTCTTCATATTTGGCATTTTGAAAAATTTGAGCAATCCACAATTTCGGAGGATATTGAGCAATAATTGATCTTGCATTACTTCATTATCGATTGAACTATGCTCACGTTCCCTCCAGGTGATAGTCATCCTAAAAAAATTCATTCATTTGTCCATTAGAAATGGTTTTTTACATTTCAGGTTGCGCATACGCGACTTACTCTATACATAGTCGCGTATATACGCGGCTTGGTCCATATAAACCCATGTATGCGCAAAGCTATAATTTAAAACAAATGTTTCTATGGTGAAATTTCCAAATTTTAAACTTATTAATGGACAAAATTGATAATAATGATGGATTAAGAGCTTACCTGACTAGTTTGGCGAAATTTGAGGACCAATTGCTCCTGTTTTGACGAAAGAGGCTTTTTCTCCAGAGCTTTTTTTCCCAAATCAGCAAGTAACAATGAACCAAATGTGAGGTAACATGTGTATTTATGCCCAGAAATTGAAAATTTTTTGCAAAAAATTGTTAAGCTTATTTTTTCAATCTATCTTAAGCTGCATAACCCAGATGCTTGGAAGTGCCCATATTGGTATATTTTTAGGTACATTTTGATGAAGTTGAGATTTTTCTGGTTTTTTGTCCATGACTGCTATCCCGTCATGGCAGGTATATGATCTTCACTGGCATATAGGTTAGGGAATCCACTTTCTGTTTCATTTTGCATACTAGCCTCCATTCTGATCACTTGCCATAGGGTCCATCCCATCAGGTCATGAGTATTTAACCCATTTCACTCGCCGATTTTTTAATCATGACTTGGTGGTAGAGCCTTCCTTTACATGGGCTTCCTAGTTAGTTCCTCGCTATCACTCGTTTCCCAAGCTGCTTTTCCTGTAGGCTCGGGAGTCCTCTTTAGTCCCACCATGACTTATGTGTTGAAGCTTCATTCTTCTTCTTCTTCACTATCATTTTTCTGGCTATTACCCTAGAGGCTCCCTGGTGTTGTTGAGTTGTATTACTGCATTGCATACTGGCTACTTGTTTATCCTGGCCTTTAGCCGGCTTCATTTGGACTTGATGTTTAAGCCATATTTTGACCTTGACTGTCTGTACAAGTTAACCATTGCATGCACTTAGCTATCGCGACTTGACACCCTTTTTACCTATGGATGGTAAATTCCTTTGAGTATTTCTTACCAATTTCTACCACCTTGCATTGAGCATAGGATCATTCCTAGCCCAGGAACTAGTTCATCTGTTTCTTGATACTTGTTCTATCCATTGTAGCATACCATTCTTTTATTCTTTTTCAGGCTTATTATATGAAAAAGACAAAAAAATCAAATATAACAAAAAGAGTGGGAACGGCCGGATGTTACTTCGTAATTTGATGGCAGTACAGTGTCATTTTGTCGCCCTTGAACAAAGCACATACACTTATATATTTCCTTCATTTGGGATGGTTTTAGTTTTGACCTAGGTTCAGCCTTTTCCTTGTTTCACTGGTCAGTACTCCCCTAGTTGGTTATCTCTTCCAATCATATGGAGAGTTTGTTTTTGCCTCCTGCATAATAGACTTATACAGTGTCATTTTTACTACCATGGTCATCACAAATCGTGCTCTTGTTCAAGGGAAGTCTAACCAGAGTCGGCCATTCTACGGTGTCTCTTGACTCATTATTCAGTCGGTCTACCCGGTCTTGTCAGTATCTTGTTCTATCACATCAGATGTTTTGATCTTCTACTCGTGCTGGTTTGAGAAGGTCTCCATTGACTTCTTGCTGGCAGGTTTTTCTCTCATCGACTAAGACATATTTCTCTAAGAGTAAACCTAGAGCCGCACCCTGGCCCTATTTCCATCATTGATAGGTGACCCTGTGCTTAGCATTTGATCATCATTATGGGTCTTTGACTGAGTGGTTTCCCCTGTGTTTGACATCAGCATACATTATCACACTTGGGATTTGTGCAGTACCTTGATTTCCATTTGACCCTATCGGTGGATATCTCGCCTCTGTGTCAGCTTCCATTATTGGTTTGTTCAGAGAGTTTCTTCCGTGCGCTAGCGTCATCTTGTGCATGTTAGAAACGTACTTCGGTTTGGTTCTGTCACTCTGATTCGTCTGATTCCTTCCAAATCTTGCCCTGTGGGTTACACTCGCATTGGACTAATGTGGGATGCCTTAATGCCTTCCTTCCACAAGATATTTTCCCATCGACTCCGACTCATTTCTCTGAATATAAGGTCTAGAGTATTTTGTCACTACCTTAGGGTTTGCAGTCAGCAGTGGCAGAATCTTCGCTATCGACAGTGGGGATTCATCATTGCCTCTTGATTGGTAGATTCTTCCAAGTGTTCAACTTCAACTCGTTTATTCGCACTTGTTAGATTGTACTGGGGCACCTTGACAATCATTTTCATTATTGGTGGGTTGTCTCGCTTTGGTTAACGGTATGCATTATTGACTGGTAATCCAACGATTTCTCACATGGTCGAATTTAGCTCATTTATTCCCATTGTGTAGAATTGTGCCATCGAGATCGGTGAAGACCTCTGGTTGCATTAGCATCTTTCGGTTCACTTTTGACAGTCCATTCAGTTTCTGCCAGTGATGTCGTTCACCCTTATATGTTGTAGTGTCAGTACAACAGCATCCTATATGTTGGCTCCCAAGTTGTGTGATTGTACCATGTGTTCCACCCCTTATGATCTGTTACCTGGAGATTCAGTTACTTTTGTGATCAGACATCCATTTTCAGCACTATTGATCAGTTTGATATATGTGATACTTGGACATTGATTCTGACTTGTACTTCCGGGCCGTGCTCAGTCGATTCATTGTGTACTTTTAGTTCAGCTATACTTGTATACATTCTAGATCTATTATGTACTCTCTATATGGATATATTTTTGACTGAGCATGGGTATGCCCGCCTCAGATATAAGCTGACTCTCTGTTTTCTTTTATTGGTTTTTGGACAGGCTGAAATCTGGTGAAGTCCTCTCTTGTCCTCGCGAAGTTATTTCTATGCACATAATACATTTCAGCCATCATGTACCCCTTTTGACCTCATATATCAGGGGGCATCTATTATAGCATCATTTTTCACACTCATGTGATTCATGATTGTCTCTTTGGCCTTGGGCACCCATTCCCACAAAATTGAATAAAATTTCATAAAAAACAGTGTTTCAAATCCCATACGCGGGTATGCCCAGAATTTTCCGCGTATATACGTGAGTTCAGAGATAATTTTCCGCACATGTCATTAAAATCATTAAAAAATATATAAAAGTCCTTATTTTCGAGGCTAGGTTGATGGTTATTCCAGTAATTCAACCATCCCAGCCCGTGGCCAACTATTTCCAACTGATTGAAACTACTTTGAGGGAGTATAAAAGCCCCTCATGTGCATGGCCTAAGTGAGGGAGAAAACTATAGACATTATACTCTGTCGGAGCCCAAATTCAAGTCTGATTTCTCGTGCCTCCTACACTTCCCAGATTTTTACAGGAAACCCTTGTTTCCTAGAGATGTTCATTAGCTTATATGCCATCTCCTGTGCACAAGTCTTGAAAGTATCTTAGCGAGGCAAGGACGGGGTGGATCCGGACGACGATCTGTTCAAAGATCGTGGAAGGATTCAGGTGATCTCTCCACCTTTCTATTATTGTACATGTTGTTCGTAATAAATAAGAACCATCCTGTCCCTGAATTCACGTGTTAATATCTTCTTGCATATGTGAAAAGATTATTAATTAAGCATTCATTATTGTTTATATGATGTTTCACATGGATTACACTGACATTTAGGAAATATATATGATGTACAACTAGATTTCCGTGCATGTCTCTTCTTGATTTCCAGGTTGAAGCGGAAGAGGGGTTGCTGGAGTTATTTCCCTGATCTGTGGAGGTTTTTGACCCAACGACCTCTAGGGAGTTATTTCCCGAAACAAGCTCTATTCCTTTTCTTCAACTTCTTTTTTTTCTGATACCACGGGCTCAAACTCAAAATACTATTATCATTCTTAGTTTTCTCAATTTTATTATGCATCCTTAAGGAATCGTGCTCCTATTGTATGTGTCTATTTAGTGTCTCCTTCTCAAACATGTCATGTCTCAAACTCTTTAAAACTTAAAGTTCTTGTGGAGCACTAGACTCACATTCTTCCTCTTGATTTAAAACTAACGTTTTTCCTGCATTTATCTTCTCCATAGATTCATTGTAATCATATATTTTTAATTGCACAAGATCAATTTCAGGTGTTTTTCTTCCTCGGCTATGAATAGGTGAAATAAAAGTAGGTGATGGAATGCTTAGTTCCCCTTTTTCCTCCAAATTAATATATTCTATACTCCTTGGGGATGGTTCTTTAATTTCTTATAAATGTGTGGAACTTATTCTTACAATTGATCGAGGATGGTTTTGAATTTTATCTCTTTTATTCTCTATTTTAGGATCCTCTATTTTCTTGGGAGTACTATTTTCTTTTCTACTGCCTTTTTTTCTTATAACACCATGATAATGCTTCATAAAATTTATATAATAGGAATCCGATACTTTAACTTATCTTGTGGTTGTTTTTATACATTTTTAATAGGGGTTTCAATTTTTCTCTTCCTCCATTTCTTTGTTTTTTTGCTTCTAGGCTCCTCTTGGTCACCTTCCTTGAAATTATCCCTAACTAGGAAGCTACCACAATTATGTCGAAGACTTTCAAGATGAAACTCAATGAGTATTTTGATAAGTCCATTGTGATACATGGTGTTTTTTATGAATTGAATTCTCCTCTCAACATTTCCTGACATATTTCTCAAACTATTTTTTAAAACGTATGGAATATTTAACTCATCTCCTTCAAGAAAATGCATCAATAGACGAATGTGATAAAATAATGTACACCCAAATCTCCCTTCACAAGTGAAAAAATTCAAATTAATAACAAAAAATTTCTCCATTTACCATTAAGTGTTTTACTTGGAATTCCTTTCTTAAAAATGGTGGTGACCATACTTGGATTCTTCAAGAAGACCTTCCATTATTATCCTTCAATGCCTCTGTTCTTGAAGCATCTTTCCCCAATTCTTGGAAATATGGTAACTTCAGAAATAAAGGACTTTGTCGCTGAAAATTTAATGTATCAAATTTCAACCTCCATCTCATTGAATGTCCTGGCAAATTATTTGGTTACTTCCTTGTTAAAACCTTTATATTTCTCCACGAATTCTTGCCACTATGCTTTATGCAACATTTCTTTTACCTGCAGGTATCCTTCCATGAATTTTCTCGCCTCTGG
This sequence comes from Pinus albicaulis, assembly GCA_034641835.2. Lineage (NCBI taxonomy): Eukaryota > Viridiplantae > Streptophyta > Pinopsida > Pinales > Pinaceae > Pinus > Pinus albicaulis. The sequence goes on from CM076574.1 coordinate 990,810,664, forward strand.
TAATGTTCTTACTATGACCCCCATGGTTGATAAGTTTCACCTTAAACACTTCTTGACAGGGCCTGAGTGAGGACTTCAAAATGATGGTTTTGATGAGATGATAAATGGGAGTGAGAGGAACTGACTGTTAGGGTATGTATGAACGTGAGTTGGGTGAACTTAATAATGAAATAGGGATTTGGTTTGGAGTATTTATGTAACGATGAGGAGTGAATGGAATATTTGGGATTTTTTTTGACTTGACACAATATTATCATCTCAATTCTTAGCAATAATATTGATTAAACTAGTGGTACAATGTCCATGTAATTCATACACTAATGTTTCAACCCTTATTATTAATAAAATATTCGCATAATTTTTTAATTGATGTTGCTAACCCATGGTTTCTCCTTTTTTCATTGTCTTCAGGTGATTTCAATGGTGGATTCAATCATTTATTCAATAGCTTCAACCAAAGGTTCCTGTCAAATATTGGCTACATAAATCTATCAGAGCTTCAAAATCTCATTAATTTTGTAGTTTTATTTATTCTAGGAAGAAAATAAAGGGATGAAAAGAAAATTTGATTTTATAATAGGTATGGATAAAATTTAAGGTGCCAAGAATTCCTGGTTTTCACCTTATATTTTCTATATAAACATGCCAACAATTATTGGTTTTCATGTTTATACGTTTGATTATTATTTTATTTATTTTAATATATATATATATATATACACCTGTTCTAAAATCAAATTTTTCTTTGCATCCCTTTAGGTTGGAGAAGAATGAGAATTATTCTCAACCTATCTCAAATCAAAATTGTTTTGAAAAATCTCAAAAGAATCCTCTGTTAACGGCTTGTGATAAATCCTTAGTCGATTTCCATTCACAAGGAGAGGAAATTTTCCTTCATCAATGGTCCTAATCCTTCCTGCTCAATTATCAAAGATTTTTTCAATTACCTAAGGCCCAAGCTAATGAGTTTTAAATTTTCCATGAAAATATTTAAATTTTGAATCAGAGAGTAATGCCCAATACCTTCTTTGAAATTGTCTTTCTTTGATATAGTTGTCATGCCACTTTGATCTCTATTGCTGAACTAAACTGGTATTCTGAATAACATCTTTCCTTATTTCATCAAGCTCATTGAGTTGTCCCATTCTCTTCTTTTGTGCCTCTAATAGGTCAAGTCCCTATTTTACTGTTGTCTTCAAAGTTTTTATTTGGAACTCAATAGGAAATAGGACTTGCCTCCCATAAACAAGTTCATATGGAGTATGTCCTGTAGTGTTTCTCCGTGTGGTACAGTAGGCCCATAAGGCTGCTGGAAGATTTTATTGTTGAGTCCCTTGTATGAAAATGTACATTATTGGTAAGGATTTATTCAATCACTTTATTCATGGATTCTACTTGTCCATTTTCTTATGGATGATATGGAGTATACTTTAGATGCTTGATTTTGTATTCCTCCACTATATTCAGCACCACTTTGGATGTGAGTTGGGTTCCTTTAGATGTCATAATTTCCCTTAGGACACCAAAATGAGTAAAAATATCATTGAAAATAAATGAAAATACAACATCTTCAGTAGAAAAAGAAAGTGCTTTAGCTTCTACTCATCTAGTAACTTAATCAATGCACACATGAATATAACTCTTTTGTCTTGATGGTGGATTTATTGGTCTGACAAAATCTAGCGCCCATTTTTCAAAAGGTTAAATAAGTACTCGAGGTTGTAGCGGCATTTCATCCGAAGGAACAAGTCTCCCCACCATTTGGAAACTATCACATCTCTTAACATATTCCTCGGCATTCTTAAATAGGGAAGGCCAATAACATCCTAAGAGAAGAAACTTGTAGGTATTTATTTTATCAATGAAGTGTCCTCCACATTGTTCATCATGACATGATTTTAGTATTTTAGTTATTTCGTCTTGTCTTACACATCGTTTAATGATGAGATATGGACTTGTCTTTTCAAATTCCTCATTTACCCTTGAATAATATGCACTCATTTGAATTATCTTTATTTTTTCTCTAGGAAAAAAATATGATGTTAATTTCGCTGTAGCCAAATAGTTAGCAATATCTATGAACCATGGAGATTTAGTGTATATTGAAAAAATATATTCATCAGGAGAATTATCCTCTATAGCTATATCATTGTTATCATTTTGAATTCTAGATAAAAATTTAGCAACTATGTTTTTTTTCCAGGTCGATCCAAAATAATGATATTGGATTATTGTAACAACAATAACCATCTGAGGACTCTTCCATTACTAACTAGTTTATTCATTACATATATAATTGTAGAATGATCTGATTGAATGAAAGTTTCATATAGAGTGGTGTAATGTCTGAATTTTTTAATGGCATAAAGGAGAACTAAAAAATCCTTTTCCGTAATAGTATAATATAACTCTGCAGGAGTCAAATTTTCACATGCATAGTAAATGGCATAAGGATTCAAGTATTTTTTTCGTAATACAATTGCGAGAGTTGTATCTAAAGCGTCCGTTGAAATATGGAAAGGAAATTTCCAGTTTGTTCCTCTCAACATGGGTGCTTTAGAAATATTCTCTTTCGAAGTTTCGAAGACTTTTTGGAAATCAAGATTCCAACTGTATTCACAATCTTTTATAAGAAGTTTGAAGAGCGGGGATGAAAATTTTCTAAGGTTATCTATAAATATTCTATAGTATCAAGTAAAACCAAGAAAAATTTTAACATCTCGTTGAGAAATTGGAACTGCTAATTTAGAAATAAAACCTACTTTAGATGAGTCCACTTCAGTTACATTTATTGAAATGTGATGTGCTAAAACAACCCTCTCAGTGAAAATCATAAGACATTTTTCATGACTTATTGAGATATTTTCTTCGTTACATCTTATGAGAAAATTTCCCAAATTTTTAAGAGCTCCTTCAAAATAATTCCCATAAACCGTAAAATCATCCATATACACTTCAACACAATCATGAATTATATCAGATAAAATACCTAATATTTTGCTTTGGATTGTTTCCAGCTCATTACATAATCCAAAAGGAATTAATTGATAGGCATAAGTTCCCGATGGAAAGGTAAATGTGGTTTTCTCTTGATCTTTTGGTCATACCTAAATTTGGTTATACCCACTAAAACCATCCAAGAATGAGAAATATTTCTTCCCTGCTAATGTATTTAAAACTTGATCTATGAAAGGAAGTGGAAAATTGTCTTTCAAAGTGGCCTTATTCAACTCCCTATAATCAATGCATACTCTCCATTTTCCACTATTTTTTGGAACAATTACTAAATTTTAAACCCATTGACTGTCTAATATTGGATAAATGAAATTGACATTCAATAGTTTATGTAGTTCCTCTTTAACAATTTCCCTTCATATTGGTCTGGCATTCTCTTCAATATATATGCAATGCATGCAACTTTTAGGATTGATTCCTTTCATGTTAATGCATTCCCATACATATGAAAAAGAGTGTTTTTGTAATATTTCTATTAATTTACTCTTCTGAAATTATTCCAGATTCTTATTTTCAATCAAATTTTTTCCTTGAAATATTTCTATTGAATCATTACCAAATTATTCCATAGAATGTAAAGACATATTTCAGGATGATAGATATTCAATTTTGCATTTTTCTTGAAAATTTTGGCTAATCTCACAGTATGAAGATAATTCATTATTTTATGTTGAATTTAAAATTTGATATTCTTCACATACTTGTGAGATAGTAAAAATAGGTTGTATATCATTATCATCATCCATCCATTCTTCATTTTCTTTCTCTATCATTGTTTTTGCAGGTGGATACAATGTGAATTTATTTGTTGGGCTTCCATAAGAGATAAAAATATCACTATGCCTACAATTGATAAAGGATTTAATTGTTGCTAACCAAGGTCTTTGGAAGATTAATGTATTTCCTCCGAAGATATTCTTGGTTTTCAAGATCAGAAATCAACCGAATATTCCCAAGGATCTAAGGGTACATAAATTTCCTGTAATTCACCATCAAGTTTAATTACATGTTTATCTACTAATTGTAATATTTTTGGTGTATATTGGAAATTAGGAAGTTTTAGTTGATCGATAGTTTGTTCACTCATGATGTTTATAGTTTCTCCTAGATCAATCAACGTGTTTGGTATTTCAATACCATTGATGTTTGTTTTCACAATGGGACTTTCTATATCCAAATATTTATGAATTTTTATTTTTCCCATCATGATATCTACAATTTTTCCAACTAACTGAATTATTTTGAATTCTTTCTTTTTTCTTCCTGATTTCCTTGATGCTAAATTACCTAATTGTATTTTCAAATATTGGTATTTATTTGATAGCTTGTAGCAAAAAAAAAATTATGCAAACATTCTTAAGCTCATCTAACATATCATAATCAGGCATCATGATTTGTTTTTCTACCCCTTTATCAATATTTAAACTTTTAGGGAAAGGTGGTCTTGAGACAGATATTGAAGTTTGTTTTATAATATAATTTGAGTTTATTGGAGTATCATCAAAATGTGTAGGGATGTTTTTTGTTTGAATATTTTCTTTCAGTTCAAGAGAGATCCCTTTTTCAGAGTGATTATTTTTCTTTCGAGGATTTTCATTATGATGAAGAAGTGTCTCTTCCTTAGAATAATTATCCTTTTTATTTTCTTGACTAAGAACAGACAAAGGATTATTTTCCAATATTCAACCAAATATAAGTTGAACATTGTTAAGATGTAATGCAGTTATCATATAGGTTTGGAATTTTTTTCCTTCCATATTTTAATTTTTTTTTGTATTTTTATTATTTGGGTTCGGGAATGGTTGAGAAAGAAATTTGATTGGTAGGTGTAGAAACCATAATGAAATTTGTGTATTTGGATTTTTAATTTGAGCTTCAGGTGGTAGATGACTAGACTGAGGAAAATATTGTGATGAATAAGCAAAAAAAATGTTGAGGGATTTGAGAATACTAAGGATATCTTCCATAAGGATTTTTCCATCATTATGCCCACGGTTGAGGTTGAGGCCATGATTTACAAGGAATAGGTGCAAGCCAATTGTTTTGTGGTGGTTGTGCATATCTTTGAGTGTTGAACCATTGATTTTTCCGTGGTATTTTGGCAACAAATTAACAAAGATAATTTATCTAATTTGGAAATACTTCCTCTTGGTAAACAACTTTAATGCCTCGTATTGTGTTATGTCCCTATATTAATAGTGTAGTACCTTTTTTTTTTAGTATAGCCCCCTTATTGTTATGGTTTTACCCCTGTAACCCCCAGATTTTTATTATTATGCCCTTACATTATTATTGTTAGGTCAGATAGGATTATATTGTGACCCAATGGACTCCTTTATATAGAAATGAAGTTTTTGCAATTGTATCATCCAAGTGTTTTTCGTTTATGTAGTGTAAAGGAGGTTTCCCCTTTGAAGTGGCTGATTTATAAGGCGTTTATCTCTCTTTTATTTTATTTTTGGAGCTGGTTTCATAACATTTGGTATCAGAGCTTTAGATTCTAGGGTTTCGTTGCTCCAAACAGGTTGTCATGGAATTTTATCTATAAATTGGTTTCTACGAAGGTTCAGAAGCTAAATTATTTACCACAAGAAGCCTAAATCCTGAGGAACTTCGTGTAAAAAATTCAGATCTTGGTTCACAATACTTTCAGAGATATGATCTGTGGAATTTAGGGTTTTTACAGCCTCCCGAATTTCAACTAAAAGAGGTGACCTTGGGAAACCCTTCATAAATATTTCTCTGAGAATTGGATTGGAATTATGTAAAATGTGGCCGAAATTAAATGGATATTAGTTTTCTGTGTATCAATTTTAGAGCCTAAGGACAAAACAGTGACACATGGCACATCGTACAAGTTATATCTAATGAACTAGTCCATAATTAGGTCAGTGTGGGAGATTGGGAATAAATTTTCCTTGAAGCATCCAAATTATGTCATACCTATGAAATTATAAAGAAGATTCAAAAGGCTAATACATGAATGAATTTTAGATATTGAAGATCCAAAATCCTAGATATATTTCATTTTTGATATCGAGCTCCTCAAAAGCAAGAAAAAGGTGTGTATTTGTTCTTTCAAATTATATAAGTCTTATTTGAAAAATCAGTTTGAAGTGATTCTAAGGTCATATTGAAGCACATATATCAGTATTAGGTTAAAAAATACACCATAAAAAAAGTTCAACACCAATGAACCCCAGAAAATACTCTACTATGAATCATGAAGAGGAAGAATTGCAACATGATATATCAAAATTACAAGAGAAAAAGCACCAAATATCGCTCTCACAAATATCATCAAACAATGAAATGGAAGTTTTGAAGAAAGGTGTGGAAGATAATATGGATGGATTGAAGAAGGGCATGGAAGCTAAGATGAATGGCATGGAAGCTAAGATGGATGACATCGATGAAAAAATCAAATACAATATGGAAGACATGAAGAATGATCTAAAAGAAGACATAGAAGGTTTGAAGAAAGGTTTGAAAATTTTGATGCAAGAAATTATTCTTAATGGAGAAAATATAATAGAGGGAACTCATGATGAGAACCAAATAAATGTAAATCGTCATTTCATAAACTCTAATGTTGGATGGAAGACCCACATATTCCAAATATGGATATGAGGAAGTTTAATGGCAAGGATCTCGTCACATGGATACTATAGTTGGAGCAATATTTTGATCTCTATAATGTGAAAAACACACAAAAGGTACACATTTAAACTTCAAATTTAGAAAAAAATACATTTTTATGGTATCGATGTCTTTTTTCTCATAAAAAATTTGTCAGTTGATTAATTTTTATGGAGGAAATGATAGCACATTATGAGGATAGAAAGAGCAACACCTTCTTTAGCCAATTGATAAATATTAAACAAAAGGGTTCAATGGTGGAGCACATTGAAGACTTCAAAAAATTGGAAATAAGGGTAGTTGATATTCCAGAGGAACACAATATTGATGTCTTCATAGGGAATTTAAAGGATACATCCAACATCAGGTTCACCTTTGGGAACCTGATTCATTGGAGAAGGCATTTAGGTTGGCAAGAAAAATTGAATGTAAAATTATGGTGAAAATGAAGCCTACCACTCACATCTATAAAGATGGAAGTGTTGCTTCTCCTAGACATAGACAACCTACAAGGTTAACACCACAAAAATTGGAAGAAAAAAGAGAAAAAGGGCTTTGCTATAGTTGTGATAGCTAGTGCACTAAAGGTCATAAGTGTGATGAGAAGAAATTATTTGACATAGATTCTGAACAGGAGGAAGAAAATTAACACGAAACTTCAAAAGAAGAGGATATACACCAAGAACCAACCCTAGAGAAAGAAGAAATTAGTCTGACCATCTCCTATAATGCAATCGTAGGAATTAAAAATCCTCAAACTCTCAAGATAGAAGGACGTATCAAGAAGAAAAATGTAATAGTGTTGATTGACTCGGGTAGTACCCATAATTTTATTTATTGTAAGGTAGCCAAGGCATTGAATTTCTTCCTATACTCAACACAAGAATGTCAAGTGATGATTTCAAATTGAGGATCTATAAACTGCTCTGGAAAATGCCATAATATCAAGCTAACCATGGGGAAATATGTATTGAATATTCTTATGCTTTATATTCCGATGGGAGGTGTTGATATTATACTAGGAGTATAATGGTTACAATATTTGGGGATGGTAGCTTTTAATTTTCAAGAAAGTTTCTTGAAATCATTTTTGGAAGGAAAGGAAGTTGAATTACGGGGTATCGCGGGGAAGTCGGGAAAGATAATAATCTCTAATGTCATGAAAAAGCTTCTGAAAAAACAACAATGAGGAAAATTCCCAATTATTCTCACTAGAAGTTCCAACATCAAAATCATGATCATGCTATTCATTTGATTCTAGGAATTTTTCCTCCAAACATCAGTCCTTACAGATATCCTTGTGTCCAAAAGAGAGAAATTGAATGTATGATTACAGAAATGTTAGAGGTTGGTATAATTCAACCAAGCCAAAGTTATTTCTCTGCTCCAGTAGTATTGGTGCACAAGAAGGATGGATCATGGCTTGTGTGTCTAGATTATAGCGAGCTCAATATGGTCGCTATTAAAGATAAATTTCCCATTCATATGATTGATGAATTATTGGATGAATTACATGGAGAAATTTACTTTACCAAGTTGGATCTTCATTCAAGATATCATCAAATTAGAAGGAAGACTGAAGATATTCCAAAAACAGTGTTCCGAACTCATAATGGTCATTACGAATTTTTTGTTATGCCTTTTGGCCTTACCAATGCACCTTCTACATTTCAAGGACTGATGAATTCCATTTTCAAACCCTTATAAATTTTGTGTTAGTATTTTTTGATGATATACTAATCTACAGCAGGTCTTGGAAGGATCTTGTTGACATGTTGACAGGGTGGTAAAACTATTGGAGGAGAAACAATTATATGCAAAAACCTGCAAATGTTTCTTTGGAGTACAAGAGGTGGAATATCTGGGTCATATTGTATCTCACGACAGTGTTAAGGTAGAACCTAACAAAATTAAATCTGTTAAGGAATGGAATGTCCCCACAACCATAAAGAAGTTTTGAGGATTTATTGGGTTAATGGGGTATTATCGCAATTTTGTTAAGAATTATGTGAGAATAGCATCACCTCTAATGACATTATTGAAGATAGATGCATTTGCATGGACTGCTGAAGAAACTAAACCCTTTAAACATCTTAAAGAGGTAGTGTTCCTAGCACTGGTCTTAGCTATGGTAGACTTTACAAAACCTTTATTGTGGAATGTGATGCTTCGGAAAATGGAATTGGTGTTGTTTTAATGCAAGAAGGATTACCCATTGCTTTTTAAAGTCATCTAATGAAAGGAAATTATTTATAGAAATCTATTTACGAGAAGAAAATTTTTGCAATACTACCTGCACTAAAGAAATGACGGCCTTACCTAATGGGAAGACACTTGAAGGTAAAATTTGATAATGATATTCTTCAATAATTTTTGGAACAAAGACTATCTTCATAAGAGCAGCAAAAATGAGTGACAAATATGTTGGGTTATGAATTTTAAATCATTTAAAGAAAAGGAAGCTAAATATTGTTGCAGATGCACTGTCAAGAAATGATGAAGAGGTGGAAGCATTGCTTTGTGCCATTTATATTATCGAACCATATTGTATCACTGAAGCAAGGGACGAATGGAAAAAGGATGAAGAAGTGTGGACAATCATTCAAAAGTTGTAGTAATATCCTACTACTTTTGATACATTTAGTTGGAAAAATGATTCCTTATGGTACAAAGATTGGTTATATGATTGTAAGAATTCCCAACTGAAACAAAATATTCTTTTGGAATTGCACACTTCTCCCTTAGGAGGACACTCAGGATTTTTATAAACTTACCATGGGATGAAGAAAAAATTTTCTTGGGATGGCCTTAAATATGATATTCAAAATTTTGTGGCAAAATGTTTGGTTTTCCAGCAAAGTAAAGCTGATACAATTAAGACCCTGGGTGGTCTTCTACAAAATTTATCCATTCCAAGTCAAAATTGGGAGGAGATTTCAATAGAATTTATCACAGGTTTACTTAACTCGGAAGGAAAGAGTGTCATCATGGTTGTAGTTAATAGAGTTACCAAGTATGCACACTTTTGTGAATTATCTCATCCATTTAAAGCAAGTAAAATTTCTACTTCATTTATGGAAACAATTCAAAAGTTACATGGAAACCCAAATATTATTATAAGCGATAGAGATCCCAGTTTTACTCGAAATTTTTGGGTAGAAGAATTTCTACCCAAAACAAAGCATCTCAGAATGGATTCTTCTTATCTAACTTCCATACATTCACTTAGAAGTTATGAAATGATGAATGAAATATATAAAAGATTCTAACAACTGAGCACAAAAGAAGAAACTAACTAAACACCATACCACATGGATCCCATAAAAATAGTTGCAAGTTTGATTAATTTCCTACTTAGAACTGATACAAAAGTCTGTTTCTTCATAATCCAAACATCCAACTGAGTCCAACCCTTACAAATGAGAAAGAAGAAGAAGATATAGACCTTAACACCACTATCCCTAGCCTTAGGGAATCGAATCCATGAGATGGGAATCAGTTACACCAAATTCAAAACAAGAAACTGAAGACTAGGAAGACCCAACGATTTTCCTCTAAAAGAGAGGAAACTGATTCATTTGACCTCTAGAGAACTCACCTAATGTATCTACCTTAGATAAAAGTAAAACCATTACATTTACATTCATCATGATCATTTTCATAAGTAATTTCTTCATTTTCCAATTTAGTAAAATTAAAACTGGAGTGAAACTACAAAATTTGCTGAAGACTGTGAAAAAATGCATTTTCCTTGTCAAATGCACAACATCTAGGCAAAAACAATGCCTTTGTTCAAGGCTAGTTTTGAGTGCCTTCCCTATGTCCAAAGTAGCTCCATGATAGCTCATTCGAAATTTATCTACGTGAAGTTTCCAAAAATAATTCTCATTTTCCCTATCAAAAAGGCAATCTCCCAAGACTGGTAAACACGCAGCGACCAGGCCAAAAAGGAGGCAAAAACGTGAAAATTTGGTAGTTTTTTGCACTTTTGAGGGACCAGTTCTGCTCCAAATATTCCAAAACTTGCTAGGATTGATGTCCTCATCTTTATAAACAGATGGTGGTGGCCATTTTTCTATTGGAGGCCCCAAAAAAGAGCACAACATCCAGGTCGCTATGCCTTTGGTAGAATTTTTGCATGCAAAAAGACTAAAAAGACCAGAAATGAACTGAAGTGCCAAGTGTGAATTTTTTTTATCAAAATAGTGAGGTTAATTTTTTATCAAGTGCTTAAGGCATGAAGAGACACCTCAGAAACTATATCTAACCTCTCTTTCTCCCCTTGCTTAGTCAAACTTCCAATCTTAGCATTGGCTCTTTTGAGCTTGGCCAATGCAATTCTCTCTTTCTGTGCATGAAGTTTGACCCTTGTCCTCAACAAGTTATTGTCCTTGTTGGCCTTCTCTATAAACCTCTCAGAATGTAGATTGGATATATCAAGCCATGATTCCTTGTCCTTGCTAATCTCTAGGGAAATAAGCTTACTTGGTGTGAGCTGCTATACCAACTCAGCTTCTCTATGTCTTTCCCAAGCTAAAGCTCTCTTTAGCCCTATATTCTTTGGTTTCTGTCTTGAAGGCTGATCCTCCTCATCATCAATTTCACCAAATATTTCCAAGGTCTCCTCTAGAAAGGCCTTGGCCTTTTCTTCCTCTCTTTGTTCTTTGATGGTCTTTACCTCATTGATGATTTCCTTAGTTTTGAGTTGCTGATTTTATTGCTCAAGAAAGTCAATCACATATTTTTATGTCTCAATATTAGCTTGAATTTCACTAATATTTTCTTATTTTCCTTGTATTTCTATAATAGTTATTTTATCCTCATCTTCCTCATCTAGGAAAATCAGGTGAAATTCATGCTATGTTTCATGTTTGTCCTCCTCTTCATAAATGATTGGCTCTTTAGCATTTTCCTTTCTTTTTTCCACCTGTTTTGTTGATGAAGAAGGCATGGCCCCTTCCACTCCAAGTGAATCAAACACATGCTTATAGCCTCTCTGATAAGTCTTGGGAAATGGCTCAACATTAGTCAAATTGTCCCAAGTTGCCTCAATATCTTCCTCATTGTTTGATGACTCGGAATCATGATGTGATGATGATGAAGGGTTATAGAAAGGTGAAGAATAAGGATCAACATGAGGTGAATGAAACTGACTAGGTGATGATGTATGAGCAGCAGGGTGAGATGGAGGAGTGGATATGGGAGGATGAGATGATGAGGGGATATTATGATCATGCTGACTAGGTGGGGTAATCAAAATTTTATTTGCTATGAATGTGTCCCGTGGAATGTTCTTTTGGTGAAGATGATGCATGAATTTCATTTTAATTAGGGAGTTGTGAAAGAGACTCTAAATTTGATGATTACTATCCCTCTTTTGTGAAATGTATGCCATCTTGTCAATGTTGTGGGAGAGGAAATAGGGTATGTGAAGCATTCTGAATCTAGCGAAATGCATAAGAATCTAGTTATGATATGAATAGAGACGAGAAAACCTCCCCTCATAGGTTAAGTATTTCGTCATGATTTTCATCATAGATACATATCAGCTAAAAAGATAAGAGAAATGGAAAATGGTCTTTTTTTCATCCTTGTATCTAGGTTTAAGATATGGTTCATAGTAGCTATGATCAATGTTTCCTTGTTTAAACAATTTCTCTCCCACATTAGGGATCTCTATAGAAACTGCAATGGCATTAGTATACATGGTAAAAGTAATCCCAACAAGAGTGACCTACCTATCATGAATACCTGAGATCAATAGCCTTGTTAACATAGGGTGATATTGGACCCTTTGCACCTTCTCACAAAATTCAAAGCAACCAACATGTTTAAAACATGACACAGTAAGTGGATAAGCCATGAGTTATTTTGTGTTTGTTGGATCATATCTGATCATTTTACCTCCCTTCTTATATGCCTTCTTCTTTGATGTTTGCTCCTCACTGAAATTTATGTTTTCTTCTTTAGACATTGTGGAATTGAAGGCTTTGGAAACCCTAGGGTAAATGGAATGAGATGAAGGGAATATGGATTTGAAAGGAGAAGTTGTGAAAAATGGATGAAGTGATAATGTAAATGATAACCTAGGTCTAAGAAAACCCTAGGATCTTATAGCTTTGATGGATATGTGTTTAGGGACATGAGTATGGGAAATATGAATGAAAATGGAAAAAGGAAATGAAAACTAGGGTTTCATAGAAATAAACACTTCAATTTTTCATTAAATCATGAGACACTTCAGTGAGAAGGCTTGATAGGATTAACTTACTCTTTGAAGGAGCTATGAAGAAGTGTGTGAAAAAAATTGAGCTTGTTGGGAGTGATAGAACCCTAAAAACACTCTCTGCTCAAACGCACAACATCCTAGAGGAATGTGCAGCGTCCATGCAAACGCGGAGCATCTGAAGGTAAAAATGCAACGTCCGTTGCTTTTTTCTCTGCAGATGATCAGTCAAACGCACAACACCTGGGCGAAACTTTCAGTGTCCAAGAAAATTTTCCGCACATAGTGAAAATGTGCAGTGACCAATGGATTTTTCTCAAAATGCTCAAAAACTCTGAAATTTTCTCCTCTGCTAGAAACTCCCGATAGATGAATACAGGAAAATGATTTTTTTGAAGATTTAGAAAAGATTTATATCTTTTGGGATTGTAATTTTAGTTTTAATAACCTACTTTCCCTATGTTCACTTTTTCGTTTGGACTTTGGCACTGATACTCTTCAACTTTTTGACTTTTTGGCATTTTGCAATTTGATCAAGTCATGGAGTTTGGCTTCCTTTGCTCCATTTAGGTAGGAAATGATTCCATTAATAGCTTGGGATGAATTTATTACATATTAAATTCATAAAATTACATTTGGAAAAATATAAATAAATTATCATCATGATGTAATTATCATATTTTTAAAGTTTTCCTATGTAGAATATCATCATGATGTAATTATCATATTTTTAAAGTTTTCCTATGTAGAAGATCATCATGATGTAATTATCATATTTTTAAAGTTGTAATTTTTATGTTTAATGAATTTCATATCAAAATGACATTTTGATATAAACATCATTAAACTTAAAAATTACAACTTTAAAAATATGATAATTACATCATGATGATCTTCTACATAGGAAAACAAAATTTCTTATTTAGTCCCTCTCATATATTTGCTGACCTCACCTGAAATGGAGGAGTGACCTTGAAAAATAAAAAACCTAATGACCTAATGGGACTTCTTTAGACCTAACTTTCATGAATGAGATTTGATTTTAAAGACTTCCTCGTGAAAGGAGAATTTCCACAGGCATTGCTATGTTCAAGGAGACATGTGAATAAGTCCACAATGTCAATCTTTGAGGGAGAGTGAGTTTTTATTGACAAGTACAACCACCAATGGAAAATTTTTATATCATGACCTAATGGAATGATTGAAAATTTATTTACAATGGGACACCTAAGATGCACATGAAAAATGTGTTTTGATCCCTGGTGGAAGTACAAAAATATTGACACTAACACATCACATCATCTTTAAGAGAAAATTCTAAGCTTCAAGCAGTCGAAGATCACATCAAGCATCAAAAATTAGTTCTCCAACACTCAAAGGATACCTAAATTTGTTACAAATTCGAATGAAACAATAGGAAAATCAACATCGCATTCAGAGAATTTTTGATGTAGGGTACTCTGTACTTTTACAACAACAACCATACAAACAAACGTCCCTCAAGCAAGCTAAGAAGGATAATAAATTATCTCCAAAGTACTATGGGCCTTAGCAGGTGTTGCAAACAATTGGTACTATGGCATACAAATTAGAGCTTCCTACTTCTTCTCGAGTGTATCCAATTTTCCATGTTTCGTGCTTAAATAAGGTTATAGGTGACAAACTTCCAATTCAAATAATATTTCCAGAACTTGATGAGAAAGGAAAAGTTATATTGGAACCTGAAGCAGTCACGGAAATAAGAACTCGATAGTTACGAGATCAATCAATTTCAGATTATCTCATAAAATGGAATAGGTTACCCACTGAAGATTCTACATTAGAGAATGATGATTTTATACAGAAGCATCTAGAGCTACTCAAGCATTAAGGACAACACCTTTTTGAAGGAGAGGGGCATGTTAGGTCCCTATATTACTAGTGTAGATGCTTATTGTTCTTAGTATAGGCCCCTTATCATTATTTTTGTACCCCTATAACCCTATATTATTATTATTGTGCCCTTACATTATTTTTTTGTTTTTTTTGTAGTTTAGACAAATCCTAATCACCCACGGGTTTTTAACCGGTGACCTTGTAGACAACCCTTACATTATTGTGACCCCATGGAGACCTTTATATAGAAATGAGGTTTTGTCATTTATATCATCCAATAATTCTTCATTTATGTAATGTAAAGGAGGTCCCCCCTCGAAGTGGCCAATTTTTAAAGCAGTGATCTCTCTTTTCTTCTATTTTTTTAGTTGGTTTCATAACATATTGAAGGAAATTTTTTTCTATCATCATTTTCTTCACATATAACACAAATTTCTACACTCTTCAAGTCAAGAGGACATTCTCTCAAGGCATGTTTCTTTCTACAGTTAGGACAAAATATAGATAAGGCATCACTTTCAACGTTTTTCTTGTTTTGTAATTTTGTGGTGTCTATTTGTTCACTAAGACTCCCTAAAATGTCTGCTTTAAATTCATCAAGAAAATTTCCTATTTCAAGCCTACTTACTGTTCCAAATTCACATCTATTAATTCTAAAGATAACAGGGTCTCTTGAACTATTTCCAACTCTTGACTTACCTATTGAAACATGTATGCATAATTTTTTTTTTTTTTGTAATGATAGTTGATAAATATCTCCTTTTCCCATCATGTTGCAGATATCTATCCATTCATCTCTAATGTATTTTAATCAAAGAGATTTCAAAGTATCTTCATCCAAATTTTCCATTTTATCCCTCTTAATATTATAACTAAAGATTTCAATCAGATCCTTAAGATTTTCATTTTCAATTTGCAATATTTTAAGAACTTCATCCTTATGATTATGGGGCATGAAATAATCCTTTAATTTTTTTAAGAATGCAGTTTTCATTTCTTCCCGTTTTCTCATAGAGTTTTTTTATTAAACCCATGAACCATTTTAATATTGCATCACTAAGAGTTTCTGGAAACAATTTTAATTTTTGAGCATCAAGCAAGTAGTCATAGGATCTACATAGAACATCAAACTCAAAAATAATTTTTTTGGGATCCTTAATTATTAATCCGTAGAAGTTATGAACGGTAGATGGTGAGATATTTTTCATTTTTGATATTATATCTTCATAGAAGATAGGAATCCCAACATGATCTATTTCTCCTATGTCTCCTCCTCTTCTTCCCCTTCCTCCACATCTTCCTCTTCCTCCACCTCCACTTCCAATACTAGGTCCACCTCATCCAATTATTAGATTCCCATCATTGACATTATGTACTTATCATTCTCCTTCCCAATCCATCGTAGATTCTTCAGAACTAATGTAAGGTTCCAAGGTTGGAATTTCTTGTTCTTCTTCTAGTTCTTTTGGTTCATATATGTGTATTAAAATATTTCTTCTTCCTCTTCTTCACTAGGGACTTCTAGTTCTTTGGCTAGAAGTTTTTATCCAGTTGAAGTTAAGAAAACTACTCCTTATGTTGTGGATGTATGATCTTGTTATTCTATAATTGCTTCAGTTGATGAGGTTGGTGAATTTCTACATTAGATTTTATATCTCAATACCTCAAGAATTCTATGTCTACCTGCAAAGGATGGTATGCGAGTTTGGGTGGTTGGTGTGGCACTACGAGGTCTTAATGGGGTGAGTGGTTTTGTTGGAATTAAGCTTCTACCTCTAGCTACAAATCTACCCCTACAATCTCTTTCTCTATGCATATAACTTTTCTGTTTTTATTATGTTTTTTTCTTAAGTAAAATAATAAAAGAAAAAGGCTCTGATTTACGCTTCCTGGACAATGACGCCAAAATGTCTAGTCAATTTAATGGTCATAAATTTCTTACATAAATTATCGATCGGAGTTGGTAAATTTTTTAAGTAGAAGTGAAATATATATGCTAAAAGCCTCTTTCAATTCAGTTTATTGGTGTTAGTGTTAAGTTTGTAGAGATTACTTCTAAGGATTCTTTTATTATTATTCTCTTAATGAAATTGATAAATTTAAATCAAAACTAAGTTCCCAAAATCAACTATGTTAAATAAAAATAAAACAAGTTTTCACTATATTACTAGGATATTTAACCTCATTATTGTTAGTATCTAGGAATGAAATTACTTAATCTATTTTTCTAACAGTCCTATGCATAAAGGAAAAATCAAATTCTAGGAATGGAAACTATAAATTCTCCCATCCACTGGAAATGAAAATTGTAAAGAAATCACTACTACTCTTGAAAATAATTCACTCATAAACTTGTAAACAAATCACTATTTCTTTGAAAATAAATCACTCATATGATGGAAGGAAATCACTCATGAACTTGTAAAATTACTTTAAGATAAATTACAATTGCACCTGAAATAAAACTATGAAGAAATATCTGAAGAAGGATTACTTTGCAATTGGTAATTTAAAAGGAAATATTTAATGAATATAAATCAAACGATAGAAATAAAATATGTAAACATCTACATCAAATGAAAAAATGTAATTCTAGAAACAAATATAGCAAATAACTAATTAAAATTTTGAAAATAACTACATCAAATGATAAAATGAAAACATGAAAACAACAACATTAAAAACATAAAATTTAGAACCTTCACTATTTGCAGGGGCCCTCCACAAATAGATAGTGAAATATTTACTCCAGTATTTAGCTATGCATCAAATATTCAAGGCAATTCATCATTAAAGGATGAAAAACAAATTTTTTAAAATTGTCTGAGTCGCATAAAAAATTACACATTATTTAGTTTTTTTTTTTTTGCACAATATTTATAAAATCCCATTCTCATAAATGTTCGAGGCTTTCATGCCTACTTAGGCTAAAAAAAAATCTAATTTTAACTTCTAACCAATAACATAATATCACCTCTTCACGATTTTCTATTTAGCAAAGCAAATCGTGAAGCATGATCAACTTGGACTCTCTTTCACGTGTTGAGCAATGTGTTGACCAGCTCTTTTGACTACATAATCAAACATTTTCCTTCATGATATGAATCGTATGAATATGAGGAAATCCTTGAGAATATCAAACCCCACCTTTCCATATATTTATTTTCTCAGGTGGCACCTCAGAGTCTGCCAAACCAGGGAGTTGGCTACAGAAACGTGGATCAACTGCAAAATCATGTCAATTACGTAGCTAATAAAATTTTTAACTTAATAATAAGGAATATTATTGAGTTGATGATTATGGGAAAAAAGAGGAAAAGTAGATAAAAGAGAGTGTCAAAATGAAGCAATCAAGTGGCTCTATAAATATTTATCAAAATCTAAGGAATATAAAAAAATTTATCCATCTACTAACAAAGTATTTGTGATTAGAAATGTAATTTTCCATGAATATGAGATGAAGGAAATAATGATAAAAACTATGAAATATGGTACATTCTTCCTAAATTTGAAGACAATAACGAAGAAGAAAATGTAGAAACAAATGAGTATAAAAATATTCGGGAAGAATCCAGTGATGTGGACATCATTAGCAGTCAGAGCCAAATTAGATGTGGAGAATTCATTTCATAGAGTAGAGGTGACAACAATGAAGCACGAAGAAAATATATTCATAGTATTTGACTACCTGAAAGGTACAACAACTATGCTCGCATGAATAGTTTTTTGAATGTCATAGAACCCATGAACTTTAATTAAGCTAATGAATATGAAGAGTGGAGAAAATATATGGAGAAATATTATGAATCTATAATTAAAAATAAACTTGGTAATTAACTGAAATTCATAAAGGAAAATAGTGCATAGGATGCAGATGGCTATACAAAGATAAGTTCAAAGTAGATGGTAGCATAGAAAAATAAATATAGATTGGTGGCAAATGGGTGCTCTCAAAAAGAGGCTATTGATTATGAAGACACATTTTCACCTATAGCCAAATTGAACACTATAAGATTGTTAATTGCATTAGCTACAAAGTATCATTGGAATTTTCACCAAAAATATGCAAAATATTCTTTTCCGAATGGTGACTTAAAGGAGGAGGTTTATTTGACACAACTTCGAGGGTTTGTGAAGGAATGGGCAGGGAAATTTGGTTTGTATATTAAAGAATATTTTATAGGTTGAAATAGGCACCTAGGTTGTGGTATGAAAAGATAGATTCTTTCGTTTTCCAACATGGTTTTATGAGAAGTCAAACTAATCTAAATATGTATACCAAATTTGACACAAAGGGGTATGATGTTCTTATTTCTTTGTATGTTTACGACTTAATCATTACAAGAAATTCAATCAAGTTAATTAATGAAACTAATATGCATATGTCACAAGTATTCGAGATGAAATATCTTGGTGAATTTCATTATTGTTTAGGTACTGAAGTTTTGCAAGATGTTAGTCAAAATTTTGTTTCTCAGGGTAATTATGTTAGAGAAGTGCTTAAAATAATTAAGATCGATCAATGTAAAGCTTCCTTTATTCTTATGCATCAGAATGTGAATCTTCATTTTGATGATGGTTCAAAAGAGGTTTATGGTACGTTAGTACATAAAACTAGTTGTAAGTATGAAATATGTTACTACAGCTATATCTAACATTACATATTAAATTAGTGCGCTTAGTAAATTTAGGATGATACCTCTATAATTCCAATGGAGATAAGAAAAATAAGAACTAAGGTATCTTAAAGATACGATTGATTTTTGTGCTAAATGTACTGATTCATTTGATGTTGAGATGACATGTTACTCACATTCATAACACGGATGATAGGATATCTACTATGGGTTATGCATTTAGTATTGGATCCGAGATTTTTTCATGGACCAACAAGAAGAAACCTATTGTTCTTTGTCATCTACATAAGTAGAGTATAAAGCTTTGTGTGCAACAAATTCTGATGTTGTTTGGTTGAGGTGAGTTCTTCTAGATGTTCGAGAAGAACAAAATAATCCTATCATTCATGCAAGGACAAAGCATGTTGATGCCTAGTTTCATTTTATTAGAGAGAAGATACAATCTAAGGAAATTGTTATTGAATATTGTAATACTTGTGAAAATGTTGCTGAAATTTTCACAAAGCCCCTCGGGAAAAGAAAATTTGAATTGTTTAGGGAGATGTTATGTTTGGAAATAAATCATTTCTCCATTTAGGGGGAAACTTGAAAATAATGGAGAATGGATTCGTTAGGTAGTTTATATTGTGTGTGTATTTACGAGTTAGATCATATTTCTTGGGAATTTGTTTGATCTCCGTAACTAAATGGACTCCTACAATATCTGTGTATTTTGATTTATTATTCAATGAATGAATGCACTATTGTGGCATGCTCAGATGCTCCTCACCTGAAAGCTGTAGGTTTCATTAGCAATTCGATTTTTCTTCCTACTGTTTTAGTATTCAAGTATTAGGAATGCCTTTATTAGTGGTTGATAGTGCATATTTCACTAGAAAATTATATCCTGTAGAGAAATCGAACACATAAAACATGCAGAAACAAAAAAAACATAAATAAAATATAAAACAAGAGAGACACAGATATATGTGGGTGACCCAACATGGGCTACATTCACAGAAAAAACTATTCCTTCATTTATATTATCTAGCAAAATGAAGAGACACAAACTACAAAAAAATCAATGTAATATTCTCTACTCTCTCACATATTCCACCCTTCTATTTCTCGCTCAAAATATAAACCCAATACACAACCGCAATACAATTCCCTCATATGAACTGATGGGTTTCCTTCAATGGAAAAAAACCCTAAATTAAACATAAATTCTACTTTGAGATCATCTTCTTAATGAATGAGCTAGATTGACAATGAATTTAAAATATTTTACAAGGAAACTTTCCATTTTTTGTCACCCCCATAGACCTCTCTGATGGGGATTAAATGATGGGATGCATTGCGACACCATTAATAAGAGGGGTCCAATTCGACGATACATCTAAATAAAGAAGATAATCATGCACCACACACAAAAATCTCTCTCTTGGAGACTGATTGTAGAAAATACATTGCTATTTCATTTTCTGGGGAATGACTCCAATTTAGACATGGTTATTTCTCATCTTCAGCATCATACTTAAAGACAAATTGAGACTGAGCATAATCTTAGTTTCTTTGTGGATACAAATTTTGTTACATATCTGCAAGATTCTGGCTAGTGTGTATCTTTTCCAACTTCAGTTGTCCATATTCCCATATTTACCATATGAAATGGTACTTGAGTTGTATGTGTTTAGGCCTGGAATGAAATGATGAGTTATTTTCAAGATGAATTTCACTCTAGTTGTCACTATATAACCTTCCCATCTGCTAATTTTACCAATTTCATCCATAAACCTTTGTAACCAAATCTTTTCTTTACTAGCATTTTTAGTAGAAACATACTCTCGTTATTTTGTTGAAAGTGAAACAAAATTTTGGATTTTTGAAACCCGACTCATAGTTGTTCCACCTACAGTAAATAATTACCCTGTAGTGCTCATCCTATTATCTCTATCACCCGCTATATCTTCATCAACAAATCCCTATAGAGAAAATTTTGAACCACCAAAGCATAATGCTTCATTTGTGGTACCTCTCAAATATCTTAGAATTCATTTCACTTCCATCCAATGTTATTTTCCACGATTGTTTATGTACATGATTACATCTCCCACTACATGTGCAATATCAGGCAGTTTGCAAACCATTGGATAAATTAAGCTTCCAAATGTTGATGCATATGGAACTTTAGACATATAATCCATTATTCTTGGGTCTTGGGGCACATATCATTACTAAGTTTGAAATTGATAGCCAAATGTGTAATAATTGGTTTCACATTGTTCATATTAAATATTTGCAACACCTTTTGTATGTATTCATTCTGAGACAATGTTAATTCATGCTTTTTTCATGTCTCTCGTTATTCTCATAACAAGGATTTGCCAATTTTCCTTTATGCACATTTATTGTCGACATGTTATACCATGCAAAAATAATGTCATATACATACAATAACAATTTAATATAGCTATCATCATTTATCTTTTTCAGATAAACACAATGATCAAAGTGACATCTAGTATAACCTTATTCAGACATAAACCTGTCAAATTTTAGATACCATTGCCTCAGAGCATGATTTAAGCCATAGAAGCTCTTCCTCAAATTGCACACTAATTTTTCCTTCCCTTTGACCTCATATCCTTGTGGTTTCTTCACACACACACATAGATATATCTATCTATCTATCTATCTATCTATCTATCTATCTATCTATCTATCTATATATATATATATATATATATATATATATATATATATATATATATATATATATTTGTCCAAATATCCATGGGTAAATGTTGAATTTACATCTAATTGTTCAAGATGAAAATATTCCTCTACTACACGAATTACAATAGTTCTGATTGAAGTGATTTTAAAAACAAGAGAAAACATTTCATCAAAATCAATACCTTTCTTCTTTGCAAACCCCTTCACCGAAAGTCTTGATTTGTACCTATGTTTTCTTCCATCTTATTCCTTCAACCTGTAAACCCATTTATTCTACAATGTTGTTTTACCTGTAGGTAACCTGACTAAGTCCCAAGTCTAGTTATGTACGAAGTAGTCAATCTCTTCTTTCATGGCTAGCTCCCACTTCTCGCTAGTTTCTACCTACATTACTTCTTCATAACATTTTAGTTCACCGGAATCAGTCTAAAGTACATAATACAATGAAGGAGAGTATCGTTCATGGGGTCTACTTACCCTGGTAGATATTCTGACACCACTTTCAAGTGTTTGAGGTGTTTGTTGTTGTGGTGGTGGTTTTTTTTGTTTTGGTTGTTGATTATTATTATTTCTAGGAACCTTTAATTCTTCCGTGATCTCTTCAAGAAATAATTATTTTCTTTCTTTTTCCTATTTATTTTTCTACAATTGATCCTTATACAAGACCTTTTCATTAAATATTAAATCTCTTCTCCTAATGATTTTCTAATTTTCACAATCATATAAGTTATAACAAAAATAATTAACACCATGTCTATTAAATGTACATTTCTTTGATTTTTCCTCAAGATTTGTTCTATTTTATCTATTAATATGTACAAAGGCCTCACAACTAAAATGCTTTAAAAAAGAGTAGTTTACCTTTTTTCCTGTCCAAGCCTCCTCTCAAATACCACCATCCAAGGATACAACATCAACCCAAAATTGTAAAGGAAATCCTAGATGCAATCTCATGCACCTTGAATGGTCCATGATTGTCATGTTCATCCTTTCTGGCACACAATTTTCCTGTGGTGTTCTTCGAACTATCTTCTCTCTATGAATTCCATGCTCTCAGCAGTACCTATCAAACTCTTTACTATAATACTAACCTCCATTGTCTGATCTAAGACACTTCAACTTCTTTCCTGTCTCAATCTCAACAAAAGATTTCCATTTGTTGAAAGTATTAAATACATTTAATTTATTCTGAATACAATAAGTCCAAGTTTTTCCAGTTACATCGACAATAAAAATAACATAATAATGATAGCCACTGAGAGATGATACCTGAGAAGGTCCCCATACATATGTATGCACAATATCTAATTTTTCACTCTTCTTTTCTTCCCCAACTCTAATAAATTTGACTCTCTTCTATTTTCCAACAACACAATTCTTACAGAAATCGAAATCAATATTCTTCAAGCCTGGGAAAAAAATTCTTGAGTGAAGAATCTTCATGCCCTTCTCAGTCATGTGATCGATCATATGATGCCATAATGTTGCATCTAATCCTTTGAAGCTTAGAGAATTAACACAATTATAAATACCATTTCATAAATACTATGAACCAACTTTTTCTCCCTTTTCTATTACAAGGGCTCCTTTAGTGACCCTCTAGGTTTTATGTGTAAAAGTTGTCACACAACCTTCACTGCCTAACTGCCTTGTTGAAATCATATTTTTCTTCAGGTATGGAACATGCCTTACCTCTTTTAATAACCATTAGTTTCGATTCTTTTGTTTAAGAATAATTTTATTAATTCCAATGATTTTAAAGGTTTTATCATCACCCAGACGAACCTCTCCAAAATCTCCTTGAACATAGTCATGAAAATGTCTCTTATCAGGTGTGGCATAGAATGAGGCCCCTGAATCTACCACACAGGCATCAATAACATTATATAAATAAATAATCAAAGCATCTTGTAACACATCACCTGTCACATTTTCTTCATGATTATTTTCTTGTTGTGTGTCTTCTTATTTTCCCTTTCGAGACTTATAATATTTCTTCAGTTGTCCTTTCTTCCCGAATTTCCAGCACATTATCCCTGACCCAGACTTGGATATGCCTTTCCTTGATTTATCGTAATATCTTGGAACCTTTACTCTTTCCATTTTTCTTCCCCTAGTATCTTCTCTCAAATAATTACCCAATGTCTCACCAGAGATTTTCCATCACATTTCATCACTCAGGATATCACCAAAAAGATCATCAACCTTTAAATTACTAGATCAAGAGACAGAGTTACTAATGTCCATAGATAAAGCATTCCAACTTCGTAGAAAGGATTAAAGAAATAACATAGCCCTAATTTCATCATCAAATTTGACCCCTATAGAACTTAACTCACTGGCAACTGTATTAAATTCATTTAAATGGTCACCAACATATCCACCTTTCGACAACTTCATAATAAATAATTTTTTCATAGTAAATACCTTATTTTAGGCCGAGGGTTTTTCATATCGTTATTAAAATTCCATCATTAAACCCACTATTTTTATTTCCTTTGAAATTTTGAAGGCTACCAACGCACCAGGAATAGTTGTATTTTTATAAGAGCCTTTTTGTCGATAATATCCCATTGTTCCTTTCTCATACCCGGCGAGTTCTTTTTTTTTCCGCTCAATGGTACGAACAAATATTTTTGATATAGATAATCTTCCATATGCATCTTCCACAGCGGGTAGTTTTGGCTGTTAAATTTATCGACCCTAAACCTACCATCTTCCACCATTTCTTCCACTCAAACTAGGAACCCTTCTTTCCTACTAGTTTATCAACCAAAAATACCTTTGGCTCTGATACTAGTTGTTAGAAAATTATATATTATAGAGAAATGGAACACATAAAATATGTGGAAAAAAAAACATTTAAATAGAATATAAAACAACAGAGAGATAGATATATGTGGTTCACCCAACTTGGTCTACAGACACAGAAAAAAAAATCCTTCCTTTATATTATCTAGCAAAATCAAGAGACACAACCTAAAAAAAATTGTTGTAATATCCTCTACTCTCTCACATAGTCCCCCTATCTATTTCTTGCTCATAATATACACCCAATACACAGCCATAATATAATTCCCTTATATGAACCAAGGGGTTTCCTTCTAGGGAAAAAAACCCTAAATATAACATAACCTCTACCATCGGATCATTCACCTAATGAAAAACCTATATTGACTATGAAATTACAATATTTTACAAGGAAATTTTACATCTATCGTCGCCCCCCCAGACCCCCCTGACAGTGATAAAATTACAAGCAATGTTTTTGCCCCATTAAGAATAGGGGTACAACGTGGTGATACATCTAAATAAAGAAGATAATCAAGATCCACAACCAAAATTTTCATTTCAAAAATATTCACTATGGCGAGGGATGATATATTATGGCCATTACATATATATTTGACTGACATCCTTATGCCTCTAAAATATTGGATAGAGTAGTTGTAACGAAAAGTAGAGCACCTGTGTATCATCTAGGACCCAAGTTATATGCCAATATAGATAAATGTTGATTTAAAATTAAGTGAATTCAGTATCTAGGATATATCATTTACTAAAATGGTGTGCAAGTGGAGCCAACCATTAGCTCAGCCATTTTTTATTGATTACTCTTGATGACTGCAATAAAGTTAGACAATTTGTAGGTCCTTGCAAACTTCTTCATGGGAGGTGAAGAAAACATGGTGGCGTTGAAAGCTCCAATGGGACCACACCCTACTTGCTCACTAAGAAATACATATATTTTCGTAAGCATTTATGTTCCCTGATGGCTAAACTACATCTTCTAAGGCATAGATTGCACCACCATGCAAGGCACAAGAAAATAACCACATTTGTAAGTATTATCTTGGGAATGCATAAGAGCCATGACCCCATGTTATCATCAATATACATACAAACTAGAATAAATTATGGATGGTTATAAAGTGAAGCGATAAGATACTAAGCATATTGTTGGCCAACACTATGTATGTCACCTTCGAGGAATTCAAGTTAAGGATTTAATTAAGAATTATTTTTTTTCTCTAAAAAATTTCCAAAACACAAGAAAAGAATAACAAACCTAACTTATTTCATGAGAATTTCAGCCTTTTCCTTATTATATAATTTATTTTCAATCTCCATTCTACTTATTTAGTGGAGACATACTATATTTTTGGACAATTTTGGTTTTTTTTACTTATACTAGTTTGAGTATACAATTGTTCCATGAAGTGCGGAGATCAATCCTTGGGAGTTGGACAAGAAAATAGGAGAAAATTAATATTTTTTATGATACAATTTCCTCATGAGTTACGCAATTAAATAGGAGGGTATGTGATAAAATAATGGGCTAAGTGTTTTTCAGATTTTCTCATTGAGTAGAAAAATAAATAAAAAATTCTAGTTTGTGCTTAGAGTTGGAGTAGGAAATTGTAATAGATTCTCTATTCAATTTATTAATGTAAAGAGGATTGAGTGTTTTTTCTAAGTAGGGTTACCATAAAAATCGTTATGTACTTTTTGTTTTTCTTGTTTCATGTCTACGTATTTTTTTCTAAATTGTGATTTCCATTCCACATATCAGTAGAGTAGAATTATGTCTCATGTTCCTTAGTTAGAATTCTTGAGAAGTTGCAATTTGTATCAAATTTCTAGACATCGTTACTGTTGATGAGAATACCAATGCCTTAAATCTATTGAATGTGGAATTCCTTACACAAAATATTCTTCATGAAGGTCAAATGTGTGATAAAGGATATAATGTGACTTTTTGATCTCAATATTGTGAGATATGAAAGAAGAGAATGGGAACTTGTGGTAAAGGAAGTCATCACTAACAACAATGTAATTTTTTTTTGTGATTCATGAGTAAGTTCATACTTGAGTAAAAAAAATAAATCTTGGCTTTGGAGTAGAGGACTTCATCACATAAACTTTGACAATGTAATAAATATTAACAAAATTGTAGCAGTCACTAGATTGACAGGACTACTAAATCCTGATGGCTCAATTTCCAGGTTCTATTATATTGGGAAGAAAATAAGGACTCAGTTAAATACAAAGGAATTCTCAACCTATAATTTACCTCTAGAGCTAGTTCACACTGATATTTATGGCCCTGAAATTAAAAATATCCAAAAAGTAGAAAGGTACCATATTTTGTTTATTGATGTTTTTACATGGGAAACTTGGCCTATGTTTTTGAATGAAAAATAAAAATCTCTAAAAACTTTGAGGATATTTAAAGCTCAGGCTAAAAACGAGAAATATAGATAAATTAATTCCTTAATGTCAGAAATATGTGAAGAATTTTCCTTAAGCGAGTTTCAAGGGTATTTTTAATAACATGACATAAGGAGCCAGTACTCACTCGCTAGAACTAAAAAATTGAATGAAGTGGTAGAGAGAAAGAACATAACAATTTAGGATATGGCCAAATAAATTATAGATGAAGTGGAGGTTCCACACACGTTCTGGAGAGAAGCAACACAAGTCATTTTGTATTTAGTAAACAATACTGAAGTCATGCCTAGTACTGATAAGACTCCCAATGAAATATGAAACAGGATACCAACATCAATGAAACATTTCAAGGCATTTGGGAGAAAATATTTTATCAAAAGGAATGATAAAAAGCATAGAAAATATGACCCTTGTGTAGATGAGTGTATATTTCTTAAGTAATTAGTCAATATTAAAGGTAAAAATAGCTTCAACAAGAACAAAACGAAGAGCTGAATATTTTATTCATATTATCATGGATGAATTACTGCCATGGACATAGCCTTATTGAGAAATTAGAGATTCGGTATAAAAGAATCAACCTCTAGATTATGATACCAAGAAGGAGAAAAAGTATAGGATGAAGGCGATAAAATAGGTACAACATAGAGGCCCAAAATTATTTCCAAGTATGTGTAGAACAAACACCAAGAAAGTCAAATTATTAGTGACCATATGCCTAGTATTCAAACTAGAAGGAAATTCCTTGACAATATGAGTTGTGCTAATATTGCCTTGTTGTAAAAAATTGAGCAAAAAATTCTTAGTTAGGAAATTTTATAAATCTTCTAGGTGAAGGAAAAATATGAAGAATTGGACATCATCGAGAAAAAATATACTTTCCAGCTTCTTCCTAGACCAAAAGAGAAAAACATTATAGGCACCAAATGGCTCATTAAAAATAAGACGAATGAAATGGGCGATGTGATAAGGATAAAACCAATAATTATTTACAAAGGGTATGCTTAGATGGAAGGGATAGACCTTTTAAAGACCTTTTCACCTATAGCATGATTAGTAGTGATAAAAATGTTTAATTCTTTTTCCAACCATAATAATACCAAAGTATACCAAAGGGATGCTGAATCGACCTTTCTCAATGGATATCTAGAAGAGGAAGTATATATCGAGAAACCAAAAGGGTTCATTATATTATTAAACAAATATTATTTGTGCAAACTAAAGGATTTTTTATATGTGCTAAAAAAAGACCCTATACCTTGGTATGCGAGGTTGGAAAAACATCGTCACCAGCAATGATTCAAAAGAGGTTATGTTGATAGTAACATATACATAAAATCTGAAAAATGCTCATTTTTTGGTTGTGGTAATCTATGTAGATGATATTATAAAATAACAGTTGTGTCTCCTCCATTGAAATGACTCAACTAAAATGAGAAGTAGTAGACGCTCAACTTGTTGGATCAATTATAGAGTACACTCAAAATTTTTAGGGATGGTTTCTTCTGTCGAGTCCATCCTTTCCAATTTATGTCAGACAGGTAGAAGAAGTTTCTAAATGGAATGATTATGATGACATGGGAAATGTAGAGATGGAGAAAAAAAAAATTGTGTCAAGGGGAGCTTGGTTTGTTTCCATCAATGCTGAAGGGGGATATCGATTAGCATGATGTTGGCATTGTCATAAAATTCGAAAGGAGGGCATGAGCATGGTGTTTCAAGCACAGGGGGAATTTTTGGGTTGTTCCAGTCTTTAGTAGAGAATCAACATGGTAGTAGGACATGAAAAGAATCTATAAAATGTTATAACTATGGTGGTGTGGGTCCCTATGATTTGAATGAATTTTTTCCTTGGGAGGTCAATTCAAATGGTGTTAAAAATGGAACAACTGGAATTTTCACTAAAATACCTTTCCAAGGGTATGCTAAAGTCAAAAAAGGCCTCATGGATAAAAAAATATTATAGATGAAAGATCAAAAACCTGAAGGCCCAAGTGGCAGAGCCAAACTAAATGGTGGAGTTAGTTAGCACTAATACTAGCATCCTACTTGGAAATTTGACCAATCTTGGTCGACACATAACCACGAAAGGTTTTCCTCAGAGTTTCATAAAATAATACAAATCAAAGAACTAAATATTTCAAGCCAGGATGAGACAAAAGGATGAGTTAGAAAAGGTGTGAAGGGGACTGACCAATGAGAATCATAGGAGGGTTAGCATGAGGATCCCATAGTGGATATATCACGAAGGAGGATGTCCCATGAAGGAACCTAAGGAGATAAAAAGGTAAAGGTATGGGGTAGCATGACTCTAGGAGGACATGGAAAAATAGGTGATATGATGGAATATATGAATAAGAATGCAAGAGATGATTTCCCACATGATACGCAATCCGAGAGGATCCCCAAGAGTTTTATTTCCAACATATGTTAAAATAATCATGGTGATGTCATGTTGAGACATTGTGATATTTGAAGAGGCATAAAACTAGAGTGATGGACCAATCGAAAGGAGGCAAGCAACATATAGGAGTGTCTCACATATACACATAAGCCTAGAGGTTTTCCCTTGCCATTTCATAAGCAAGGAACATGCATAAATTCTCAGGGTTAATTGGCACATAGACATTGTGACATACATGTATCCTTGAATATATTCATATTGGTAAAACACAACCTCGTAGTACATGTCGCCCCAGAGGGTTGTTCTAGAAGAATATTAAGGAGACATGTTATGAGTAGGTTGAGGTAATGGATATGGGGGACAAAGATTTTGAATACTTGTTGGGTATGTGTTATATTCTTTCCACGACTAGTCACGCGCCCATGGTTTTGGTCCTTAATTTCTGGTGGGTGGTCCGTGCCCATGGTTTTATGCATGGTTTTGCACATGGTTTTGGGGTACGATGGTTTTCAGCCCCTGGTATTTTTTGTAGATCTGGTCAGGGGAACTACAATTATGTTCTAATCCAGGTTTAATGGATTAGGTTTATGTATGCCTTGGCATGTATATATATATGTGTTGTAACACAAAAGGGAATATAATGAAAAATGAAGCTGGTCATCCAGATTTGGGATCCAGGGGAAAATCTCTATGTTTATCTATTTAATGTTTTATGCTCTCACTATTGTTTATTTATAAGATTCCTGTGTAGATAATTTCTGTTCAGGGTTAAAACCTACAATACTTTTGATGGTCACACCAATTAACTAAAGAGGTGCCCAAGTATTTGTTATGGGGGATTTTAATGTGTTTTTTAGTGAGTGCCTTTCTGCTTATTATAATGAAAAAAATGTGAGGAGTTTAAAAAGGTGAATAGTGCTTGTTAGCATAAGTAGGTATACAAATTTTTAGTATCATTTGTTATGTTAAAAATTATTCCATAACTGTGAGCCTCCTTTGCTTGGAAGAGAAGGATTGAATGAGTCGATAACATGTAATGAGTTCACCAATTTTATGATCACATTAGAGACATTTCCAATGTTAATTGTAAATGTAGAGGATTTTTTTCAAGGAATCAAGGACCATTAATCTTAGAAAATCAATAGAGGACCACCTATATTAAATAAAACCATCCCTTATAACTAATAGTGACTGACGATGTTAGTGCCCTATAAATATAAGATTCATAATTTTGACTTGATTGATGGTAATCTTGTAAATATATGCATACTTTGCCTTTTGCAAGTTGTATTCACATATTTTGTAAAAAAGAAGAAGAAGAAGGGTAAAAAGTCCTAAAAGAACAATCAAAGGACTTTGAAAAAATAATAGACCCCAAAAGAAAAAGATGAATAAAACATGAAAGTGTTCAAGTCTAAATGCCACTACTTTTACCTTTTGCAGTTGATTATGGGAGAGTGTCAATAAATGCCATAATCTGTGATGAGTTGAACAATTTAATCTTGACTCGTCATTTTTCAATTTCAAATGTTGTAGATAGAGAATAAAGAATTGTCATACAGTTTAATCATGACAGTTCAGTATTTAGGTAGAGAATAAGTGAATCCAACAATTTAATTTGGATTCCTAGATGAAATAAGTGTAGAATTAGATAGTTTTATTGCTTTCAGAAAGAATAAATGTTGTAAAGGTTGCTAGCACAAATGCACCTAATCAAAATGGAAGAAAAAATGTTAGTAGTTAAAATTGGGTAGGTAGAAGAAGGTGAGAAGCATCATTGAAAATATTATTCACCAGGGCTACAAATAACTGAATTCCCTTCCCCATAGCCATTTATCATTCTAAACTATTAGTTATAAAGGCTCAAGGCATTTCCTTGACTTTTGTTGGGACCGGACCCAAGGCTCTATGGCTGACTAGTTGAAA